>NW_004624752.1:25187929-25249982 GCF_000247695.1 Heterocephalus glaber
TGGGATGAGAGAGAGTCCAAGCAAGAAACAGAATTTAAGGTACATGAGGTACTGAGGGCAGAGCCTGATACACATTAGGAGCTCGTTTTGCTCCCCCTGGGCAATGACCCTTTTACATTCTTGAGCACTCACCAAACCCCACCCCACCACTGGGCACCCACTTTCCCACGTTAGACCCACGGGTCAGAGACACCGACAGGAACCATGGTGTCCTCAGACACATAACACCAGCCGGGCCCCAGGCCCTGACATTCAGGGGAGGATCTGCCTGAGATAAGCGGGGAGTTCCCTACTTCTCACGTTCCATCAGCGCTACCCTCTTCTGAGTGAAGATTTGTTCTTTCCCTCTTACTGGATGAGGGAGGGGGAGAGGTGGAGGGCAGGAAAGGAAAAGGAAACAAAGACGATAAAATGCAGGAGCCGGTTCAGGTCTGGGCTTGGGCTGGGGCTCACATTCAGAGCTATTGTTTTCAAGAAACATGAAAGACGACCCTTTTTCCTAGAGATTGAAAGAGGGGCTGGGAATCATAGGTCACTCAGACGAGCTCCACGTGAACCTGTGAAAACTTTAGGCTGGCAGCTGAAGAGAAGAGCAATGTAGATTTGCTAACAACTATAAACGCTCCAGGGACAGATTACACCCCTTGTGGCTTCTGCCGGTCACTGACCAACTCCGGGGCATTATACCGCTTTAGCCAGCAGAGGGCTCTCTTTTACTAATCTTCAATTTTCCAAACAACAACAAAACAACTTCCCTCGCTCCTTCTTACTATACCCCTTTTGAAGTCTCTTTGCGCAGCTAAAGAAATAATGAATTATTTGGTCAAAGTATCTGTGAATATGGAGTCCACTCACTCAGTAAAACTGAAAGACAAAAATGCTGAGCTATTTGAAGAAAAGGACTCAATATTCACCCCTAAGTTGTTCGCTTGCTTAGAAGACTCACACCAATTATAAAGGAACAGAACAAAACATTGGTCGGACCCTAAAATAGCATGAGCAACTGGCTCATTACAACCACGGAAAGGGAACTCCAGCTCAAACCAGTAGCTGGGTGGAGCAGCTCCTCCGCAAACCTGTTTCAGTCCCCAACACTAGGCATGGCTCTTGCTCCCATGTCCTCCTTCCGAAAGCTGAAATGTGTCGCTTATGACCAGTATCCACCCTGATGACGCACTGCACATTACATCCTAGTGAAGCCAGATCTTTAAGGTAATTTTGTGTCCTTTAAAGAAGCGTCGTGGGGAAATACAGAGGTATGCGCTTAAATTTGCCTCCCCACATTCTAACAGAATACAAAACTCAGGTTTTAACTGGAATTAGACAAAATGAGAAAATAACTGAACTTAATTGAAGCTGCTCAAGCTGCTGGTTGTTGTTTTGTTTGCTTTGAGGCAAGTCTCAATACGTAGTTCAGGCTGGCCTTGGACTCAATATGCCCCCCAGGGTGGCTTCGAACTCTCGAAGGTTCTCCCACCTCAGCCCCCCTGAGTGCTGGGATTACTGGCGTGCACTACCACTCCTGGCTTCAAATTACTTTCTTAAAAAAGCTAATGGCTTATTTAAGTGTTCTTGGAGTTGAGAACTGCTAATGTGGCTTAAAAAGCCCAGCAACACTCTGGCCATAGTGTTCATTTCTTCTGTGCTTAGCTCACTATGTCCTAGCCACAAGCACCTTCAAAGTCCTTCCACGACTTCATGCTCTGCCTAAATCACTCTCCTCCTCCTTTGGTTAATCACTACTCAGCCTCCAGGTCTCAGTTTGAAGGTCATTTCCTTAGAAGGGATTTCCTTGCCCCTACTACTAGGTTTAGCTCCTGTTTCAAATTTGAGGAATCCTACAGAGAAGCCCTGGGACACAGAGGAAGGGACCACGTACAGGGGATGGATCCCTTCCCCATTCCTAATGAACACAGGCTGGCCTGGAGAAAGTTCCGATTTTAGCTTCTTGCACCCTTGCCTGGACAACTTCATATGAGGCTCAAAGTGCTGGAGCATAAGAAAGCAGCTGTGTTGTCCCTGCAGAACTCCCAGCTAATTCCATTTCAGTCAGAGCTGGGATTCCTTGTACATCTCCACCAGCAGACTGCAGCTCCAGGAGGACATCCTCTTCGCAAAGACAACTGAGCCTGGTCCTCAGGGCTGAGCATGCAGGCAACAGTGAAGATATATTCAGCAGCTCTAAGCAATCATTAAGTGATATAGTCACATGCTTTTTAAAAATTAAGATCATGAATGTCCACCGTGCAGCCCACACTATTATATTATTATCTTTCCTTGACTCCTGTGAATCTGTGGTTTGTGACCAAAAATTAGGAACCTAACTTCCTTGGAAAATAACCTGATCCACAGCAATGGAATACTTGCTGTTGAAGAGGAAGCAGGGATCATAAGGCTGCAAGCCAGAAGGAACCTATAAGTCATCTTGTCTACCTCCCCACTTCACAGGAAATCAAGAATTAGAATTTTCTCATCTATGTATGTTCGGATTGGATGATGTGACCTTCCAGACCCAATATGATGAGCTTCTGAGATTTGCTCTGGATGGGTCACATGCAGAGTGACAGCTAAAGATCAGGCTGCTAATGAAATATAAAACGATTTTCCCAGCACTTCATCCTCAATAACTAATCCCAGGGGGGGGGGGGCTGATATTCTGGGCAGATTCCCCAAGTGTGCCAACTGCCAAAGATCAAGAAATGTGAGTGTAGGGATAATGTTACCAGTGAGAGGCCATGTGGCAAAAACACGGAATAGGCTGTTTTTCATGGTTTGTTAAGATGTCCCTGAGTTAATGGGAATGATATTTATACCTCTCTTATGTGCCCTAGAAGCCAAACCATATACACAAACGTATATGCGCACTCTCTCATAACTCATATATGGATTTAATGATGTGTAAAGTTAAACAGAAAAATGGCAGGAAAACACAAACACATTATAGAAATGCTTTGTACTCTGCTAATATCTGAGGCTTGTGACACTTGAAGAAAAACTCTGACTCCATGTTCATGAAATTATAATTCTTTTTCAAATTTGAAATATATGTGTGTGTGTATATATATTTTGGTACCAGGGATCGAACTCAGGTCCTTGTGCTTGCGCAGCAGGTGGGGAAACCACTGAGCTAAATCCCCAGCCCCTCAAATTCGAAATATCTTAATGATTTTTTTTTTCCTTTGTTAAAATCCATTGTAAAAAAAATCCAGCACAACACAAATATTTAAGGGAAACTCTCTTCGTAATCCCACGCTCAGAAATAGAAATAGGAGCTATCAATGTAAATAATGTAAAGGGTAACCTTCTAGGCCAATTGTGTGTATAATGGGATTTTAATTTTTCACAAAAATGTGTTCATACCATAAATATTACTCTGGATCTGCTTCTGCCTTAATGTATAATTGACAACTTTTCCTACTCAAACATACAGTAGTTTTGGGGTTGTTTTGTTTTTAAAATGCTGAGGATTGAACTCAGGGCCTTTTGCATGCTAAGGAAGCATCTACCACTATGCTATACTCCCAGCCACACCTGGGATGTTTCAACAGCTGTATTCTGTGTCATTCCTGGATATACCATAGTTGGTTCAATCAAATAACCAAGGCAATAAATCTATGTGAAAGAGGATTTTGTTAGATTGCTTAGTTTTGTGTTTTTGTTTTGTTTTTTCAGTACCGGGGATAGAACTCAGGACCTTGCCAGGCAGGTGTGGTGCCACTGAGCTACATCGCTGGCCCTCAATTGCTTAGTTTTTTGTTTCTTTTAAAAATCTAATATATAACCTTACAATAATCATTCTGGTAAATGTCTCTTTAGTCATATATCTGATTACTTCCCAAAAGTAAATTCATATAAGAGGAATTGTGAATTCAAAGAGTAAACAGTTTAAACCCACAGTACATGAAATTCAAATGTAGGTGTTAGGGGCCAGGAATTTAGCTCAGTGGCACCTCGTCTGCTTCGCAAGCTCGAGGTTCTAAGTTCGATACCCAGTACTGGAAAAAAGAACAACAACAAATGTAGGTGTAGAAGAGATTTAACCAACACCACTTACTGCATAATATAGTCTCTCTCCACTTATTAGACATTTCATGTTTGTTATGTGATAGATGCTGCTTGAAACCTTTAAAAGAGAATAGAGTTTGAAGGAAAAACAAGACAAAGAATGATTTTGGAGCAAGTCATATGATTAGCAATATACGAGCATTAAAAGCAAGAATGGATGAAGATGTGTTGAAGTTGTACCATCTGAGAGAGGCCAATTTGGGGGATTTCTATGAGCAAAGTAAAGCGATGTCACTGAACTTTAAGGTTAGAAGGTTTGGATGACAGGGATTTTATACTGAACCTGAGATGGCCACAGATACCACAGCGTAAATGCCTTGCTTCTCTGGTAGCCTGTGAAGCTGGAGAAAAAAATCATTCAGCCTTAGCTAGGAAGGGAACCAAAGGGGGAAACCATCAAGAAAGAATAATGGCTACCTACGTTTATGTATTCTGTATATATTCTAATCATCTGAACTACCAGTGAGCATGTTTTCATATTTTAAGAGCCTTTTATGCTTCTTCTCAAAACTGTGTTCATACCCTTTTGCTTATTTTCCTATTGGTATGTTTACTTTTTAAAATTGATTTGTAGGAGGGCCGGAGATTTAGCTCAGTGGTTCTGCTGCCTGCCTCACAAGCACAAGGACCTGAGTTCAATCCCTGGTACTACAAACAAACAAAAAAAAATTGATTTGCAGACTCTTCATTTATTGGGAAAATTTACACTTTGATATATTGATTACAAATATTTTTTCCAGTCTGCCATTGTCTTTTTATGTGGGTGTGTGTGGTATGGATTTATTACCTCAAATAAACCTAAATCCAGGTTCATTTAGAAATCATCAGAAATGACACCAAATTCAACAGATACCTCATTTTTAAAAACTTTTCTTACTTTGGTAAAGTACACATAACATAATTTACCATTTTTAATTGTCTGTTATAAAATTAATTCTATTTATTAAATGACAATTAAAACCACTTGTTTTTCTTAGCTGGGTGTGGTGGTACACACCTATAATTCTAGCACTCAGGAGGCTGAGGCAGGAAGATTGCCATGAGTTTGAGGACAGCCTAGCCACTTAGGCAGTTCAAGGGTAACTTGAATTACAAAGGAAGTAGCTGGATAACAAAACACAAAAACATAAAAACACAAAAAATATTTTTAATTAAAAATAAAAACATTTATTTTTTAAAAGGTAATAATAGCAGTAATTAAAGTGTGAAAATATATTTATAAGATTAACATAACACTGGCTATGGTTACTGTGAGAAGACAAAAATAAGAACTGGATAGTTATAGTAATTTTATTGTTTACAAATATATCATGGCTGTTATTTACTATACACCAGGCAGTAAGCAAAATACTGCACATACATCATTCCACTGGGTATTTTTAGCAGCCCTATATAAGTACTATTAGCATCCTCATCATATGAACAAAAAATAGAAACCTAAAAAGACAAAGCAGTTTGTGAAAGGCAGCAAGTTAAGTAAATGAGTCTCAAATGCAAACAACCTGATTTCCAAAACTTGTAATCAAATCACTACATCAGTCTCAAAAACAATGGAACCCAAGACATTGTGAGTTTTTTTTTTTTTTTAGACAGAACATGGATGAACTTTAAATTTTTTCCAGTAGTTTTTGTGCGCTTTTTTTTATTGTAGCTAAGATGCATAACATAAATTTTACCATTTTGGCCTTTTTTTTTTTTTGGACTGCGGATTGAACCACAGACCTTCATACTGAGCTACATCCCAAGCCCCTTTTTTATTTTTTACTTGTAAATTTTTTATTTTGAGACAGGGTCTCACTAAGTTGCCCAGGCTGAACTCAAACTTGAAATCCACCTACCTCAGCCTCCCAGAGTGCTGGAATTACAGGTGTGCACCACCTACCTGACTCATTTTAACCAATTTTACATATACAGGTCAGTAGCATTAAGTACGTTCACATTATTGTGCAACTTGTCAATGTGTAATTTTCGTTTGACTTTGTGGTAGATCTTTGCAGTGCATAACATTTGTATTTTAACGTCATCAAATTTATCAAGATCTCATCTTAAGAATTTTATGTTTTGTGTCATACCTAGAAAAGACCTTCCCCACACTGTGTTTTTATTTTTGGTGATACAGCTTGGTGATACAGCACTCTGGGAGACTGATGCAGAAGGATCACAAGTTGGAACACAGCTTGAGCAATTTAGCAACTTAACAAGACCTTATCTCAAAATAAAAGTTTTTTTAAAAATTAAAAATTTTTTTAAATTAAAAAAAATAAACAAGGTTGGGGATGTAACTCAGTGTGAAGGATCAATTGTCCAGTACTGAAGAGGAAAAAAAGAAAATCCTGAGGTTTCTTCTGGTATGTTTATAGTTTCATTTTCTCTACCTTGTCCTTTTTTAAAAAATTATTTAGGAATTTATCCTGGTGAAATGTATTAGGGATCCCACTTTATTATTTCCTTAATGCTAACTGGAATTAAAAATCAGACAAATGTATATTAAGTCCATATGGGAAAAAACAACAAGCAAAGGAAGCCAAGAATATTTCAGAGGTGGGGGAAGACAAAAGGACTTGTTGGAGCATGAAGAACTAGTCCCACCACCAATTATAACATATTCCAAATTACAGTAATTAAAATAATCTGGTCCTCAGTACACAGACTGACTAATAGAACAATGAAACAGAACAAGATGACCAGAATTTATTATCAAAATTGAGAGCAAAGGCATCAATTAGAGGACTGCCATCTTTCTCATCTTGAGTATAAAGGAATGTGTCACCCTTTTCAGTTTGTTTGGGTATGTGTTACAGACCACTAGAACACTACTGCACCTTCTCACCATATTCCTGTCCCCTGAAAGCCGGAGTGAAAAGTTACCTGTTGAGGCTTCATTTGGGGTTGAAATCCTTTCCCCAGAGTTATTCCTAATGGACTGCACTTCCCAGTCTGTCTAGTTACACAATGTGGAAAGTTTAATTTCCACAAGTTTAATTTCATTGGCTACACAGTTATGCACTGTTTAATGTGTTAAGTGGTTTTGTCGTGCAAGAGTCAGTGTGCTTACTCATACCTATTACATGGTAGAGCCCGCTACACACCTCGGCTGTACGACATAGCTTATTGCTCCCAGGCTACAAACCTGCACTGCCTGGCTCTCTACTGGAGACTGTGGGCAACTGTAACACAATGGGATCTGTGTATCTGAACACAGAAAAGCGGCAGTACTGTACACAATGCTTGTTACAGTGTAAAAGAGGAAAGAGGCCACACCTGGATGGAGCACTTACCCGAACCGGAACTTGGGAGTTGCTGTCTGTCAGGGAGCCAGGGGGAGCCTGGGACATTACTCCCCAGGACCCCACAGTTGATAAACACTGCACACTTAGGCTGCACTGCATTTACTTATTTTTAAATTTTCTTTCTTCAAGAATAAATTAACTTTAGCTTCTTACTATGTTTTACTTGATAATAAACTTTTATTTTTTAATTCTTTTGTAATAACATTTAACTTAAAACACATTGTACAAGTATATAAAATTTCTTTTCTTTCCCCAGTACTGGGGATTGAACCCTGGGCCTTCTTACTGAGCTACATCCCAGCCCTTTTTTATTTTTTATTGTTTTATTTTGAGACAAGAGTCTCAAGTTTCCCAGGCTAGGCTCGAACTTGTGATCCTCCTGCGTCAACCTCCCAGATTGCTGAGATTACAAGCATGTACCAGCCTGCCTGGCTTTTTAATATTTTTCTTCCTTTTTAAGCTTTTTTGGTTGCTGTTAAAAGCTAAGCCACAAACACACACATTATCCTAGGCCTGCACAGGGTGAAGATCGTCACTATCACTGTCTTTCACTTCCACATATCGTCCCAGTGGAAGATTTTCAGGGGCAATGACATGCATGGAGCTGCCACCTCCTCTAACACAATTCCTCTTTCTGGACACCTCCTGAGGCTATTTTACAGTTAACTTTATTTTGTTTGGTTTGGTTTGGTACCGGGGATAGAACTCAGGGCCTTGAGCTTAAGAGGCAGGCTCGGTGCCACTGAGCTAAATCCCTGGCCCGACAGTTAACTTTAGATAGATAAATGACAATAAATAATACAGTAAATACAAACCAGTAACAGTCATTTCATCATCAAGTACAGCATTATGTACTGTACATAATTACATGTATTGTACTTTTTGGGGGAGTGGTACTGAGCTACATTAGTAGCCCTTTTATTTTTTTTTAATCTTGATTATTTTTTTCCCCTAACTTAGTCAACTCAGGGCTTTGCGTATGCTAGGCAAACACTCAACCACTGAGCTACATACCAGAATATTTTTGTTGTTTAAAACAGGGTCTCACTAGGTTGCCCAGCCTAGTCTCAGCCTGCAACCCTCCTGCCTCAGGCTCCTGAGTAGCTGGGATTACAGGGTGGTGCCACAGGGCGAGTCTGTGATGTAGTTTTATACAACCGGCAGTGCAGTAGGTTTGTTCACACCAGCATCACAACAAACATGAATAATGCACTGAGCTTTGATACTGGGATGGCTATGACAACAGTCGGCAGTAAGAATCTTCTAGCTCTGTCCTAATCTTATGGGACCACTGTCATGCATGCAGTGTCTGACTCTATCTGTATGATACTCCTATAATTTGGGCTCAAACTTAATATTGTCAAAGACAAAACAGTAGATGGTAGATATTGGTAGAAGTCTACTTCTACTGAATGGTTCCAGAGGCCAAGTTTGGGCCTCACTTGAGCTTGGAAAGTTAGCCTGAGAGGGTAGCACATGCCCATAGTCTCAGTTACTCTGGAGGATGAGCCAGGAGGAACTCCTGAGCTCAGGAGTTCTGGGTCAGCCTGAAACATGGCAAGACCTCATCTCTAAAATAAATAACCAAAATTTTAAATAAAATAGGGATACCTATTTTTTAAAAGTTAGGATGATAGCTGGAAGTTACAGTACTACTCAGTATTACTAGCGATCATTTTTAAAGACAAAGTTATAGGTGTTGGTTTAGAATGGCCAATAGAAAATGTAATTTGAGCCAATTTGTAAATTGAAATTCTGTTAAACACACTAATAAAAGTGAAAAAGGAGGGCCAGTCTGATCCTCTTCAGCAGAGCTATGCTTTCTTCAGTCCCTCAAGCTGAAGTCCCTTCTCTATTTTCTCTTACTTTCTAACTCTAATAAACCTGCCTATTCCCCACAAAAAAGTAAAAAGGAATAGATCAAATTTATTTCAATAAGATTTATTTTTCTGTACTGGGTATTGAACTCAGGACCTCAAGCTTGCCAGGCAGGTGCTGTGCCCCTGAGCTGAATCCCCCAGCCTTAGTAAGATAGTTAACCCAAAGCTGGGTGTGGTGGAGCATGCCTGTAATCTCAGCACTCAGGAGGCTGAGGCAGGAGGATCGTTGTGAGTTCGGGGCCAGTCTGGGCTACATAGTGAGTTCAAGGCCAGCCTGAACTACACAGGGAGACCCTGTCTCAAAAAAAAAAAAAAAAAGATATTTAACCCAATATACCAAAAGTATTACCTTTTTAATGTAATTAATCTAAAAATGCAACATTTAACATTCTTTTTTTCATACTAATTCTCGGCAGCCTGTCATCTTTGTCACACAGCACACCTCCGTCTGGCCTGTTCACCATCTGTGGCTAGTGGCCATCTAGACAGTACCTCTACAAGATGGTTGTGAGCAAGAAAAAAGGCCTAATTTAGTAGAAATCCAGAAATTCCAAGGTTGGAAATGTAGTTTATCAAGGGTCTGGAACAAACTAGGTGATAATCTGAATCTCCTCTCCAATGTTCCCATGAGGTCCAGAGAGGGACTCGCACTGCGGGCACGGTGAGCTCCCTTCTCCTGTCCTTAAGTCCTCCTTATGCCAAGGCACTTGGGATTCCTTCCAGTGCCTAGGCCGGCGAGTGGGTCCCTGCAGGTCCGGGTGGCTAGTGGACTTCTAAGGGTGGGATCAGAGAGGTGAAATGAGACAGCCTTGCTGAAGGAACAGCAGGTTGCTTTATGATGCTTTTGGCAGCTTAGCGGCACGGGACAGTTAAGGGGTTTGCTGACTAAGAAGGCTGCGGCAGTTAAGGACTAAAATATGTCACCAGTGGGTCAGGAACTGTTGGCAGGTTAGGGCTGGACTTCCGGTTGAAATCGCCTGCTACACTGTAACAAGACTAGAGAAACAAAAAAGAGCAGAGAAAGAGAAAGAAATGAAAAGAAGAAAGGAAGGAAGATGGGAGAAAGGGAAGGTGGGGAAGGAGGAAAGGTACATATATTCAGGGCCCGAGATTTAGCTCAGTGGTTCCGACGCCTGCCTCGAAAGCGCAAGGTCCTGAGTTCGATCCCCCGTACCAAAAAAAAAAAAACAAAAAAAACCCCACACACATATTCAATACTTTACTAATAATGTGGGAGTGCTTCGGAGGACAAATTTGAATTTTTATACAATTTTAAGGTTTTCGCATGGGTTCCAATTAATAAAGAATATCATTTCTACTAGACTTGTGTTACAAATAACCTAAAGTACTGTGAAAAGAGATAATTTCCAGACCCAGACATCCAATGCACTAACAGATTCCTCATTTAAAAAAAAAAAAAAAACCTCTAGAAAACAAAGATAAAAAATTATTTTTCCCTTTGATTCAGTTTAAAAAAAAATGACACCCACTGCCTGAATTTTGGCTGAGTGGCCCTTAAAATAATTCCCTTTTGCTCTATCTCCATGCCCTCTATTTTCCCCCTTGGCTGTAGGAAGGTGTTCTTTTCTGGCCTCCTGCACCCGCCCTGGCCCTCCCCAAATCTACCTTTCCAAGGCAGGGGAGAAGGTGCATCCTCGCCTTCCCGGGGCTCTGGCCAGCAGCCGGTGGGACGGCGCGCCCTGAACATCCAGGAACGTTTCCACTATATCTCCGTCCCAGCGCGGCCTCTCCCGGCTGCACCCTGTCAACCGCGCTCTGGGGCAAATTTGGGAACCGAGGCCCCGCCCACCCTTCGCCCTCCCGCCGGCACGAAACCGACCAAGACCCCGCACCTCGGCCGCCGCTGTAGGTTACATCACGAGGTCTGGGCCGGGGTACTGTATTTTTTTTTTTTTTACAAGAAAACAAGCAGCGGGGGGAAAAAAATTCAAACTGCAAGCTCGGGCCAATGGGAAAGAGCAGGAGGTGGGCGGGCGGCGGGCGGGGCGCGGGGTGAGCGCCGGGGCCCGGGCCGCAGGGGATTCGTAAAAAAAAAAACGCGGCTGGCGCCCGCTTTGGGGCTTTTTTTCCTCCAAAAGCAGCTCAGGCTCGAGAGGCTCCGCAGTCTCCGATCCACCTTAAATCTTTAGTGGACTCGGCGCAGGGGTCAGTGGGCACAGCCAATGCCAATCAAGTTTACAACCACCGGCCCGGGGGGAGGCGGGGGGGAGAAATAATCTTCAATTCTCCCCTTCGCACTCGCGCACATACAAATACACGTCCACACGCGCACGGGCACACGCGCGCAAAAGGGAGGCGGGGCGGGGGCGCGCTCCAGGGAGGGGAGATGTTTGCAAACTGCGCGCTCGGGGCCCACGGGCCGCGCGCGGCCGCAGCGCCCGGGGACGGCGGTGACGCGGGCAGCGCCCGACCCGAGCGCCATGATGGTGGCCGCGGCTCGGGGCCCGCGTTCCGCAGGGGGCGCTGCACTGATGCAATCCCCGGCCCGCGCCCCGCCGCGCGCCTGCTCCCTGCCTTTTCTTAACGTTCTTTTGGAGGCGCGGCAGTTTCGCGCCCAAAGCCTCGGCTCCTTTTTTTAGTATCTCCCAACTTCCCGATGCCTGCCTATGTGAGCGACCCCACGCGTGACCAGTCGGGAGCGCGCGATGGCCGCGCGGAGACCTGGGTTGACGTGGAAAACACCGCACTTTCGGTTCCGCGGGGTCTGCTGGCGGCCGACCCCAACCGTCCCAGCCCCGCGCGCGCGCGAGCGAGCGAGCTCGGGGAGGCGCCCCCGAGGTTTCCCAGCGCGATCGTGGGTGCCTTCCCCTCCCTGCTTAGTTTAGCAGGATTTTTGCATTATTATTATTATTATTATTATTATTACTTTGGCCGGTGGTGGGGGCGAGGCGCAGGGTGTGGCTCAGGTGAAAAAGAGACGGCAAATTACAGAGAAATTAAGACTGAGAAGCAGACGGGTGATGCTAGGCGGGCTTTGGAAGCTCCGCTTTTCAATCCGAAGAGCGAGTGTGCGACGCCGACGAAGATGGAGATGCAATGGCGAAGGCAGGGTCCCCGGCGTCCGGGAAGGGCGGTCGGGGCCACCGGTGGGCACACGGGCCCGAAAGGCCGCCTGCCTAGTTCCCCTGCACCGGTTGAAGTCTACGCCCCTCCTGTCTCCGATCGCGCCCCCAAACCCACGTCTCCCCAGTTCTTGCTTCCTAGGTCCCCCGCGCTGAGCAGCAGGGAGGCGACAGGGGACACGGCGGAGCCAGGACGAGGGCAGGGCCGCCCCCCAAACGCGCCAGTGGCCCTCGGACCCTGCTGCGCGCGGCCGTGGCCGCCCCTGGCTGCTGGCGAGCCGGAAAGGCTTTCGAAATGCGCGGGGCTGCGGATCATTGGAGCCCGGGCCAGGGGTGGGAGCGGGCCGCTGCCTGGGGAGGGTCTGCGCCCCCCGGAGGGTCTTACTCGCTCAGACCCCGCCGCCCCTCGGGAGGCGGCGAGCTGCTGCTGAGGGCGGGAAGGAGGTTTTCTCCGCTCTCTCGTCCCGAGGAGCGCTGATAAATAAGGAAGGGAAGTTGCAGAGCAACCGTCCAGCCCCGTAGCGCGGGCAAAGGCGCGGCCGCTCTCCGCGGCCTGCGGGCGCTCCGAGCGCGGGAACTGCAGGCTGCGGGAGACGGCGACCCCCGATGGGCCTTTCGTCCCCGCGCGCCAGACAGTGCCACCCGCAACGGCCGCGGCGAACGCGCGGGCGCGGAGCTGCGAGGAAGCGAGGGGCGGGTGGCGGCGGTGGTGCGGTGGCCTGACTGCCGGGCGGCGGGTGGCTGGCGGCGAAGGCTGCATGCCCCCAGGAGAGATGCTAGCGCGGGCCCGCAGTCCGGGTCGGGGTGGGAACAGGACGGTCTGCACCGCAGGATGGTTTGGGGGGGTCTTGACACGGACGTGCACAGGGCGGAGGACGGGTGACTCGGGAGCGGCGTCCCTGTGAACGTGCCTGGCGCGGCGGGCACCCACTGCTTCCCGGCCCCCTTCCTAAAACGCAGTCTCAAAACACACCAGAGACCTCTTTAGGAAAGGAAAACGAGGAACACGTCTCAGTTAAAAGATGTTTTTTCCCCTCTGTTAAAAAAGCTTTCTGAAGTACCTTTTTTATTCAGAGGAACCTTAATTTTATTTCATGATTTCCTGACCTTCCACTCCTTTCTCCCCATTTTGATTTTTTTCTTCCTCTCTGTCTCTTCCTGAAAAACACCCTGTATGCGCGTTTCAAACAGAATCACAAAAACACCTTTGGTCTTTAATTAAAATAACTCCTACTTGAAGGAGGTGGCCCAGCCACCACCAAAGGATCTATTTTTTCCCTCTCTGGCAGCAAGAATCAATTCTGCTTTAAAAAAAAAAAAAAAGAAGAAGAAGAAGAAATACCTTCGGGTCAAAAAATCCTGAAACTTATTTAGGTCCCCTGTTGGGGAGCAATGATGTAAATAATGGTACTTGAATGAAACAATTTAACCTAAATTCAGATTTTTATAATTTGCCCATTTGCAAATTCCTATGGTAATTTACACTTTAACCACTTTTTTTTAAAAGAGAATGTGAAATAATTATTTTAGTAAATCTGACTTTCAATTGCCTTGTCTTAAAATTTTTTTAAGTAAAAAATCATCCATCTCTACTCTGTGGATCTAGGGAACCAAACAAACCCTCAGATTTGGTATTTTGATTAGCTAGTTTTGGTATGTGTAGATTATAGCCAGGATATTTAGAAGCTGAGGAAGTTGAGTATGAGGACCAGTGTCACTTGACAAATACTTAAATTCACATGGAATGCACACCTATTTCTTAGAGACCCCAACATGTGAATATTTTGGGCAATGTTGGTGGATTAGGTGGACTGAACAACTGCTTTTAATTCCTCACACTTGGTGTAAATACAGAATTTAGAGAAGTCATGATGTTACTTTCATTTTCAACCCTGCAAACGTGTAATCAGTCTACACTTATGTAAGGATTTTTGGTTCTGACACATCCCTGTCCTAGGAAACAAATATTGTAACTTACGGAGATTTGGACAGTATTTTTATATGAAAATGTGGCTTTTCCACTTCCCACTCCTAAAGCTTTGTCCACCTATGCAGAACTAAATGGAAAATAGTAACAAGTAACTACATTCAGACCCACACAAAGCATCATCTGAGTGGGCCTGAATTATCTAGATATTTGTCATTTTATATTTATGTAACTATGACTACAATGCCACATTGAACACCTTCAGCTTAGTATAGCACATTACAGTTCCACTCAATCAATAGCTATGGAAGTTTTCTTTATTGATTGCTTGATGTGTAACAATAATTGGCATTTTTTTTCACACATTACAAAAAATTATACTTGGCTCAGTATGCAATCTTTTAAGCATAGCCATATTATTTAACAAAAGAAGGGGAAAACCTACTCTACCCAATACAGCATTTACAAATGCACAAAACATGCCACTTTGGCTTGTATATTGTCTAGATTAAAAAAAAAATCTCTTAACATAAATAAGTTAGTATAATTTTTCAGTGTCTTTACAGAGTTATGTACACAGGTACACTTCAAATGGTTTTGCCTCATACACATACACAGGCAATGAAGAAATACTGTTTAAAGATGTAGTATCCATTTCACTTATTCTACCAGTGTGCTTTTCTCTACATGCACCTTCCTTTAAAAACACCACTTTCCTGTGGGCAAATTAACAAATATAACGAGTTTTTTAATTCAAAGTTATTTCATTATTTTTTTGTGTGGTTACTTAGATTTTTTAAAATATCCAGGAATTTAGAATTATTTTGACTGTGTGTACACAACCCAAGGTGAAAAGAAAACTAACACATTTTCTCAACAAATATAAAAGATGTCAATTTTGAGCATTCAGAACTCTCCGTTATATTCCCCAGGTTTTTGCCTAGAATTACCTGGAGTGATTACCACCAGCTGAAAATTAACTGGTAAATTCCAATTTTTAGGGAGAGCAAAGAGGATAGTTTTCTGATTTTTTTAAGCCATTTGTTGCTACATAACGGAATCATCAGAACTCCCAAATGAGAATAAGCTTCATGTAAAAATAAATAGCAACTATTTGTAGCCAGTGTTCAAATTTCCATGATTTTAAAAATGAAATATCAGTTCTTACTGAAAGGGACATTACATCTTTAAAGAAAACAATTCAAACCCTTCCCCAAAATTGCTTCTCTTCATGCAAGTCAAATATTTTTCTCCTTGCTATAAACTGAAGAGGCTGCCAATTCCTCAGCCCCACCCGCCCTCCCTTCCCCAATGTTTATGTGCTACATAAAAGGTAAAAACTATATACACAGGTAGTACAATGAAGCAAATAAGGAAAAACCTAATTGCACAATGCTACATCCAATGCTTTTAGAGGCAGGTCATTTAAGAGTGCCTAAAATTTTAGTGTTATTGTGTTGTTCCTTTCAGTGCTTATACAGGATGTCCATTCCATGGAGTCAGCGATATGTATTTAAATTTTTTCATGTATATCTTCCTTGCTTCATCAAGCAGTCATGTAGCTGATAAACAAGGAAACATATTAACTCTGCGAAAGAAATAAGGAAGAATTAGAGAGAAAACACTAGAGTGACATTACCAATAAAGTAGAGGAATTATCTTCCTACTATCATAGTTGGGAAATACCTGAGTGCTGGACTAAAAGTTTGATGATTACTGTCACCTGCATCTCACACAGTCTTAACTGAACTTTTGCTCTCCCCTGCGTTGTGTTAGAGCAGTGGTTCTTAACAAATGGGCAGTAGTAACCCCCCCACCAGGGGACAGTGTCCACAAAAATTTTTGGTTGTCACAACCAGGGAGGATTGCTACTGGCATCTAGTGGGACAGGCCAGGGATACTGCCAAACATTTTAAAATGCACAGGACAGCCTCCCACAACAAAGAATTATTCGGCCCCAAATGTCAATGGTGCAGAAGTTGAAAAACTCTAAAGAATGTGAGTCAAAGATACAAAGAGAAAGAAAAATAGGAAAATTCAGAAATTGTTAAACCTAAGAGCGTAATTTTCTAAGTCTGAAAAATACTTGGAAATATAACTTGTAAAGGCCTCCAGGGGAAAATTCTACTTATACCAAGAATTTTTTTACCCCTAAATATCCTAATGTATTATTCATATGCAGATTATACATATGAATGCTTTTGAATGGGTCCTTACTACTTATTTCTGATATTCTGTGAACTGGTGATATTACTAACAAATGCCTTGCTGTGTGTCTGAATGAGGCCTGATCAGAATCCAGTAGGTATGATTCATATAACTCATCTGATTAGGTAGGCCACAAGTCACACAAACCAGTGAGTTGCAGTTGTTAAGGTTATTCAAGAAAATTATTCATCCAATTTCCTCACTTTATATAGAGGTATAATATACAAGTTCTATAGTGCCATTATGTATTAGCTCTGAAAAATACCAGATGTATGTAGACAAGTCATATTATGACATTATGATTTAAAAACATAACAAAACTGAATCCCATCTTAATCCCTATGGTCTTCTACTTTTTAATTTTTATAAGTGATTTAAAAGTTAACATTGGTATTTATTACAATCTCTTTATATGCTAGCCTGAGTGTGCTTTGAAAAAAAAAAAAAGGTCACAATCCTTTTTTATGAGAAGTATATTCGTTTGTATATTTTGATCATTATAGATAGCCAATCTATGTAAATTTGGGGGCTGGATTATTTAAATTAGCTATTCAAGTTGATCAGATTTTCATACCTCGAAAAATCTTCACTTATGCTGTAAACCAACTGTCCATCTACCCATTTCCCCTAAAATATCCAAATCATCCTATTGCAGCACAATTAGCATACACGGGCTGACGTGTTCCTGGATTGCTTACTCTGGCAGCCAATTTAACTTCTGCTTTGCTACTGCAGTGCTATCAGAAATTCTGCAGGGACTTTAGTTATTTCTGAGCTTTCTTTTTTTTTTTTTTTAATATCTAAAGTTTCCTTCTCTGTCCCCACACTTATCAGAAAACTACAAAGATAAAAGAATACAGCACAACACCTTGTTCACATTCCTAACCCCTTGCCTAACCAAATCTTATTTGTACCTAGAGTTTCTCTAAACTTAAGTGTAACCATGTATTTGCCATTTTTTCCATGGATGGCTCAAAATCTGTTACTGATTCCATTAAACCCCTAGGAAATGAATTCTCATGAAGTGGGGTAAGCCCAGTTCTTATTCAGATGGGGAAAGAATCTACTGTTCCCAACATGTTTTGGTGGGACTCACACAGACATGACCTTCCTACCACTGGGGTCTTGGTTGTAAGTACTTGCCTGGGACACTTGCTCCAGCTACGTAATGCAGCAAGGGAAAGTCCTGGACTTAGACAATGAAGAATTTCTGTATCCTCAGTTATTCCCAGCCTTTCCCACTGCTACTTTTCTAACCTCGAAAAATAAAACAGAACAAAACCCCTACAAGGTACTAATCTGCCAGGAACCAGGAAGGCCGGGTACCCTGGGTTTTGAAGGCCCATGGGGGTGCATAGCAGCCTGGGTGTCAGCTTCGAGCTCTTAGTGATCAACCCACCGAGTTGTTTACGTTTGACGTCTTCGGAGGCCAGGCTTCTTGGGCGTCTGCTCCACAGAACCTGCGTTGGGGGAAGCGTCTGAAACATTTTCTTCTGTTCTGTTGGCTCTTTTGTTTTGAGGGGAAGAATCTGAGGGCAAGGAGAAATTTTAAAAAGAACACACACAAACAATCTTTATTAGCAAAAACAATGGCTTGACAGAAGTTGGCCCAACAGTCGGGGTGAAAAGCCCACCACCTCCGCCCACAGCCCTAGATCCATCGTTCCCGGTGGCCTTTAAGGGAACAAAATGAGGTTGTTTCCACATAACAGGAAGCGGATTCTACACCCCGCATCTTTCCATCTTTCTCTGTCCTTTTCTAAGAGAGACACAGTTGATAAACATCCCAAAGTTGTCACATACCTACAGCTGGCTAGCAGGGAGGGGCTGTGATGTGCTCGGTTAGGGAAATTATCACATCTTAACCATCTCCGGCTTCTGACTTGAAAATCGTAAACAGCCAGCCAGGTAGCATTTAAAACCTAAGGTTAACCAGGCTGGGCTCCCAAAAACTACATCAGAAGACGCCGAAAAGCAAGCTGAGGTTAATACGCCCCAGCAAGCAAAAGCGGCGCCCCAGACAGACAGACGACAGACATTTTACGGTTCTGAAAGGGGCTTTACCGTCGGTGGCAGGTCGCTTCCTGATGCCTGCGCACTGCTCCGCTAACCCCGTCTGGCTGTCCGACGGGTCAGACTTTGGATCTACCAAGTGCGTGTCCTCTGAGTTTGCCTGAGACCCTGTTAAAGGCGCCGCCGGGCGGCTCCCGCTAACATCCCGGCTCTCCTGCGGCGGCACCTTGCCTGCGCCCTTGGGGGGCCGCGGGGGTCTGTAGTAGAACTCGGGCAGGCTGCCCTTCTCCACCTCCTGCCACTCGTACTTGCCCTCCAGGGGCTTGTGATTCTGAAAATCGAAATTCCACTTGCGCTGGCTCGCCTCCTCCATGTCCCTGCAGTGCTTCTCCAAGTCCCGGGTTAACTCTTCGTGATTCACGGGCCCGAAGAGGTTTCTGCAGGCAGAGGGCTTGGGGTGCTCCGCCTGCCGGGCGTCCGTGCGCTCCAGGCTGGGGCTCCCGTTCGACACTCGCACGTTTGACATCTTCCTCCCGCTCGGGTCTCTTCGACCGCCTCGCTCACGCTCTCAAAAAAAGAAAAGAAACGAAAACCACCGGAAAACACAGAAACGCCGCGGTGCAGCCGATCCCCCTCGGCGCTCGGCGAGCGCGCTCCGAGCCGAGGGAAAGCGACCCGCGCGTCCGTCCGCGCAGAGCTGCAGGAGCGCGAGGGGTCCGGACCGAGTGCGGGGCGCCCCGGCCGGCAGGGAGCGAGGCCGCGGATCGGGGGTGCGGAGCGGAGGGCGGGGACGCGAGGGGCGGGGAGGAGGCGGCGGCCGCTCCGTCCGAGTCTGGGCTGCCGCCACCCGGGCCCGCCACCCAGCCGTTCTCCAAACCTCGCTGCCGTCGGAGTGGCGGCGCCGCGACTAAGTGGGGAGAGGGACGGGGAGAAGAAAACACCAGAAAACGCGAGCACCCCTCCCTCCCTCGCTCTTTTTTTTTTTTTTTTAGTTGCCCAATATGGCGGTGGAAGGGAGGCTGACGAAGAAGAAAATGATTGACACGCGAGTCTATTTAAACACAGCCGCAGCTCCATTGGTCGCGGCGCCAGGAGCCGCCCCGCCGAGGCCGGCGAGCGCGCGCTTAAGGTGGCCCCGCGCGCGCCGCCGCGCCCCGTGCGCCGCCCTGGCTCGCTGGTCGCGCGTGACTGCCGAGGTGCGTGGTTGCCAGCAAACCTGCTCCGGCCGGCCGCGGAGAAATTAAAAATAAGGCAGACTAGCCCAACGGCCGGGAAGCCGAGGAGAGCCCGGGAGAGGCGGCGGCACACGGCCGCCCCTCGGCGCGAAATCTGGGGCCTGCGCCCGGGGGAGGATCTGCAAAGTTGCCGGCCCAGCCTCCGTGGCCGGCTCACTCCGCACGCTCCGGGATGCGCTCCGGGATGCGGGCGGCTGCGGGGTGCAGGCAGACAGCGGGGCGGCGCCCTCGTCTCTCCGCGGTGGTCTCCTCTCTAGGCTTAGCCCCGGGAGCCCCCTTCTAGGCGCCTTCGCGGGGGGGTGGGGGGGTGGGCAGTGGTTAGTTCGCCCTCACCCCAAGCCTCTATT
This sequence comes from Heterocephalus glaber, assembly GCF_000247695.1. The sequence goes on from NW_004624752.1 coordinate 25,207,978, forward strand.
TTAGGGGGAGGCCAGAGGCTTACGGAAGGAGCCAGGGCAAATGTCTTTCTCTAAATTAGCCAGCCGGGCAGCAGGACGGCAACATTTACAATATGTTCTGAATCCAAGCTCGCCCTCAATGAAAATATGAAAATAAGAATCTCAAAATCAAAAACTCGACCGGTCTCTCGAGTCCCTTAATAAACTTTGTAGCCAGACGTCTCAGACACATTTAGTTTGGGGGGGGGGGAGAAAAAGCAAGGTTAGACCCCTGGCCCGGGTTCTTTCCTCCCCAGCACAGTTAAGGCCGCTGACATTGGCTGCATGTGAGAACTGCCCTCTTTATACTTTTCAACTCTTTCCTGGGCTGTAACCATTTCCTCTACCTGAGTCCAGCCGCCAAATACAACAGTTCCTTCCTTCCTCCGCTTTTCTCTCCCACCAGATTCGCTCCTCCAACTCACTCAGCACGATATTCAGATACAAGTGAATGCCTGCAGAGGGCTGCGAGCTGGTAAAGGGCAAAAAATATTTCCCTAAGGACCAAAGTCCGGTTTATGAAGAGATTGGCAAAACCACCACAGACTTGCCCTAACGCCTAGTATTATTATTTGGACAATTCGCTGCCCCTCTTCACAACTTCAGATTTATCTGTAGGTATGGGCTTGGGCACTGGAGGGGAAGTTCAGAACAGAATGAGCAGGACTGCCACAGCCGAGACAAAGCTTATTGTTTATAGAAAACCTCCTGGGTGTTGTGTTTGGTTGGTTTTCATTTGTTTTCCCATGCTGGAGATTGAACCCAGGGCCTTCACACTGAGCTACATCCCCAGCTCTTTTTTTTTTTTCCCCCTAAAACAGGGTCTTCTTGCTAAGTCACTAAATTTCCCAGGCTGAGCTCCAACTAACGATCCTGCCTCAGCCTTCTGTTTCAATGTTACACAGCAGCATGCTTTCTTGTGCACCTATGCTATCGATGAGTTTGATTTTTGTTTTCTTGGCCACATCTTGCCCATTTTGTGTGCCTGCCTCACCTCCTACACTCAGAATGTTACAGCTAGGAGGGCCCTGTGGGACCCTGTGGTTTAACCCTGCAGATGTTTCCTTTGTTGTCAGCGCCGTCACTGCCATTTAAATGCAGCCAGTTCTCACTGGCCTTTGGTGTCACCATCCACTAGTTCAACTGACACACAGATTTCAAAAATACAGAGGTGGTGCCCAGACAGCAGTGAAGGAGGCAGGTGTCTAGACTGGGTTCTATATCAGGACGTCTACCTTACTGGCAGGAAAGAGTTCACTTAGGCCCCAAACAGGAGGTTCACCCACCTTGCTTTTTCTTTTCCTTTTCCTCCCCGCCCCCCCTTTTCAAAATGGAGGTCTATGTTGCCCAGACGGAGCTTGAATTTCTGGGCTCTGCTTCAGCCTCCCAAGCAACTGCAAGTCCGACTCCACACCTTTGTGGCCAGCTTTTTTTTTTTTTTTTTTTTCTGTATTTAATTCCCCTTCCCCCTCCTTAATTTATTGGACTGGTATTGGGCAAGAAGGAACAGGGAAATTAGGGTGGGCCTTACTATTCCATACCCCACCCCTAAAATTACCTAATGTCCAAATTTTACAATAATTGCCAATCTGCATGGGAATTTTGTTAGTATATGTGTATATGCATATATTCAAAAACTGCCCCAGATGTGTAAATGGAGAAGTTCTAGAGTATTTCACCTTGCCACAGTGTGATTGTATGCGTGGTAGCAACATCTATATGAAAGGAAAAACTCAACACTTCTCTCTCTCTCTCTCTCACACACACACACACACACACACACACACACACACACACACACACACACGGAGTCTCTGACCTAATGTATAGCAACACGATTTTGTTGCTCTGATCATCTTAAAAGTAAACGAGTCACAGTCACGCCACCTTAAGAAGTCTGGCTGCCAGCGAAAGGCTGTGCTTACACCCACCTTGCTGCGATCTAAAGTGTTTTGTTTACAGTCGAGGCACCGAGGCACCTAGAGATCTGTAGGGCGTATAATGAGAAGGCAGGCGTCTGCTGTTGTAGCGACGAAGCGTGAAAAAACCCAAAAACCTCTGGAGTCCCCGAAGGAAGAGGAAACACGGGGACCAGGGCGCCATCCTCCTGCAAAAATAGGCAGCTGTGAAAGAGCAAGGCAGGGCGAAAAGTTTCACACAAACAGTGGAAAGGCGGAGCCCAGAGAGAAGAAAGTTCCACCCTGCGCGGCTTTAAAATGGGTTCTGCTCCCTCAACCCCCTAGTGCTGGGTGACGTTTCTGTTGTCATTTTCACCCCTGGTGGTTTCCTATGTACAGCCAAGAAGTGTCACGTAGGCCACCCCGGGTTTGTGTGTCTTTCACAAACTGAAGAGAGAGACAAAGACCAAAACAACTTAAAATAAAACACCTGTGCGGCAGGCAAGCGTCCCGAGAAGAGGGAGGACAAGGTGCGGCCCAAAAGCTTCCTTGGAAGAGGCGGTTCTCGAAGTCCAGCTGCCCCTCCCACCCCAAATACACCATTTTAATCCTTTTCTGAGACTGTGTGTAACCAGGCGGCTTTCCCTAAATTGCATCATTTCCCTAAACTGACATTTTTAGTGTTTGAAAATTTCAGTCATCTGTTTGTGACGCTTAATTCGTTGTAACAAATGTTTACTGAGCACCTTCCATTAATTTGCTTATTATTTCTTCCTTTCAACATATATTTGCTAAGTGCCTCCTATATACCAGGCGTTATCCTAAGCTCTGGGGATACAGAAGTGAAAGCGAGGGAGGCTTTCATTTTAGTAAGGGAAGGAGGACAGAAAATAATAAATGAGTGAAATACTGTATATAGTAACTAAGCTGGGGATGCATGCTGTGGAGATGGAAATAAGCAGAGGAGAAGGAAAGAGAATATTGCAAGCTGGGTGTGATAGTACATGCCTGTGATGCCAACACTCTGGGAGGCTGAGGCAGGAAGATGCAAAGTTTGAGCCCAGCCTGGGCAATTTAAAGACTTAACAAAACCCTATCTCAAATTTAAAAATACAAGGGGGTAGGGGATGTAGTTCGGTGCAATGGCTGGGAATGTAGCTCAGTGTGCAGGCCCTGGGTTCAATCTTCAGTACTGCTGGGGAGAGAGAATTTCAAGGGTCTCAATGTGAAGGAGGTCGGGGAAGGCCACCTGGAGAAGACAGCCTTTGCAAGAAGCAACGGACATGCAGATGCCGGGTAGTGTCTCAATAAAGGGGACAGCAAATGCAAGGACTCTGAGGCGGGCTCTTGCCTAGTGTGTTGAGGGAGGCCCATATAGTAAACAGGGTAGAGCAAGGGGACAGTGGTGACAGGGATGTCAGATTTCATGGACCGAGTAGGCCTCTGAGGGCTTCTTGTTCATTTTTACAGTACTGGGGGTTGAACCCAATGCCTTGAACCAAGTGGCCTCCCACTGAGCTGGCCCCAGCCTCTCTGTAGGGCTTTTTCTTTTTTAATAGTGATGATATTGAGATATTAGGAAATTTTAAACCGTGAATTGATGCTCTCTTACCATGTGTAAGGTGTTTTCCAGGGTATTATTCTCATAGCAGGGCAGTGAAGAGATGAATAAGTCATAATCCCTGCTTGTGGGGCAAATACCCCCTAGAGAGGGAGCCTGCCGTGTGCACAAAAACTAGAGACAGAGCTGAGTGTGGTGGTGCTCCCCTGTACAGGAGTACTCAGGAGACTGAGGCAGGAGGATGCAAGTTCAAGGCCAGCCTGTGCAACTTAGAGTCTGTTTCAAGATAAAATTTTTAAAAGCTGTAGCTTAGTAGTGGGGTGCCTTGAGTTTGACCCCCAGTACCACAAACAGAAACACACACAGTAGAGGTAGAAAGCAATATGTGGAAGAACATGATGCTATTTCTCTTGCTATCCAAGAGAAAAAATAAATTCATTATATTTTCAATTCTTTTGTTATAGTATTTTAGTCAATCATAAACAATACAGACGAAATCATTCTAGAGAGTAGGGAAGGCTAAAAATTTGGTTTATTACAGTAAAGAAGAGTATAAGACACACCTGCCTGGCAAGTGCAAAATTCTGAGTTCAATCCCCAATACAAAAAAAAAAAAATTATAAGGATGTATTGTAGGGGTGGTAATGCGTGGAATGAGACCAAATGGTCATAGGAGGCACACTTGAAAAAACAACAAAAGTCTGTAACCTAGGCAGCTGTGGGAACCGATGGAGTTTATGATAAAGAGAATGACATGACTACTCAAACTTGTCCCCTGAGTCACAGCAAGCTGGCAATGTGCGAGTTCTGGGGTTTGGATTTGTGAGTTCGGAACAACCTGCAGAAGGCGGGGCTGAGGGTGACTAGAGACAGTGGAGTGAGATGAGGATGAGTGGATAGACATCCTCCTGGGGTATTAATCCAAAGGCAACTGGGAAACAGGCACAATACAGACAGGAGGCAGAAGGACCGCAGAATGGGGAGGAGTTGGCCTGGAACAGAATAGGAGGCAATCTGGTGTCATCCCTTGAGCTACAAAAATGAAGCTGCAAATGCTCTTTGGTGCTCTGAGCTGTGACCACGAGTGGGAAGGTGACTGTTAGGGGCCCACATCTTGGACAAGCAGATCTCTGTGTGTAGAAGTAGAGTCTGACAGCAAAGTAGAGGATGAGCAGGCAAGGCTATGCAGGGAGATAATTTGGGAGGCTCCTGCATATTCAGGCAACAGACATGACATCCCAAAGTGATACTACGGAGGAAGGACTAGAAAGCAAAGAACAAATGCAGATTGTTTTGGTAATTGGAAGAGAGAGGAAGACTGGGAGAGATGGAGAAAGTGACGATGGATTTAAAGATTCAATTTGGGTATTTGAGAGAATAATACCAGTATTATAGAGGGAGAATGTAGGCAAGACTTCTCACAGTCCATCAAAATCCATTCTTGTGGGCTGGGGACTTAGCTCAGTGGTTCCAGGGCCTCCCTCAAAATCACAAAGTCCTGAGTTCGATCCCTGGTTTAAAAAAAAAAAATCAATTCTTGCTTTCCTTCTTAGTAACACAGTTGTAACTAGGCAAGCAGCTACCCAGCTGCCTGAAACTTCCCACTTTCCTTTGCAGTAAGTGTAGCCTTCTTTTGATGTAGTATGTGGCAATAGAATATAAGCAAAAACAAAAAAATGTGTCCACTGCACATTGTAGTGCACACCTGTAATCCCACCACTTGGGAGGCTGAGACAGGAGGATCATGAATTCAAGGCCAGCCTGGACCATATAAAAGGACCCTGTCTCAAAAAACAAAACAAAACAGAAATGAAATTTGCCTTCCAATCCTACACATAAAACCTGACAAATGAGCCCTCTGATTCTGCACTCTCCCTGCCCCATGGGCTGGACTGGTGAAATTCGAGAAACCTTGGAATATGACAGAGTACCATGAACCCAGGTCCCCAACCCTATCCAAGAACCATTACATCTTGATTTCATTTGTTATATTATTTTACAGTCAATTCTAATATAGAGGAAAACATTCAGGAGGTAGGGAATAGGAAAGGTTAAGAATTTGGTTTATTACGGTCATTATGTGTAGTGAAATTAATTGGATCCCCAGAGAAAAGAAAGAATAAAAACGTATGTTCCTTAAAAGGACAACTGAGACAAGGTTAATCTCACACAAAATGTGAAGGGATGCTGCGGTTGGTAGAGCTCTCTGAGGCCATCCATGGTTTTTTTTTTTGGTTTTTTTTTTTGTTTTTTTGGCTTATTTGTTTGTTTTTGAGACAGGGTCTCATTATGTAGTTCAGGGTGGCCTTGAACTCGAACTTGTGGTGATCCTCTTGCCTCAGCCTCTGGAGTGCTAGGATTACAGGCGTGTGCCACCATGCCCATCCATGTTTCAAATGTGTATGGACAGGTGAGATCCTAAGTAGATTAAATGACAAAGCTATGGGACTAGGGATGCATGGGATGCATGTGGTATTTTCAGGTCTTTCATGTCACATTGGAGGTAGACACCCTTGATACTTGACTGTCCCATGCTCCCTTCTCAGAATCATCAGATAATGCAATTCCGTTCCCACTCCTTTCCTGAAGTTCACCAGACAAGGAGAGAGGAGGTGACTCTCTGACCTAAACTTGGCTAACGACATTCTTTCTCCTGAAAATCTGGAATTAGGTCTCAGCAGTTAGAGACTAATAAGGCAATGTGGACTTGAGGTGGAAAGTGCCCTTTTAAGAACATTACCTTCAGCCCAAGTGTGAAGAAGATGTAGATAAAGTCTGTTTACAAAGTGTCAAGAGAGAAATAAAGGCAAGGAGGCCACAGAACAGAGACCACAAGATTTTGGAAGGACAGACAACCCTTTGTGACCAAAGGTCCTCACTTTGTGCATCCTGCAGCTCATGGGGTCCTACTCCCTGCCCTGAAGTTTGGCAAGATGGCCTTATGTTTAATTCCCACTTTTTTCTCTAGCTAGTTTGTTATGGGTTGATTAAGAAATGCTTTACATATTTGAAAGCAGCTTCCTCTGGTGATGTCACATTTGATCCTCCTAAAACAAATGCTGTTATCTTCTTTTGCAGATGAAGCCCTGAGATAGAGAACTGAATGTTCCAGAAGCCACAAAAAAGAGCAGAGGAGGCACTAGGAATAGTGTTCCCTCTAGAGTCCATGTGTGGAAGATGCAATGGCTCTCTGGGTTTCCAAATCCTATTCCTGAGGTCACTGGTTTAATTTACTTACAAGAACTATTCACAAAAAGAAGGTTCTGGCCAGGCAGGGTGGTGCACACCTTTGAGCCCAGCACTCGGGAGGCTGAGGCAGGAGGATTGCAGTGAGTTTAAGACCAGCCTGAATTACATAGTGAGACCCTCAAAACAAAACAAAAGAGAAGAAGAAAGAGGAGGAGGAGGAGATGGTTCTGGGAGAGAATGGGATTCAAAGCCCTAGACAGAGAATTTAGCATTTTTGAATTAAAAAAAACCCTCTAGATTCCAGAAGTGTTTAAATCTGGTAAGCACAGGACTTGAAGAAAAAAGCGCTAGAGAAAAAAATTAATTTCAGGAAAACATAGTCAACAAATGCAAGTTTACCATTATTGCTAGTGTCATAAGAATAGGAAATTGCAAAACCCAAATTCATAACCACTTATAATTTAATTTCCACAACTAAAACATAAGTGGGCAACTTCTGCAACTAAGATGCGGAATTTGGAGCATGAAACATGTTTGCCACCAAGCCACCACTTTCAACCACATTCTATTCTACACACTGAGAAAACATGAAGAAAAAAAAAATCTTGATTCTGATCTCAGTCCTGAATTTATGCAAACACACACCTAAAAAAAAAAAAAAAACCTGGAAACTTTCCACTTTCTGCTCCTGATCACTCACTCTGAACAATCATTCCCATGAATATTTGTCCATTTCTTCATTCATTAAATTTTTAATGAGCCCTTGGCAGATGCCAGACTCTCTGGGGACAGAGCAGAAAAAAAGATACCAAGGTCCCTGCTGTCATGGAGTGGCGTTTACACACAAGTATGGAGGGCACACAATACACAAATAAATAAGCATAATACGTCATGTTGTTAGAAGTGCCAAAAAAGGACAAATAAACTCATTAAGCATAGAGACAGTAATGAAGGCAGATGCTATTTTAACAGAAAAGGATTCTTTGGATAAAATGTCATCTGAGTAGAAACCTGAATGAAATGAAGGCATGGCCCATGTAATTTTCTGATTTCCAGGCAGCGGAAATAGCTAATCCCAAAGCTCAGAGGTAAGAATATGCCTGGGATAGATGAGGGACAATTAGGGAACTAGTGCGCTAGAAACGTGGTGAGTAGGGGCTGGGGGTAGGAGGTGAAATCAGAGAGGAAGGAGGGAGCCAGATGATGTAAACTTTATCAACCATGGTAAAGAATGAATTCAATTCCAATCAAAGTAAGTCATCTTTGAGCAGAGTTTTGATCTGATTTTGGCCGATTTCAATCGCTTTGCCAAGTAGGAAGTACTTCGAAGGGGCCAGAGGGAAGTGGGGAGAGTCATGATCCCTCAGGTCAGGGTGACAACAGTGTTGTGAAAAGAAAGGGTAGAGTTGAGAAATGTTTTTGTTGTTCTTGTTGTTTTGTTTGTTTGTGGCACTAGGGACTGAACCCAGGGCCTTCACACTGAACTACATCCCCAGCCTTTTTTTATTTTTTATTTTGAGACAGGGTCTCCCTAAGTTGCTCAGTTACCCTGACTGGGCTCAAATTTGTGATTCTCCTTGCTCAGTTGCCTGGAGTGCTGGGATTATACCTAGGCCTGTGTCAAAGGCCCCAGCTGATAAATGAGGTTTTCTTTTGTTTTTGTTTGGGGATTTTGTTGTTGTTGTTGTTGCTGCTGTTACTGTTTTTGAGACAGGGTCTCACTGTGTAGTTCAGGCCAGCCTTGAACTCATTATGTAGCCCAGGATGGCCTCATTCTGGCAGTGATCCTCCTGCCTCAGCCTCACAAGTGCTGGGATAACAAGAGTGTGCCACCATGCCCGGTGCTACATGTGATGTTTGAAGATAAAACCAGTGGGATTCCCTGAGGATTTGGAAATGGTCTCTGTGAGAGAGAACAGAGAGTAATGGCCAAGGCTTCCCATCCTAAGCAACTAAAGAAAAATATGGTAATTTGCTGAGATGGGGTTGACAAAAGGATGAGCAAATTTTACTTTGAACGTGTTAAATTGGAGATGTTCGTGGACACTGAGTGAATCGTTGGTGGGATTCAGGGGCTAAGTCTGTGTTGGGGATACAAATTTGAAAATTTCCAACATGTTGGTGGTGTGAAAGCTACAGGACTAGCTAGAGAAGAAGCCTAAGCAGTAAGCCTCAAGGGACATGCCTTTTAGCAGTGAACGAGAGAGAACAAGTAAACAGGTAAATGTGTTTGTAGGAAGAGAAAGTGAGATCAGTTGGCCAAATGTGGCGGATAGGTAAAGTTAGAAGAGACTGAAACTGACCACTGTGTTTGGCCATTGAAATCATAGGTGAGCTTAGTAGAGCTCATTTGGTAGAATGGAAGGTGCCATAGCTTGACTGGGATGGGCTAGAAAGGGAGAAAGTCATATATATCCAGGCTGTCCACCTATATGAATAAAACACTCACACACATACTTAGACTAAGCAGATGATAGCTAGGTTCTAATATCAGGAAAACAGCTTGGGCCAGGGTGGCCGATTGGGGAGCAAGGATACTAACACTGGGGCACCTAGGGCTGGAGATGCAGCTCAAAGATGCAGGGCCCTGGATTCAATCCCTAGCAACAACAAAAATGGCACCCGCATCGACTGCCTTCTCTGTTTCATTATCTTGGTTTATACTGCTTCCTTCAATATCTTTTCTTAACTTTCATACAAAATTGTCATGCCAACAAATGACCTTACACCTCTTTGAGAGCAATCACTTTGAGAGAATATGCTAAGAGAATTAGCACAGAAGTAGCTTGGCTTGCGAGTCTCACATTTCAACCAGTTACTGTTCTGCTCAGCAAAATCACTGCAGAACAGCATCTTCTGTACCCAGTGTAGTAGACCCAGTGTAATAAAGCCCAGCAGAAGGCTCTATTATAAATTCTTAGCATATTAAAAGGGCAGTAAGTTACATTTCTATTTCCCAGTATTGCAGTGATGGTTTTTTCAACTCCAAAAATCTGCTTAAGACCTCTCTATTTCAATGGATCTGTTATATTGCCCATGTCAAATGTAGTTTGCAATTTACTGCCTTTTTTCTTAATGCGGAATCAGACTGTTCTGACCTAGAATGTTTCAAAGTAGTTTCCTTTTGGTTCCTTTACTGAAGAAACAGAAATATCGCAAACAGTTAGGCCCTCTGTGGCCACACGAGGACAGAAGAGGGTTAGGAATAAGATAGAATCCCCCCTCTTGCCCCATAACTTTCCAGAAGCAGGGATGTAATGGACCTGCTGCACTGTTTGAACAGCACAGGAGGCAGCAGGAGGCCAGAACTGTCAGCTCCAATCCTGCAAATACTCTAAACCATAACCATATTTATAATCTACTTTTCTAAATATACAAGAGTTTTAATCCTAGAAATTTAATTTAACTCCAAATTTGCAAAGAGTCTACATCCTAGCCATTTTTATACATTGCCCATGTAATAACCAGATTGTATTTTAATAGTTGTGGAGTCAGTATTAAAATCCTTAATAAATGAGGTAGAACTGAAGATACAAGGTGACTTTTTTATAGTCATACACAATTAGTTGCAAAGTCAGGATAACAATCTAAACCTACATTTAGTTTTCCACTAAATGTACTTCTTTAAGAAACCCCCCAGCCAGGCATCGTGGCACATGCCTATAATCCCAGCACTCAGGAGGCTGAGGCAGGAGGATTGCCCTGAGTTTGAGGCCACCCTGGGTTACTAGTGAGTTCAAGGCTGGCCTGAACTACATAGTGAAACCCTGTCTCAATCAATCAATAGCTCCCCACCCTAATACATACATTGTCTCCATGACATAATTTAAGATATAAATCTATAGTCTAACCTTGTTTGTATCCTCCAATGAGGCCAATTCCAATGCTCTAAGTAAAATAAATGCAAAGTTGGCAGCTAGTACCCAGTAGGTATGGCAAGTACACATGATTCCGATGCAGATCCCAGAGATAGCTTCCAGGGCAGCCTCCTGGAAGTCTTAGATATGGCAGTGTTGCATGAATTTCCTGGACAGAATAAAAACCTGTCTCTGAATTGCAAGGAGGCTGACAGTCTGAAGAGCAGCTCGGACAAGTCTAGCTTGGCCAGTAAACGAGTTTATTAGGGGTTGCTTAAAGAGCAGCAGCTGACTTGCACGCTGCAGCACTGTGAAAGCCACCAACCCCTCTTTGCTATGCTACTAATTAGAACAGCAAAAGCAGGATCAAAAGCAAGAATGGTCCTTGGGAAAAATTGTGTGTACTCTGTTCCCATCCCCATCAGGAACTCCTCTGGACTCAGCAAGCACCGTCAAGCTGCAGTGATGATGACCTTGTTCTGTTGCAGCCTGGCACAGAGCCTCAATGACTGAGGTGGGTGGGGGAGATGGGCTGGCTACATAGGGGCCCCCACGAGATGGAGTTACTTTGGCGGGGGTCCAGAGGACAAGTCTCACTACAAGACATCATGGGACCTATCAAGCCCCTTCCAGGGGAAAGTACCCTGGCCTCAGGTCACGGCCTGGGCTCCTGACCCAGAGCTGTAGTTTACAACAGGGCCTAGGCCAGGCACCTTTACCTAAAGGAAGGAAAATGGCTACTTGCTAAGTTGATCTTACACTTTCCCTTAAGAATTAGAACTGGGAAGTTCAGAAATAACTAGGGAACCCTAGGAAGAAGGGCACAGACAGCTGCAAACCTAGGACCAGTCCAGACCTGCAGGCACTATGTGCTGTCACAATTAACCATGGACTTCCATAGCAAAGCTGTCCAGATTGCCCACATTTCCAACGAATTTTTCAAAGCCGTTTTCAAAGTGTGGTTTTTCACGCTCTAAGGACTTGGCAGTATGGCTAAGATTCCTGTTACATGCATGAACACACATACGCTATGTATGACTTAGAGAAACAAATGAGACTTCCTATACCACCTTCCTATACCTCCTCACAGAGGAGGTCCAAATTATGTAACAGATACTCTGCATGTAGTCAGAGATAGGTTCAACTTTCTTTCTTTCTTTTTTTGTACCAGAGATTGAACCTAGGACCTTTCTACCAAGCTATATCTCCAGTCCTTTGTTTGCTTTTTATTTTGAGACAGGGTCTCACTAAGTTTCTCAGGCTGGGCTTGAACTTTCCATCTTTCTGCTTTAGCTTACCAAAGTGCTAAGACCACAGGCATGTGGCACCACACCTGGCCAGTTCAATCCAACATAGTTAACCCAACCAAGGTCCTCCCAGGGAACAGGTGACAGTTTGATCAAGGATGTATTTCATTTATTCTTTATGTATCTGTTCATTACCTGTACTGTGTCAAGTGTTAGGCTGGGTACTAAAGTCATACACACAAATAAGCAAGAAAAACAAATAAGAAAAAATCTCTCTATTTGAGTGGCTACTAGATCAGTGGGAAAGACTCCAAAATATCACTTATTTTAAAAAACTCATCATTTAAAAAAGGAAAATAAATTATAGAAAAATTAGTGAAACTGTGTATAGTTCCAATGGCTTAAATGGTAGGTTCTCTTCTGCAGCTGAGTCATTCTGTTACAGCTCTTCTATCCAAGTCTAACTTATCTGTCATGGTGAGATTCGTATCAGTATATTGTTTAACCAAGAAAAAAGACAAGAAGGGAATTATATCATTGCCTTATATCAATTATATCAGTGCCTTGATCACTGGAATGTGGAATGGCATAATTAGATGGCCAGGGTTAATAACTACTAAGTTCAACATGCTCATATTTTAACAAAAGTGCAAATTTCTCTGAATTTTAAATGCAGTTATGATGTTTAAGAGTTAAAAGTTAGACAATCCTTTACTGATTTTTTTTTGTTTTGAGTGATAATGAAGGCATACAAGGAATGATTTGAAAAATACAGTGTGTTTAAAATTTATTACAGTGTAAGACAGATTGCCATTAATCACCTTCAAAATACTTGCCCTCATCTCGAACACACTTATCACATTGTTCTTGTCAGTTTCTGAAGCAGTTCTGGAAGTCCTCTTTCATGAGTGTCTTTACAAGGTGTGATACAATATATAGTGAATGCTGCTGCCAACTGCCATCTAACAGGAAGGCAGGCTTGTAAAAAACTTTACAGTGTGTCCTATCCACCTTATTCACAGGGTAAGGCAAAATGTGACTACTGGTTCTTTTCCAAAGTCAAAATGCCATGAAAAGTTAATGTTTTGAATTAATTCAGGACATCAAGGCAGCTAGGAGAGTGCAACTGAAGACCTAAAAGAGGACTTCCAGAACTGCTTCAGAAAGTGAAAGAATGAGGCAGGGATGGTGGCAGACGCCTGTAATCCCAGCACCTGGGAAGCTGAGGCAGAGGGATCTCCATACGTTTGAGGTCACTCTATACTACACAGTGAGTTCAAGCCCAGCCTGAACATAGTGAGACTCTGTCTCAGCTCCCCCTAAAAGAGCAAGAATGATGGGCTAAGTGTGTTTGAGCGCGCGCGTGTGTGTGTGTGTATGTGTGTGTGTGTGTAGTTTGAGGAAGATTAATGGCAATATGTGTTTTGCCTTTTTTTTTTTTTTTTGTACCGGGGATCGAACTCAGGTCCTTGTGCTTGCGCAGCAGGTGGCAAAACCACTGAGCTAAATCCCCAGCCCTTGTTTTTGTATTTTGTTTTTGAAACAGGGTTTTGCGGTGAAGTTCAGGCTGCCCTTCAACTCACTATGAGCCCAGCCTGCCCTCAAACTCAACAATCTTCCTGCCTCAGTCTCCTGAGTGCTGGGATTACAGGTATGCGCCACCACACCTGGCTAATATATTTTACTGTAGTAATTTTTAAAAAAATTTAAACATGTATCACATTTTTTGATCATATCTTGTAGAAGTAAAGAAAACATAAGTTTAAAATAAAGGAGGGGGCCAGGGATTTAGCTCAGTGGTGCCGTGCCTGCCTTGCAAGCAAAAGGTCCTGAGTTTGATCCCTGATACTGCAAAACAACAACAACAACAACAACAACAACAACAACAACAAAACTGGTTTTAAAATAAAGGAGGAAAAGGAGAAGGCATTAAATAAAGAGAGAAGAAAGATCTAGAAAACCAGTCTTAAAATATGAGTCATCATTATTTATTTGTAGATAGAGATCTATCACAGATCTACATTTACCATGGAGTCATAATCACTTAAAATAAAAAGTTTAAAACCCACCAGTGTCTACTCTAACATGGTTAGCCTGACTTTCTAATGCTATTCTAGTCTGAAAGTTCTGTTGTACTTTTTTTTTTTTTTTAAAGTATTGGTGATATAAGTCAAATACCAACTCATGGGGTTGGGGGTATAGCTCAATGGTAGAGTAGGCACACAAGGTCCTGGGTTTAATCCCCAGTGACAAAACAACCATAACAACAAAACTTTCCACGACTAGGAATGGTGGTGCAGGCTTGTAATCCCAGCACTCTGGAAGGCTAAGGCAGAAGGATTTGCAAACAGAAGCCCGGCTTGGGCAGTTTAGCTACTAAGTGAGAACTTGTCTCAAAATAAAAAATTTAAAAAGGGTTGAGGATGTATAGCTCAGTGTGAAGACCTTGACTTCAGTCCTCAGTACCAGAAAAAAAAAATCCTTTACACTTTTTCACAACATTCAGTTATGTGGTAAAGCTGCAAAGTGTAAATGAAGGTGTGAAACCATTTTCTCCTGGGGGAGGGGAGAGTGACTGATAAAGAAAGTAAAATCCTGGATCTGATTTTAAATTTTCATGAAACTGTTTTTAATTGGACCAAATGCCCTTGATACATGTCCAAGCCAGAAGCACATGCCCCAGGATTAAATGTTCTAAAGCAACACTGTCCCATAGAAATATGGATGCATGTGAAATTTAGGTTTCCTAGTAGCCACATTTTTTGAAAAGTAAAAGTAAAAAGAAACAGATGAAATGCCATTTTAACATGTAACCAACATAAAAATTATCAACGCATTTACATTTCTTTTTCATACTCCTTTCTTGACGTCTAGTTTATGTTTTACAATTACAACATCTTAATTGGAGTAGCACATTTAAGTGCTCAATAGCCACACAGGGTCAGTCAACATCACACTGGACAGCACAACCTTAAAAGAGGACAGTGGTATTGAGTGCAAATGCCAAAGGAGATTTAATTATGTTCATGATTTTCATTAACTTAGTAATTTTTATGATCCTTAAGTAAAGTTCGGGTGGTCTTGCTTTCTATTATTTTTATTGCATCATTTTAAAGAATGTACTTGTTTTTCCCAGACATACTTTCTAATTTTCTCCATCCTCTACAGCTAAGGGTTGTCATATGATACAGTCTAGGTAGAGAGATGTAAAGTGAAATATGTTAAGTCACATGGGAAAATTTCTTGTCCTCATAATAGCTATGGTACCCATCTTGGTATTATGATAAAAACTTTTTAATATGCTCAAGATAACGGAACAGAAAGATATCTTTTACTATCATCCATATCAGGCAAGGGCAGAATTCCCTAGCAGAGCTGTCCTCAATGGGCTTGGCTTGGAGAGTCACAACCAAAGTTTGCCCTTCTTTTTCCCATTTCCCTTCTTTGGAAGATTCTCTTTCCTCTGACACAAAGATTCTTTCTTTAGTTGTGACAAGAGTACCAAATTACCCCTAATACTTAAGAGACTATAGAGCTAGAATAGCAAAATTTCTTTGAAGTTTCTTGTTTATCATTAGCTGTGCATACACAAACACTACAAGTTAGCCCTAATCTGCATAAAAAATTTTTTAAAGTGCCTTATCTATTTTGAAAAAAACATTCTATTACTCAGTTAATAAGTGAGGTTAGGGTCGGGGATTTAGCTCAGTGGTTTTGAAAGGACCTGAGTTCAATCCCCAGTTCCAAAAAAATAAATAAAATAAATAAAATAAATTTTAAAAAAGTGAGGTTATATTGCGTTGATTCAACCAAGCTTGGATAATTAGGAATACATATCAGGTTCATTGTTCAGCAATTTTTCTTATTTGCTGTAGGGTCACAATAATTCAAGAACCCAGATTCACCTAAATACATAGTTACAAATAGGAGCAGTTTTTTTTTTCTCTCTCTCTGCTTTATAATGTTACAGTAATCACAGGGGAATAAGCAAAGAATGTTGGCTAAGGAAATAGCATGATCAATGTTTACAGCTACTGATTGTGGAAATTTTGGTAAGTGTATTTCCTGATTCATACAGTAGACTAAATGGGTAACTAATCCACTATTAGCTTTGTATGTGTGTGTGGTATTAAGGATTGAACCCAAACCTTGTACAGAGCTACACTCCCAGGGTTTTTTGTTGTTGTTGTTGTTTTGTTTTTTAAATTTTTATACAGGGTCTCATTAAGTTGCCCAGGCTGGCCTCAAACTTGGGATCTTTGTGCCTCAGCCTCCCACATAGCTGGGATTAGAGGCATGTGCCCAACAAGAAAGATGTTTTATTTTGTCACTTACCAGTGTTATCCTGCAATTTTTATCACATATAAATGAACTAAGAGTCTGAAATGATTCAGTCAATTTATGTCAATCAAGTCAGCATTTCTCTAGATAATGAACAGAATTTTAAGGTTATTTCTCACTTTGATACAAATTTTTGTTATTAGGTAATTATTCAAATTACTAAATTTGCTAAATTTTACTCAGATTGACCATAATAAGAAAATCCAGGCTTGGTGTGTAGTGCAGGCCTGTAATCCTGGCACTCTGGAGGCTGAGGCAGGAGGACTGGGGCAGGTTAGAGGCCAACCTGGGCTGGATAGTAAATTCAAGGCCACCGCACAGGCAAGACCTTGTCTCAGAAAACAAAAGACCAAAAAACACAAACAAAAATCCAGAGGCTAGCTAGCTCTTTTAAGTGATGGCTTCTCTGTGGTGGATGCTGCAAGCATAAAGAACCTTTAAAATTTGGTCCCATCTGCTTACACATACATTTTCTCTACTTAATTTCATGCTACTGAAAAATCTCACTTTCCTTGGAGGAAATTTCTTGTTACAAATTAGTCTACAAGTTCACCATTCAAAAACATGACAAGAGCCCGATAAAATCGCCCAATTTAACATTTATGTTTTTATCCGACGCTAAGATAAAGATCTAGGTTTATACCACCGAATGTTTTTTGGGGCATGCTAAAATGTATCCTTGGAAATCCTTTCATATTGCTACTTTAAAAATCAGCTTGCCTTCCTCTTTTTGTTTTCAGATAGATCTAGTCATATCTAAAACACCCAAGTTTCATAAGATCTCATAAACATCATTGGCTTCTAAGCCATCTGAAACTGATTTTGATGGGAACTTCAAGCCATTTAAAACACTGGCTTGATGGTGTGTGCTTTTTCTGGCTAACGCTTCTAGAGTCATCTCTTTTTAGTTTTGAAATTTGCATGGCTGCCTTTTTGATTTTGCCTCAAAAGTCAGTCTTAATCATGCAGGACTTGTTCGAGGTTTGCTTGAATAAGCTGGCCTTAGCTTTAGGCTCATTTGCATTTTTACATGGCAGAGTCTACATTTTTTAAAATAGGTCCTAAATGTTGCCTATACGTTCGGTTTGCGGCTGCCGCTTACTCCTCAGAAATGGCTTGGAAGGCTGTCATCTTTGTTGGGTCATTTTAAACATCTTCCGTCACAGCTGATTTCTGAGTGTATACTTTTTGGTACCGTTTCTTTTCTCTTGTCTCAAGTTTGCACTGAAAGTGTCCTATCTGAAGCCTCCGATCCGTGTCCCTGGGTGCAAAGGCGATTTTCAGGAGGTCCAGGTCGGGGCAGCCGAGGGAGGCGCCCCGGGCGGCGGGAAGCCGGACAGCGCGGCGCGGGCTCGGTAAACACGCAGCGGCGCAGGCGCCGAGGCCGCGGAAAGCTATGCGGGTCAGCAGCCAACGAGTCCTTTCGTATTGCAAAAAAAAAAAAAAGCAAACTAAAACATTCTGTCCTAAGGTGATGAACGACTGGACTTTCTGTACTTTTTGTTTTTGTGACTGAAGAACTAGTTTTGCAGTCTCAGCCTCAGAAAGTTCTCCACAGAATTTCTCGGCCCCAGAGAACTGCCGCTAGCCTCCCAGCAAGTTACAGCAGCCTAATTTGTTCCGCTGCGGAATCCTGGTTTTCCCTTCCGAGAGCTGCACTCACGCAGTGGGGTTACAAAAAAATGGGGGATCAGGGTGGGGTGGGCTTCGCAGCGCCACAGAAACTCGTCTGCGAGCAGGCCTCCTCCAGACATCGCGAGATCTGCCGGCGGGGAAGCGGGACTCCATCCCCTGCCGTGTGCGCATGCGTGTGGTTTTTAGCGCGCAAACATTTCGAAGCTTTCTGCCTGACGATAATAGGCAACCAAGTTTGGGTTAAGAAGTTCGTCACGTCGATACTCTGGATTCAAGTACACAACACCACTTTCTTCGAGATTTTCACTTAAAACTCCGATTATTTGTATATTGACTATGAACTCTGAGAAATTTCAGCGAATTAAGTGGCAAAGGAGCAGAAGTTGGGAGAACCCGCTTTAAAAATAAGAGAGTTTTAAGTGTTTGAAAAGATAACTCTGGGACAGCATAAGGGAATAAAGCTGAGGGGTGATAGGATTTTTTTTTTCTTCCCGAAGACCTTGAGAGGATGTGATGAACTAAGGTAATGCTTACAGTCAGAAGGTGGGAACATTCACTGACAGGTAAATGAAAACAGTAGCTATAGAGCATACCTGAGAGGTGAGGCTAGAAAGAACTTTTGATATCACAGGAAGTTTCTCTTAAAATACCTAAGCCTGTTTATAAACAGGAAGGCAGAGCCGTCCCACATTTAGTCCATGATGCGTAAAGTGGAAATTGGAATGTCCCTAAGTGAGTGAAACCAAGGTTTGAAAAGCCAGAAGTGCTTAGCAAGGGCCAAAGTTGGGACTAGGTAGAACAGTTGAGGCAACAAACAGGAGTCAGGAATTTAGAAAGTGTTTTGAAGACTGACTAATGTGGCCTCTTTGTCTCTCAGGATACATGGAACAGCTGCACAAGCACTGGATTTTGCTCTGCAACATCTAAAGGTACCACCCGACCCCCCCAGGTGTCCTCTTTTTGCTGGACACATTCCAATAGGGTCCCCTGAGCCTTACCACCTCTCAGTGACCCCATCATTAAGCCAGAATGAAATGCTGACTTAGTGAAATGAATAGTGACATTTGGCTAAATTACTCAGATGTGTCACTGGCACATACACGGAGCCTCCCAGTTCTGTAGGTATTAGAGTCCCCTGTGATACTGGGAGCAGTCCTCTGCAGCCTAGCCAGTATACAGTTACCCCTCAGTATCCCAAGGAACTATTTCTGGGACCACTCAGGAATATGAAATCCATGATGCTCAAATCCTTGCATAACATGGAGTAATATTTTCATTTAACCTATGTACATCTTCCTATAAACTTTAACTCATCCCTAGATTACTTCTAATAAAAAATGTAGGGGTCGGGGATTTAGCTTAGTGGTTTCAGCTTTTGCCTTGCAAGCGCAAGGTCCTGAGTTCAATCCCCGGTACCAAAAAAAAAAAAAAAAAAAATGTAAATGGTATGTCAAAAGTTTCTGGGGCCAGGGATTTAGCTCAGTGGTTCCGGCGCCTGCCTGGAAAGTGCAAGGTCCCGAGTTCGATCCCTGGTACTAAAAAAAAAAAAGTTTCTGTACTGTATTGCTTAGGCAATAATGACGAAAAAGTCTAGGTGTTCAATATGGATGCAGTTTAAAAGAATATTTTCAATCTACTGTTGGTTGAATCTGAGGATGTAGAATCCATGGAAATGGAGGGTTGACTATCTATGTATATATATTTTGAGATGTGTTGTTTATGTTGCCTTGGCTGGGCCTCAAACTCCTGAGCTCAAGCAGTCCTTTTGCCTCAGACTTCTGAGGAACTGGGACTATGAGCATGTGCCACCACACCTGAGTCTATCTATGTTTTGATCCTTTATGCACTGCCTGGAGTATAAGGCAGAGAAATGCTGATGGACTACATAATTTCACTAGACCCAACAAAGGAATTCCTGATAGATAAAGTAAGATGGCTTCATCTGTAAGAACAACTAAATATGGAAAGCCACAGGATTGAAACTAGCAGGGACAGAGAAAGATCTAGGTATTAATATTTAGAAAGGAGGTAGTTTAGTAAAAGCCAGACAGAGAATCTAGGCATAGTGGTGTGTGCCTATATTCCCAGCTATTCAGGATTCTGAGTCAGGAAGATCACTTGAGCCCAGAAGTTTGAACCAGTCTGGGCAGCATAATGAAACCTTGCCTCAGAGCAAAATAAAAAAAGAAAGCCAGGAATGGTAGTCCTCTACCAAGAAGTTTTCTCTTGAATGCTTCCCTTTAATTTGGCAACCTAAACTATGCCTTGGTAGCTGGACTGTGTGTGTGGAATTCATAGGAAAATGCTGCAAGAAAAACCCATGGATGCATTAGAGTAGGATTTCTGGATGCCTTGTTTTAGGAAGTGGGATCATCTATCTGTAAGAGGCATGATACTAAAGTATGAGGTCATAGAAATTCAGAATTGAGAGCCAGACCTGGAGTTTGACTTTTATGTAAGCTAGTCACTGTATGACTTCTCAGAGCCTTGGCTTCCCTATTTATAAAATGTTATTTTACATATCATTATAAAGGCAAAATGGGGTACCGTTAGAAAGGCGACATGGGTATATAGAACCTGCTCTGTAGTATATGCCCAGTAAATGACTTTCTTCCCTGAGCCGCCTGTCATTTGTGCATGCTACCTACTGAATTGTGGATTCTCTGTGGAGCATATATCCATCTGGTTTTAGAATGCCTTGTCTGCACATTAGAATCACCCGAGGAGGTTTTTGTTTTGTTTTTGTTTTTTTTTACATGCTTGTAGTACATAATGATCACATTCCTTGTGGGAAACTGGTACATGTACATAACACATCTTAATTCTCTTTTTTATCCCCTTTCTCTCATTTCCCTCCCTCAACCTGGGGAGCTTTACAATCCTAATGCCCAGACTTCACCCCAGTTAAATCAGAATCTGGGAGTGTAGCCTAGACATTTCTTTCAAGCTCTTCATTTTCCAACTAAAGTTGAGAATCATTGCTTTAAGAGTACCCTCTAGAGGCCGGGGATTTAGCTCAGTGGTTCTGCCGCCTCGCAGGCGCAAGGTCCTGAGTTCGATCCCTGGTACCAAAAAAAAAAAAAAGACTACCCTCTAGAAGGAGAAAACAAATTGGGCCTCCTGATCTGGATGGCTATATATTTGAAAATTTTCAGAAAGAATAAAGACTAAAGCTTGAAATGGGCAGATGAGTGGGCATGTTGAGCTATATTCTGGAGGAAGTCCATTGTGGTAAGAGAGGTAAGTGCACCAATTGGGCAACATCAGTGGTGAAGATGAGAGAATATGTAGGATTTGCTATATGGAAGACTTTGAGCCTCCCAAGATAGTCCTTTGATCTAACACAGGCAACACAGGTACAGTGGACCCTTCACTTATGTGGTGAATTAACTAATGGGCAACTTGTAACGCCCAGCTGAACTGAATTAGTGTGGTTCTGGGCATGGAAGACCCACCTGAGGATTGTTGCCAGTGGCATAAAAAGAGACCTGGAGGGCTGAGGATTTAGTTCAGTGGTTCCACCGCCTGCCTTGCAAGGGCAAGGTCTGGAGTTCGATCCCTGGTACCAAAAAAAAAAAAGAGAGAGAGAGACCTGGAGGGGAAGATCATTTGTTGTTGATTTCTTTGGAAAAGCCTTCTGCGGCTGGTTTTCCTGATGTGAACTTGGCTGCTCTTGTTCTTGGAGGAGGGTCTCAGGTTCTTGTCATTGAGAATGGCTGCTGTTCTCGTCAGGGGAGCTTTGATCTTCGCTGTGAGCGTCACTTCCTGGCTCCAGTGTAGATCCCTCAGCCTGGTGGCACAGATCCCTCACCCCACGGTGCAGGCTTCTACCACTGGCCTTTGGGCCTTCCCATGGACAAGCAGGAGGCATTGCCATGGGCTCTAGGCCTCTGGCTGGACTCATGGAGGACATTGCCTTGGGCTCTAGGCCTTCAGCTTAGAAGGACTTGTGCGGGACCTTGTGGTGGGACCCAGGATCTTGGCTGGATTCTTTGGGTCTCCAGGGTGCCGATGGATCTCTTACACTCCTCTGCATTTAACTTTTTTGGTAAATATTATAAAATAATCCTATAAATTATATATCATGTATTAAGTCTATTTCCTTGTAAACCCTGACTACAACAACTTATGAACTCTATCTGTTCCCGAGGGCTGGTTGTAAGTCAAGTTGGCTGTAAGTCAATACAGCTGAGATCTGGATGTTTATCTGTGTACATGCTATAGATAATAAGAAGCAGATGAATCTTCCATTAACCTAATTAACTCAAGTTGTTTGTATGTTAGGCTGGTCATAACTTGAGGGTCCACTGTAATGTCTTTATTGCTTTAATACATGGTGAGTCTTGGGTAGTGGGGTGGAGTGAAGTTTTACAACCTGCTCTGCTGGCATGATTGAAGTGTATGCCCCTGGGTGTCCTCATAGTACAAGTGCAGGTGGGAATGCTTGTGCAGCAGGGCATTGATGATGAAGCCTCTTCTGTACCCTGTCAGTTGTTGTGACTGCTCAGACCACACAAGTGATTTTGTTGGTACAGCCAGATGAGAAAAGTGAGGTTCAAGCCTGTCTTGTAGTCCTTCATTGAATAGAGAATCACTTGGAAAAGAAGAGGTGCCATGTCTGGGGAGACAAATTTCTTCTTCCAAGAGACAACTTAACTGTCTAGTAGAACAACTCTGGTTTCTAGGGATAGCTTATATATTTATTACTACAGATGAATTATAAGTACTTCAGATGTTGAAACCACCATAGTACTTTAGTCATTGGATTCCAAGACCCAAATGTGGTGGTAATGGCCAAGAATAACCTTTGCCACATGTCTTTTTAACTGGGTTTCTTTTCTTTTTTCTTTTTTTTGGGGGGTGGGTAACGGGGATCAAACTCAGGACCTTGCACTTTTGAGGCAAGCAGCAGAACCACTGAGCTAAATCTCCAGCCCTGGGTCTCTTTTCTTAAGAAGCAAGCACACGTGAGTGAGAGACAGGGTCCTTGTGGGACAGATAGGCATGCTAGACAGATTGATCCCTGTCTCACATGGTTGTGGAGTGAGCCAAAGACAAGTAATGCTCTAGGATTTTTGCTACTGGAGGGGGCTAGAACTTTTGCACAGGAAGCAAAGCAGGAAAAACTTTAGACTCAACTGGAAAAAAAATTGTAGTTACTGGGCTGGGGGTGTAGCTTTGTGGTAGAGGATGGGCTCAGCGTACACAGGATCCTGAGTTCAACGCCCAGTACCAAAACAAGCCAAAAAACAAAATCCAAAAATGTAGTTAGGTCTTTTTTGCTTTGTGGATGTCAGATGCCCATTATACTTTGTTTAAAAGTTTTATATTGTACCTGGTTCTACATATAAAGATATTCATCCATCTTTCTTTCTGCCTCTTTTTGGGATCTAGAAATAAAATTCTATAAAATTTTTTATTGTTCAGTAATGACAGTAGCTTCCTTAGATACAGTCCAAGAGTTTTTGTTTTGTTGTGTTTTTACTGCAGTATTTTTTTTTTGGTACCAGGGCTCGAACTCAGGTCCTTGCACTTGTGTTTTGTTGTGTTTTGTTTTTTTTGTGGTGCTGACTATAAAACCCAGGACCTCACACATGCTATGCAAGCATTCTACCACTGAGCTACATTCTTAGCCCAAGGAAAGGCTTTTGAAGAGGATTTTGAAAGGCATTTTTGAAGGATTGTGAGGACATCACAGGAAGGCTGAGAAAGAGAAGGGGGCTGCCCTTCACCAAAGGCCAGAGAAAGGAGCATTTTGTGGGACCACTTGGAGAGTTTCCTGGAATTTAGGAGACTAGATACACTAATGTCTTTCTCCTGGAAATTCTTTTTTTTTTTTTGGTACCGGGGATCTAACTTGGGTCCTTGCGCTTGCGGGGCAGGCGGCAGAACCACTGAGCTAAATCCCCGGCCCTTGCCTGGAAATTCTTACAGGCCAAAAGAAATGTTGCTACTTTGTTGGGATGGGCTTATATTCCTAGAGTCTATCAGGGCAAAAAGAAGGCATGTCTGTTTCCTACAAACCAGAGATGTATCATTCAGAAAAGACAGTCAACAAGGGTCTTCCCTGGACCTGATCAAGATGACCACCTGTAGAGCAGGGAAAAGCTAAACATCTTTCTGGAGTTAATGTAAATAGCCAGCTGGACAAAGGGGACTTTAGTTGAGACATGCTCAGAAACAGACGTTTGTTCTCAAAACCATACAAAACTGCCTATAAAACAAGGTGTTGGGCTGGGGATTTAGCTCAGTGGTTCCACCGGTTGCCTTGAAAGCACAAGGACCCAAGTTTGATCCCTGGTACCAAAAACAAAAACCAAAACCAAGGTGTTAATTTTTAATATCTGTGAAGTACAGCAGAGAAAGTGATGATGGTAGCTCATGATAGTACCAACAAAGTCAGATGTTGCTCATCCTATTCTAATCCCGAAGGGGTCACAGACTGGGGTGGGCAAGATCTGAAGGTCTGACATATATCTGAGAGTTAGGGAAAGGGCGGGGAGAGCAAACTCTTTCCCTAAATTTATGCTTCCCTATCTACAGCAGATATAAATGTGGAGGAGGAAGAAAAGCCTAAGATTTAAACCAGGTGACAAGTTTTGACTATTCTATACGACTGAATATCTTGATTATTAACTTCTCTTAATTAAAAATGACCATAAAAAGTAATGGGACTACCAAAGTGTTAATTCAGGAATAGAAGAACCAACTCCTACAACATGCTTTCAAAGAGACAGTGGGAAATCAAAGTTAAATTGCTTTAGGTTAATCCCAAAATGCTTGCTCAATCTGTGCAGATACTAATGTTGAGTACCTACTTCATTTTTTTTAGATCATAAAGGTATCCAGGTGGATTCAAGAATCTATGAACATGGGATGCAGATTTAGTTCAGTGGTGCTGCCACCTGCCTTGAAAGTGCAAGGTCCTGAGTTCGATTCCTGGTACAAAAAATCTATGAACATAAGAAAATGTGATACATTTAGCAGTAGAAAAAGTAAGTGTGAAAATTAAAGAAGTAATATAGTAAAAAGGAAGATATGACTGGGGTATAGATCAGTGGTAAAGGGCAAGGTCCTTGGTTCAGTCTCGTGTGTGTGTGTGTGTGTGTGTGTGTGTGTGTGTGTGTGATGAATATGAGAATATGAATTAAATTCAGAGGGACAGGGAGAAACATAGAGCCATATAGAAGATTAAACCCAGCAGAGTTTGAGATAGGAGTAGATATTCACAGGGAGGCAAGACAAAGAAACTGTCAAGTCTCAGGCATAAAATACCCAGTGTGGTGTATGTGGGGGAGCACTGTAAGAAGTGTGAAGGATATCCAGGTTTAATGGGTGATTAAAATGGGGTTGAAGTGGAGGTTGGAGGTGTTGAGGTTTTTAGACTGGGGCTGTTAGCCTCACCGTGGAGAGCTGACAGGAATTTGAAAACTGAACACACACTAGGATGCTGTTCATTTCATCCAGCAATCACTTCTGATTCCTTGCCCTTGCCTTTTATAGAACTTGCCAACAGCCCTTTTTAAAGAGCACTGAGCAGATGGTACAAGAATTCTTTCTATCCCAGTGCCCACAGCTGATGTCTGACTGGCGTGGGTCAAACAGACCCTGCCTCCTGAGAACTTAGAATCGGAACATTGAGAGACTGGGTTATTTAGATAAGAGTGTTGACTTTATAGGGAGATAAAAATTTCAGATCTAAGGCTCCCCTTGGTTCTGACAGGTCTCTGAGTCCCTTTTGCAGTTCCATCTTAGATCTGGGTACCAGTTCTTGTTTCTCTGCAGTTCGTCTGAGTCCTTGTAAGTTCATCTTCACCCGAGTGGCTTTCTTTTTATCCTTTTTGTTTCCCCCATAATGTTCTTGGGCAAATAAAAGCACATATAGTACCTTCCCCATCAGGGCCATACACATATGGAGCAAGAGCGCTTATTTAACCCACTATAGACCTATGTCTCGCAAAACTTAGGTCTCTAATTTTGCCTATTAGTGTATTAGTCATCTGTATATTAGTCATCTATTACTGCATAAAAATGCCCCATAATTTAGTATCTTAAAACAATAATAAATATTATCTCATAGTTTCTGTGGATTGGGAATTTAGGAGCAGCTTAGCTGGGCAGTCTGGCTTGTGGTCTCACAAACCTATAGTCAAATTGTCTAGGGCCACAGCCACTTGACGGGCTGGAGGATCTTCTAAAGCAGCTCACTCACATGGTTGCTAATTGGTGCTGGTTAGTAAAAAGCCTTGGTTTTTCATATATGGGCCACTTCATGAGGCAACATGGGTGTCTTTATGATACAATGGCTAGCTTGCTCCAGGGTAAGTAATTCAAGGAGAAAGCCAGGTAGATACTGTCTTTATTATGATCTTGCCACAAAAGTCACATAGAATCACTTCTAACATATTGTATTTATTAGAAACTTAAGTGTGGCTCATATTCAAGGGGAGCCATTAGATTTCACCATTTGAAGGGAGGCATATCAGAGAATTTGTGGACACATTTAAATATCATCACAATCTGTTAGCTTCCAGGAGAAAGTGATATAAATTAAGAGACATGGTACCTGCTGGCCTCATTCTGGAACTAGAGTTTCCTAGCTTGTGCCTTCAGATTTCTAGCATGATGCCCCTTGTCTGCTTCATCATTGGAGAAACTTACCTGCTTTGTTACTGGGGAACTTGCCAGCCTGTGAAGCTGAAGCCTGCAGGTAGTGAATTCATGGCCCATCTTTGGCATCAGGCGGATCTCCCAAGGAGTATTGGGCATCTCCCCTTTCAGGCTCAGCTTCCCCTTGGTCCCTACTGTGCAGTCACCAGGTCTTGGCTTTGGCAGGCCCATGAGCTCTTCCTGGAGCATACATATTCCCAAGGAACAGGAAAGGCTTGGGCTAGTTGACTGCCCTGTTTCTGTCTGTGCTGTTGTAGATGTACCATAGGCTCAGATAGCCATAAAAAATGTAGGGAGTGAAGTATGAGGGACTTGGGCAGTGGTCCCCAAAGGAGAGCCAAGATGGTAATTCCTTGCCTTGAGCACTCCTTTCAGTATGAAGGTGACTTTTGAAAAAAAAACAAGATCTTGCTAAGTTGTCCAGGCTAGGCTGAAATTTATAGTCCTCTTGCATCAGGCTCCTGAGTAGCTGAGATTGTAGGGCATGTGCCTCTATACTTGGCTGACATCAACTGGGGATCGTCGAACTTGGGTCCTTGTGCTTGTGAGGCAGGTGGTGGAACCACTGAGGTAATCCCTGGCCCTTTTTTTTTTTTTTGACATTGACTTTTTGATGAGTCCAAGCTAGTTCTCTTACAGAATACTCTATATTCTTTCTTTTATTGAATACTCTATATTCTTGATTTGGCTGATTATTTCCTCATGATGTCTTTTAATTTATATCTCTTCCCCCTACCCCCCTTTTAATACTAGGGATTGAACCCAGGGCCTTTGCCCTGGGCTACATCCCCAGTTCATTTTTTACTTTTTAATGTTTCACTTATTTTGTTTTGTTTGATTTGGGTTTTTATCGAGGCAGGGTATGCTATGTAGTTCAGGCTGGCCTTGAATTATTAGTGATCCTCCTCAACTGGGATTATAGACATGCACCACCACATCCAGCTCTTTTTTAAACTAGACATTATACTTAAAGATTTGATTAGATTCAGGTTAAACATTTTTAGAAGATATTTCATCAGGGACATTGAGTAGATCACATTACTTCATCTTAAGCACATATTTCAAGTTGTACCATTGTTGATGATACTAAATTTGGTCACTTGGTCAAAATGGTGATCACTCTCCCAATCTCTCCATTGAAAAATACATTTCCTTTTGTAGTTTGTAAATAATCTATAAGTAACCTGTTTACCAAAAGCTTTTTAAATTGACCATAACATTTATACATATTTATGGGGTGCAGTGCAATAATTTGATACATGTATACAACAGGTAATGATCAAATGAGGAATATTAGCATTTCTATCTCCTTAAATATTTACCGTTTCTTTGCTAGAAGCTTTGGACTAATTACTTTTTTTTTTTTTTTTGGTACTGGGGATTGAACTTTGGACCTTGTGCTTGTGCAGTAGGCACTCGAACCACTGAGCTAAATCCCCGGCCCTGGACCAATTACTTCTTATCTGATGATTTGAACACCCTTGAACACTTACTGTGATCTTTGCCTGAACTGGTTATTTCATTGGTAGCTACAAAAATGGTATCCTAACTATAATACTATACATTTATTAGTTGGCATTCCTCGTAAAAAAGTTCTTTAAAAAATTTTTTTTCAAAAAATTTCTCAGTGGGCAATTGGATAGTGGTTTGCTTTCAAATTTTGTTTAAAGCAATTGGATGGGGCCAGGGATTTAACTCAGTGGTTCCGCCGCCTGCCTTGCAAGCACAAGGTCCCGAGTTTGATCCCCAGTACCAAAAAAAAAAGAATAAAGTAATTGGAAAACTGACTTTTAAAAGGATTTGTTACTCAATTTTTGGAGCCATTCACTCTCTCAGTGCTATCCCCAGTTTTTCCCTTGTTGATTCTCCTGGAGGTTAAGTTCAGAGAATGCACCATTGTAGGATTTGACTGAGGGTGAGAATTTGATGTCCTGTGGCAAAATGGAAGAACAGCTACTGGGTGGGAACCAAGCATGGCTTCTTTACTGCACCAGCTCTCAGGAGGAGCAGTTTCAGAAACCTCACTTGTGGGCACTGAGGATCTAGTAGTTAGTTCCCATAAAACTGTCTGCAAGCTCTGGGATCCCTTGGAAAGTTTTTGTATGAAGATACAGCTTTATAGTATCAAATACTCTGAGCAAAATCTGGATTTGGTTGATGACAAATGAAGGACAGAAATAAAGGAATTTAGAGAATGGCTTTTGAGGCAGTAGCCTAGATTTCAAGCCTATTTTGCTTCTATTTTGAATTTCAGAGGCCAAATATTAATTCTTTCTTTTTCTTTCCCATTCCTTTGGTAACTTCCAGACAATGCAACATTATCCAAAGGCCAAATGGATTCCTCATCGAGGAGGGAAAAAAAAAAATCACATTATTCATTTAAAAAAATTACCTCTGTTACATATGTGTTGTAGGGTTTTATGGGTTTGGATGGAAGATCACTGTCTCTTTATCTTCCAATGGTCAGGAATAAATTTGGTGATTACAAATTTAACATTTTAAAAACAGAATTAATATATTATATGTCATGTTTTATAACTACCCTTAATAACATTTAAGATTATGACTTCTTATAAATTATTTTTATTATTATTTTATCATTAAGCCATGAAATATGCATGTAATCATCCTAAAAGGGTTGAATAATTTGAACTTTTTTTTGACCTCATATAAATTTAAAAGATCTTTGAGATTTTTCCTGTCAAAGGCTCATAATAGTGAATCATGTGGCATTAATCTGAGGAGCTATTTTAGTCTCACTCATCATTCATGATACACAGTAGTAGAGTAAGGGAACAGGGATGTAGATCAGCAGTGCTGCAGCCTGCCTGGCAAGTGCAATGTCCTGAGTTCAATCCCGGGTATGGAAAACAAAAACAAAAACAAGGTCACAATAGTAGAATGTACTGAGCCTTCTTTGTAGTCAGATTAACTGTTTCCAAACCCTAGCTCCTACACTAACAGGCTACACAGCTATTAAACCTCACTGAACCTCAGCTTCCTCATCTCTAAAACAAGTGTTAATAATACCTGTCTCACTAAGTTGATAGAATTAAGTGACACCATGTATGTAAATACCTGGCATATGTTATATGTTACTTTATTTGTTGTCTTTATTGACTAAATGAGGAGATGATATCTGAGTTATTGGCATGCTAACTCTAAGAGGAGAATTGTATTATTTTTTAATGGAGAGATTGGGAGGGTGGTGTCTTAGTCATTTTTTGGTTGCTGTGACACCCAGAATTTAGGGAGAGGTTTACTGTGACTCACACTTTGGAAGTTTCAGTCCTTGCATGGTGACATAGTAGAAGGGGCTAGGCAGAGGAAAGCTGCTCATTTCCTGGCAGCTAGGAAGCAGAGAGAGAAAAAAGGAGCCAGGAAGGGAGATACAACCTACAAGGTCACTCCCCAATTTATATTTATTTAAAATAATTTAACAACTCACATTTTAAAATATTTCTCAGGTCCAGGGATTTAGCTCAGTGGTTCCACTGCCTGCCTCGAAAGCTCAAGGTCCCGAATTTGATCCCCAGTACCAAAAAAAAAAAAAAATTTCTCATTTCTCCCATAAAATCATAGAACATTTGCAAAATTCTCCTGGTGTCAACAATCAGGTGAGTTTTTTTGTTTGTTTGTTTTCTGTTTTTTGGTCCTGAGGATCAAACTCAAGACCTTGCATTTACAAGGCAGGTGTGGCACCACTGAGCTAATCCCCATCCAGGTGAGATTTTAATGTATCTCTCAATTAAGGATGTTAGGACTTATAGATGAATAACTTCCCAAAAGTCAGAAGTGCCAACTTGAGTAGAGATACCTTTCTTTATTCTTTTCAGTACTCTGATAGCGTTCTGTGATTATTCTATGAAGCTGGCATTTTCATTCAGTTGAAACTAAAGAGATTTTTAAGGAAAGCAGCAGTGGTGGGTGGGTGGAATTACCATCTCAGTGTCCGTACTAATTCCTAGAATCCTTTCAATATTTAGAGTCAGCAACAGTCCAGTAAGGAAAGGGCCCATTAGTTAAATTTGGTTCTGAAAATGCTAATTGAAAACCCTCCTCAGCAATTCAGTTCTTTTCCCCCTTTAGTGAACAGGGTCCCATGGTGACTGGTTTTGAAAAAAATCATCCCCTTCAGCAGTTACCTAGCACCATGGCAACCAGGACATCAACAAAGCAGGACAGACCCACATAAAACAGTTCCAACCAGGCTTCTATCCTCCCTCTGATTTGATCCTGCCTGAGGCCTAGGGAGGGGCTGGTGACATCTAGGCTGTACACCCAAGAATTCCTATGTGTTGCTATGGTTTTCCCCATAAGCATAGATGTGTGAGTATATAGCCAACTGTTATAAAAATCCACTCACTCCACCCCCCCTTAAAAAAAACATGGAGTGTATTTAAAGGTAGGAGTGATGGGATGGAGAAAAGGATCTAGATGTGGGATGGTGTTTTGGGTTTAATACAATATAAAAATTATTTGTGTTCATAAGCTAAGCTTATAAATAGGTTGGCAGTAGGAGAAATAAAAACTCAAAATATATGGTGTGACTTCTATTTAGGGACAAGAACCTAGGGAAATATTTTAAAAATATTTTTACCCGAGAGTGAAAAGCAAATGGCTTTTAATTTAACAAGCTCGGAAGAGGACATAATGCTGTCCGTGGTGCTGAACACTTGATTGGCCCAGAGGGGGCTTCGGGGAGAGGTCAAGGAACACCTTGCTATGTCAGAATACTAATGATGAGAAAGAAAAAAAATAAGGATTGGGGAGAAAGGATCATTTCCTCCCACTTCAAGCAACTCTGAGTCCTCAGGATAAAATCATCCGATTAAAAACAAAAAACAAAGAAAGTAGAAAAGGCTGGAGATTTGGGTGGCTGATTCTTCCCCTTTTCATATGGAGATTTTTGATCAGAGCCAATCAGGTCAGAGATTTCTGCTGCTTTGCTCCAGCAAGGAAAAGTGGAGGTGGGGAGAAAAAAGATGGCCACATTCTTCCCTTGAGCCACATGATCCATCTCCCATGTGACACATTCCAGAGCCTTGGAGAGGATAAGGGAGGGACATACAGAGTGTGGGGCTGGGGGCAGGAAGAGGATTTAACAGTCAACCCTGCGCAGCGTCATCTTCCTACCAGGAAGCAGGCTATGAGCCAAGGGGAAGACAGAGGACCGAAATGAATGTGTTCCCAAGATTTACTGGTGGTTTATGGCATTCTCCAAAGTCCTATGCAAGGGGCATTCTTAACCAAGAAGACCCAAGAAGACCGTCTCTGAAATCATGTCCAGATGAAGGTATGTGATAGAAATCGCTTGGTATCACGCTCAGAGGACATCATTCATATTCTCTCTGTCTCTCTCTGTCTCTCTGTCTCTCTCTCCCTCTCTCTCTCTCTCTCCCCCTCTCTCTCTCTCTCCCTCTCTCTCTCTCTCCCTCTCTCTCCAGGCAATTTGGAGATTTTTATCCTACCTTAGATGCTCGTTAGGGGCTTTAGATTTATTACAAGTCCAGGAAAGATGCCTACCTAGGTCTGTAAAATGAGTAATTCTCCAGAGTAAGTGCCTGTTGAAAAAAAATTGGATGGAAATTGTGTATAGTAATTGATAATAAAACAAAACATTTATTGATGAAAAGAATTTTTTCCCTTGAATCCTGGGAAGAGAAAAAATATTACTGAAACCAACTAGATTTCACTGACACTACAATAGAATCCTGTCTCATCCCTTTTCAGCTGCTTATTCTGTGCCCATGTTCCCAGAGGTTATTGGCAATAGCTCAGGGAGCCTGAGCGGGCAGTCATGCTGCTTCTTTGTGCTGTTCTATCATCTTTCTTCTGATACTGCCAGTACCAGGAACACTTACGATTGTTCCCAGCTCTGATTTAGGCCAGTAGACTGTCATTGAATTCTGTATCTTACAAAATTGCTACCGAAAGGCCCTGGGGAAGTTCTCAAAGGAATCTACCAAAGTTACAGGGTGAAATAATCTGCTGTGAACTCAAATCTTGGTATCTTTGCTTATTTTTATCCACAACCAAGAGAAGAGCTAGCAAATTTAAATTCTATTTTATTTATGTAACAAATACTTATAAAGTCCTTGCTATGTGCAAATAATCAGCCATTAATCATTACAGCACACATTTTAGAGATGAAACTGAGGCACAGAGAAGTTAGGGAATTTTCCCAAGGCCACACAGCTAGCAAATAGAACCAGAATTTGGACCTAAGAATTTTGACCCCAAAGACTGTGATCTTAACCACTGAGTTATGCTGCTTTGTATTATCTCAAGTGATTTCAACGGTGTATTTGGCTATGAATTTTGTTCAGCTGATACTACTAGAATATTGAATCAGCTTGGCTGGCTAAAATAGATCTCCAGTGAAATCTGTATTTAATCTTGAATTATCCCAATAGTCACATTGTGTACCCCCAACTAACCCAGTAAGTAATTGCCTATTTTCTTTCCCTTGTGCTGTACAGATATCTGATAGTAAAACACTATGTTACTATGGAGACCAAATGATGTCTAATGGAAAAAAAAAGAAATCTGGAATTACATCATGGTTGACTTTTAAAAATTGAACCTAGAAACACTCTTCCATCCTTAGAATCTACTAACAAGCCCAGCCTAAGCATTTTGTCTTTAAAAGCACTCACCTGATTCTCAAAATAATAAATAAGGTTAAAACTTCTAAAATTATGCACATAAATTGCGATATCAAACTGACTAGATTTATTGCTTTAAAATAATATTACCATACTTTAAAATAAGGGGATAGATCTCTCTGCAAATTATTTTGGGTTTTTAAGGGTAAAAGAAGTTTGTTAGTAATTTTTAAAAATAGAAATATCCAAGATACAAGATTTTCATCCTTTGATCTATGTAGCTTTCTTTCTGGCCCTTGATAATAAAAAATAACTGACCTCATTGCTATAATCTGTGGCAAAACTAAAAGAAGTTGCTAGGTCTAAGATACACAGGGGAAGAAAAAGGACAGAAATCTCAAATTTTCAAAATTCTTTATTTTTTAATTTTTTTTGGTACCAGGGATTGAACTCGGGTCCTTGCACTTGTGCAGCAGGCAACAAAACCACTGAGCTAAATCCCCAGCCCTGCAAAATTCTTTATTAAAAGAAACTTTTCCCTCCGGTGTTTCATTGCACTATACCTTGAAGAGTAATTGTGTACTCAATATTGCACTTTGGTCTTTTAGCTACAACGATTTTGCTGAAATACACATTTTCCTGGGACAAATAACAATTTCCATTATTAAAATCACCCAAAATGTGGCCTGGTGTGTGGTAAGCCCTTTGAATGAGAATGGGAAGACTCAGGACACCGACAGAATCAGAGCAAGTTTCTGCTAGAGCCAGTTTGAGGTTTATGGGAAGCATAGTAAAGAGGCGCATATACCATAAGAACTTGCCAAGAGTCAAAATTATGCTTGAGGTTTTTATATTTTAGGCTGGTCCTAGAGCACTAGCAAACTAGAGTTCAGTAAGTTCCATAAATTCTTTCCTGGAAATCACTGATCTTCCTGTATCTGACCTTTTATTTTTTCCTGGATTCTAAACACTGAACCCAGGGCCTTGCACATGCGAGGCAAGTGCTCTAATGCTGAGCTATATCCCCAGCCCTTTTTCACAATTTTATTTTGAGACAGAATTTCCCTAAGTTGCCCAGGCTGATCTCAAACTTGAGTTCCTCCTGCTTTAGTCTTTTGAGTAGCTGGGATTACAGCTGTGTGCCACTGTGCCTGGCCTCCCTGAAGTTTTTATTCACACTTAGAATAAAGTTTTCCCGACATTTTTATTAATATTTTGATGGAGACACCCCCAAAAGTCTTGTTTTTCTCTTATGTTTTACCTGGCAGCATTTCCCAACATTAAAGCAGTTCACCGTGGGTTGAGAGTGGATGTCTTGAGAGGTCCTGCCCCTACAGTCCTTTCCTCATCTACGCTGGCTCCCAGCCCCTAGAACTTTGCCAGGGAACTCACAGAACTGCAAGACTCCTCGCCTGAGGATCTCAGGATCTTGAATGTCAGTGGGGTTAGGGCCCAACTCCCATTCCCAAACCATGGCGGTTAGGACCTCAGTGGAAGATACTGTCTTAGGGCATTTTGGAAACTGGCTTACAATTTGAATTTAAATTAGCAAGCTGATTAAGATTAAAATAGTCACCCTCCTGACAATATCCACCAAATAGCCTTTATTCTGTTTTTTTTCTGGGTTGTGGGTAAAGTGTGATCATTCTTCCTCACCTCCATTCTACCTGCTGGGTTTACTGCACAAAGGAAACACAGCCCTGCTGGGAGCACAGAGCAAGTGTGCTGCATGCCCACTGCACACAGGGCTTCTCAGGTCAGCAGGATTAGTGCACACAAGAGGCCTAGCTGGGCTTCCTACTCATCATTCTTGAATCTTAAAGGAGGGAGCCCACTTAACCAGCTGAACAGATTGAGAGAGTAGCAAGGCCTTTCCTTAAGAGGCCCTACTAAATATGCTCTTGACTTAGAGGCTAGGAGTGGGAAAGGAGATGAGAAAGGGGACATTAAATCTGGGTGAAGGATGTGACAAAGTGATGACTGGGTCCTGCTTTTCAGAGGCAGTCACTTGCCAGCTAGCACACCCTGCCAGATGAGGCCCATCCTGCCAGTGGAATGATCAAATCCCTTCCTCAAGTGTGTCTGTAGGGAAGGGAAGGGGTAGAGAAGGACCAGAGTATGGGCACAGTTTCTTCTCTGTGAGCTGCAGCAAAAAATGAAATGAAGTGGGAGCTGTCCTCTCCAGGAGGAAAGTTTAAAAAGCAAAGGGGGAGTTACCATCATATGTCTCCCGATTTGTAGAGTCATTTTCCCTTGACTACAGCAGTCATCTTCTGGTGCTGTTCATTCAGAAAACTCTCCCAGACACTTGATGTCTGTCATGTTTAATCCTTGTAGCAACTGTCTATGGTGTGGATTATTAGCCTGATTTCTGATAAAGAAACTGAAGGTCAGGGATTAACTGACTTG
Source organism: Heterocephalus glaber (assembly GCF_000247695.1). The sequence continues at coordinate 25,243,411 of NW_004624752.1, forward strand.
CCCAAAGTCATAAACAGCCAGGATCTCAATCTAGTTCTAAGTCTATGCTTCATCTACTATATTACAAGTAAAGTTCTTTCCTCTGCATCCTTTGATAGAATACGTTTTAAAATATGAGATTAATACAAATATAGTTCTCAGTCTTTTACAGCACATATAATGATAACAAAAGCAAACATTTGGTGAATTCTTGCTTTGTTATGGTCTTTTTTGTCTTGTTTTTGGTGGTACTAGCCAAACCCAGGGCCTTTGCCCTAAGCTACATCCCCAGCCATTTTAAATTTTTTATTTCAAGACAGTGTCTACATTAAGTTGCTAAATTGCCCAGACTGGGCTTGAACTTGCAGTCATCCTGCCTCAGCCACCCTGAGTATTGAGATTTCAGGTATTATTCTCAACTCCTTCCTTGTATAATTTGTTTGCACATCATTAAGGTAGCTACAGTACTGTAATTATATTGGTGAAGACACTCGGCACAAAGATGTTAAGTAACAGAGGCTACATAGATTATAAATAAGTAATTTGAAACCTAGACAGAGTGGTTCTAGAGCAGTTTCTCAGCCTCAGCACTGTTGGTATTTTGGGCTGTGTTAATGGGGGGCCATCTTGCTCATTTAAAAATGTTTAGCAGGATCCCTAGTCTTTACCTACCAGATGTCAGTAATGCCTTCCTTCCTACCACAATATCTCCAGACATTGCCAAATGCCTCCTGGAAAGTGAAATTATTTCCATTTGAGAGCCACTGATCTCAGCCACTATACTATACAGGCTCTTATTTAAAGTACACATAATGTTATTTGTTTCTACATTTAAAGAGAGAATAAATCTTTCCATTTGTGTGTGGGCTATGAAACTTTGCTGGAATGTCAGTGGCTTTAAAGGGCATAGGTAGGAGATGAGCTTTCTCCAGGGTGATGCTTGTTGGTAGACTCAACAACAGAGAGCTGGTTTATAAAATCCCAGTTTCCCAGTAGGGAGAATAACTGGATTCTCCTCTTATTACTTTTCCCTGGATCTCTGTGCCAAGCTCCTTACTTGGCCTTTGGGAGTTTAAATTTCAGGGGTGCACTTGTGTTACAGCAGGGCAGTATTCATCAGCTAAGGTTCCTCAAACAAATGTCTGTTGCAAGTAATTGCTTACTAATACCTGAAGCCAAAGTCTGCTAATAATTTGTTTTCAGAAATTAATTGAAATAAATTTAAGGCTCTCTACATACCAGTTTTCAACATAATTGCTTAGGTGGATGATTAAAAGGTGTTTTTTTTTTTTTTTTTGAGACAAGGTTTTGCTGTGTAGTTCGGGATAGCCTTGAACTCATTGTGTGGCCCAGGTGAGCCTTGAACTCAGGGTAATCTTCCTGCCTCAGCCTTCCGAGTGCTGGGATTACAAGTGTGATCCAACATGCCTGGCTTAAAAGGTTAGATTTATAGGTCAAACTCAGAGTTGCATGTAATTCTGAATATCATCTATGATGGTATATTACCTTTTTGTGTGTGTGTGTGGTACTGGGGACTGAACTCAGGGTCTTCATACTGAGCTACATCCTCAGCCCTTTTAAAAAAATACTTTATTTTGAGACAGGATCTCACTAAGCTGCTAAATTGCCCAGGGTGGGTTTAAACTTGTGCTTCTCCTGCCTTAACTTCCTAGAGTGCTGGGATTATAGGCCTGGGCCACGAGCCTTAGTTTATCACTCTTGTGAACACGTTTTCTGAGGAAGAAAGTTTGGAAATTGCAGGGGTGGATGATTTGGGTCAACTATTGCTGATATATAGATGATTGAAATAAGAAATATAGAGAAATGATAACAGTAACATTAATTTACACTGCTAAAAGTGGATGACACTGAAATATGTATTGTCCATGTGAAATATATGTAAATACGTGTTGTGTTCAACCATATTTTCCATGACATCTGATTGCATATAGTTGTATAATTTGTCCATGAAAAATATACAATATCAAATCTAGCCAGGTACAGTGGTTACAGTGGTGTACACTTGTAATCTCAGCTACTCTAGAGCCTGAGTCAGGAGGATCACAAGTTCAAGGCCATCTTGGGAAACTTAGCAAGACACTCTCTCAATATAAAACAAATAAAAAGGTCGATTCAGTTCTTAGTACTAGGGGAAAAAAATCTAATTTCTGTTTTCTGAACTACGAGATAGCTTTCTGGGAAACTGAGATCAGTGGTGCATATAAAGATCTACCCAGAGTGTTGAGTTTAGTATGACATGGACAGGTAAATGCTCCTGAAAAGCAGTTTTTATTAGCTCTTTGTCCAGTGCTTATACTTGCATTTTAGTAAATCCTTTACCTTATTTCAAAAAATAATCAACCTTCCATATCCTCAGTTTCTGGATTTTTGGATTCAACCAACTACAGATTAAAAATACTCCCACCATCGGTACCCTGGGTTGGGACTATAGCTCAGGGGTAGATAGCCTGCCTACCTACTATACACAGGGCCTTATATTCAGTCTCTAGCACTGCAAAAACAATTCCTTTCTTGTCATTATTCCCTAAACAATATAACAACTACTTACATAACATTTACATTGTACTATATTAGGTATATGAGTATCTAGGACAATCATATAATCATCTAGAGATGATTTAAAGTATACAGGAATATGTGCATAGGTTTTATGCAAGCACTACACCATTTTATGTATAAGGAACATGAGCATCCACAGATTTTGGTATCTGCAGGGTGGCTGTGCCCCTTCCAAATACTAAAGAACAGCTGTTAACCACACCTACAAACAGCTTTTCACTTTGAGTATAATTAATGAATATGGTCTTTGGCTCCCCACCTCTTTCATATTTAAGTCACTATAGTAGAAATGCTGATGCTGAAATCACAACTTGGAAATGAAACTGAACATTTACCTTCAAACAATTGATTGCCTCTTCTTTAACTGAATGAGCACACTGCACGTATTCAAAACATGTAATGATTTAAATTGAGTTTAGTGAGGTACAAATTTCTTGTTCAGATTATTTCCCTCAGAATTTGAAAGACTCCATACTGGGAAGGAAAGTACAAACTATTAGTAGAGGATAGTCAAGAGGTCTAGTAACTATTTCTTTCTCTGAGATTTGGTATTAGATGGAAGAGAGGCAAACACAGGTGGTAGGTCCTCTTTGACTAGACTGTGTCTTTCAGGAATCTTTAATAAGAGATTGTTAACACATCTGGGTAATTGTTCAGGAAGGCCATCTGCACCATGGGTAAAATCATCTTTCCTTTTGAAACCCACACTCCTGATCTTGGATGTTAGAGACTCCCAGTGCTGGGCCCCAGCAGCCCTAAAGAACTTCCCTGTCTTCAAATCAAAATGCTTTCTTGGGATGAGCTTTCTGCTCCATGAAAGTGGTAGGTTAGAAATTAAATGATTGTATGTTGCTCATCCATGGTAACGGTATCTATCATTTTTGGTATGTAGAGCTAAAAAGATATCTATGCTAACTCCATTCATATTATAGACATATCAGTAGAGATTTAGATAAAGAAATCTATTGACTTAATGTTTATACTAACAAAAATAGGAACAGGGTCTCTTGACTTGTTGAGTGCTTACAGTCAGAATTAGAAGCACTGTACTCTTTTTTTTTTTTTGGTACTGGGGATCAAACTCAGGTCCTTCCGGTTTGCACTGTACTCTTTAAGGATTTCAGGGTTTCTTGTATCATTCCAGATGCTGGTTGGGTATTGAAAGCAACAGAATGGCCTGTATGAATTTTAGTTCTCACATTCAATTATATAAGAAATGCTACTTTGAATTGGTTTCTATTGCTGCTGTAATAAATTAACACAAGTTTGGTGGATCAGAATAACACCGCTTTATTGTTTCATAGTTATGTAGGTCAGTAATCTGGGTGGGCTGGGCTAATTTCTTTGTTTAGAGTTTACATGATTGAAATCAAGATGTTGGCAGGACTGTGATTCTTTTCAGATGCTCTGGGGATGTTTCTTCCAGGTTCATTCAGATTTTTGGCAGAATGTAATGACTTGATTTAAGACTAACACACACACCACCCCCACCCCCACCCCGACTTGAACTTGCAGTCTTCCTGCCTCAGCTTCAGCCTTCTAGCATGCTAGGATAACAGGTGTGCACTAGCATGCTTGGCCCCATTTTCTTGATAGTTATCAGTTGGGAGCCACTCACAGCCCCTGGGGATCTTTCCCTGGTCTTACATGTGACTCCTTACATCTTAGAGCCAGCAGTGTGGTGTCAGTTACTTCTCTTTCTTGGAACTCTTTCTGACTTCTCCTCCTGCATCTCTCTGCTACAAGCCAGAGAAAGTTCTCTGTATTTAACCCTTCAAAGCCTATTGTTCCATTTTTGGAACGCCCATAGGAACAGAATGTAATAAAATTTTTTCTCTTCAAATTCTTGTTCTTGACTTTTTCTAGGTAACATGAATTTCATGCAAAAATTCAAAAAATTTCAATCTTCTGCATAAATGGGTTAAGGATTTAGTGACTAGCTTGGATTTATCTGCATGATCCCAGATACCCTCCCCAGTGTAAGGTCTATAACCTTAATTATATATGCAGAGTACCCTTTATTATGTTACAGCAAATTTGCCGATTCCAAGGATTAGGGTATGGGTATCTTTGAAGGACCATTCTTTCTATTACACACATTATTTCCTTTAAATAATAGCAAGGCTCCATCAACAATGGAAGGTCAACAGCAAACATTACTGGGCCTCCTTTCCTCTGCCCAGGTCCTGGAGTCCTTACACAGGACCAAATGTAGGTGGTGGTGTCTTGGATCCCCTCTCCTCTGATTATGGCCGTGAAGTCACTGTGGGCTGAGCTGGTGCATAGGCTGCTCTTACGGCCTTCGGGACGGATGGACTCTTCCAAGCTAGGGAACTCCCTGCCTTGGATCAGCCTCAGAAGCTCTACTCCATTACCTTCTCCTGCACTGACCTGGAATAAGGAAGTGAAGGGAAAGCCCCCAAGCCTCCCCCTTTTCTATCAGCTTCATTAAGGATTTATATCCCATGAATTCACCCATTTTAAGTGTACAATTCTGTGATGTTTGCTAAACTTACAGAATTGTATAACCATCACTGTAATCCAATATCAGAACATCTCCATTGTCCCCACAAGATCCACTGTGTCCATTCAGGCCTTTTTGCCCGGCCCCAAGGCCATATTCCTTGTTCAGAGGTCCTCATTTCATCTTCCTCTCCTCTAGAAAAACTCCCTCAGAGAACTCGGCTTCCAGAAAACAAGAGCTGAGGATTTGTCTCAAACCCAGTGATACAACTTTCCTGTAAAGCAAGACAGCGCTTAGTTTGGGTTGATTCTCAGAATGGGATTGGGTGGGAGTGGAGCAGCAAGGAACATAGCTCACATCAATATCTCAGTGATTTATCCGGGCCCTGAAGGATAGTCTTCAAAGTATACCTAGCAGGAAACCACTGACTCCACCTAGCACTGATCTGTAGATGAGAGAATCACACTTCCTCCCCTTCCCCTGAAGTGTCCTCTTTCACTTGAATGACCTAAGGGGGACAAAGTTTGGGAAGGGTTGGGAGAATAGGAGGACAAACTGCAGCAAGGGTAAGGGGATTCTCGGAGTTATTTTGCATTTCGAGGCCCCACCTGTCTGTATTCTTCCTGCTCCTGGGTATATTTAGGCTCTTTGGCCTGAAAGGATTCTGAATTACCTCAAGGACAATGGACTATCACAAAAACAGTCCTAAGGCCAGGCCTGAAGTACTGTTCAGGATCTAGAAGGTGCTGAAGGGTCCAGGACAACTTGCTGATTCTCTTGTCGTCTGTCAGGAGCTGGGTCCTAGAAAATGTACCATAAATGTGCCCATTCCTCTCCATCTGCTTCTACTTCTATTATTTCCCTGACTGCCCAGCTGAAGGGAAGGGTCTCCTGTCGTGCTCCCTGCTTTCTGCTCTTTTCTTTTGTACAACTTATTACATCGTAGCTATCGCTTCTTATCTATTACTGTTCTCTCCCCCTTCTATTACTAACTAGATGATGATCTTCATGAGGGGTAGAAACACAGTTTTGTTTGCCATTGTTTATCCAGTTCTGAGCACTGCACATTCTGGCACATAGTATGCTTAATATGTGTGTATGAAGTGATGAATGAGCTGATGAAAATGCACAATGGCTCTGAATAGTCATTTCTCCAAACTTATGTCTGTGACTAATAACTGACATATCTATTTGGACATATTTAATAAGAGTTTAACTTATTCAAAATAGAATTTTGGATTTTGTTTTTCAATATTAGAAATTGAATCCAGGGCCTCTTGCCTGCTAGGTGGTCTACCACTGAGCTACATTCCCAGCCCTTTCTATTTTGGACAGGACTTTGCTAAGTGGCCTTAGGCTGGCTTTGAACTTGGAATATTCCTGCCTTCAGCCTCCAGAGTAGCTGGGATGACAGGTGTGCATTACCACAGCTGGCTCAAAGTAGAACTACTGATTTCCTATTAGTACTCTGCAAAGGTCTGTCCTTCCTTTTGTCTGTCTGCTGTCTTTCTTTTCTTCTCTCTCTCTCCCTCTCTCTCTCTCTCTCTCT
>NW_004624752.1:25251028-25292008 GCF_000247695.1 Heterocephalus glaber
TGTGTGTGTGTGTGTGTGTGTGTGTGTGTGTGTGTGTGTGTATGGTTCCACACAAATTTTAGGATTTGGTGGGGGGTTACTGTGAAGAATGCCATTGGTATTTTGATAGGGATTACATTGGATCTGGAAATTATTTTGGGTCGCATGGACATTTTAACAATACTGATTCTTCCAACCAGTGAATAGGGGATGTATTTCCATTTTTTGGTCTCCTCTTTAATATTTTACATCAGTTTTTTATAGATACCATTATAGAGCTCTTTCAACTCTTTGATTAAATTTATTCCTCTGTATTTTATTTATTCACTTATTTTTAGTAGCTATTTTAAGTGAAGTTGCCTTTTTTCCCTCTTTTTTTTTTTTGGTACCGGGGATTGAACTTGGGTCCTTGCGCTTGTGAAGCAGAAGGCGAAACCACTGAGCTAAATCCCTGGCCCTTTTTCCCCTCTTTTATTGGTTATGCAGATCAATGGGTTTCATTGTGGCAAACTCATACGTGCACATGACATTCTTTGATCATTTTCAGCCCCCGTTACCACCTTTCCCTTAGTCTCACTTTTTTGGTTTCCAATGCATGTAATATATTTTGATTGTATCCGTCCCCCCCCCCATTACCCACCCTTATATACTCCTGGCCCCCTCTTCTTTATTCCCTTCCTCTTTTCTAATAAAAGTCTGTCATCTTTTTAAAATTTCACATAGTAAAGAGAAAATGTGATACTTGTCTTTCTGAGTTGGGCTTTGCTCAACATGATGGTTTCCACATCCATCCACTTTCCTGCAAATGACTGAATGGTTGGATAATACCCTGTTGTGTATATTACCACATTTAAAAAATCTATTCTTTGCTGTTTATTTGTTATTTATTTGTTTGTTTTGGTACCAGGGATCAAACTCAGGACCTTGAGAGGCAGGCAGGCTGTCACTGAGCTAAATCCCCCGCCCATTGTTTATTTGTTTTTGAGAAGGGTCTTTCTGTGTAATTTAGTCTGCTTTTGAACTCACTGTGTAGCCCAGGCTGGCCTTAAACTCACAGCGATCCTCCTCTTGCTTCAGTCTTCCAAATGCTGGGATTACAGGTGTGCCTCACTATGTCCAGCTAGCCATTCATCTATTGATGGCTACCTAGGTTGGTTCTGTGTCTCTGTTATGGAAATTGTGCTGCAATAACATAGATACATAGGTATCCTTATACTATGTTGACTTTAATTGCTTCAAGTTTTTACCAAAGAATGGTATACCTGGATCAAATGGTAGCTCTGTTTTTAATTTTTTGAGAAACCTCCATACTGATTTCCATAGTGGCTGTAGTCATTTACATTCCCACCTGAGTGTAGAAAGATTCTTTTTCCCCCCTTGCATACTCACCAGCAGTTATTATTTTTTTGTATTGTTGATGATAGCCATTTTGACTGGGGTGAGACAGAATGTCGGTATAGTTTGGATTTGCATTTCCTTAATGACTAATGATGTTGAAATTTTTTTCATGTATTAATTGGCCATTTGTACTTCTTTTGAGAATTATCTGTTCAGTTCATTTGCTCATTTATTGATTGGGCTATTTGATTTTGGGGGGTGTTTTTTGAGCTCTTTAAATATTACAGATATTAATCCCTTGTAAGAAGAGTAGTTAGCAAAGATTTTTCTCCGTTCTGTAGGCTGTTTCTTCACTCTATTAGTTTCCCTTGCTGTGCAGAAACTTTAATGTGATGTCCCATTTGTTGAATTTTGCTATTATTTTCTATGCTACTGGAGTTCTTCTGTTCAGCAGGTCTTTGGCTTTATCTATGGCCACAATTTGTCCCCTATGTTTTCCTTTAACAGTTTCGAAAGATTCAGGTCTAACACCTTAGGTCTTTGATCCATTTTGAATTGATTTTTATCTTGGGTGAGAGATAAGTATCTAGTTTCAGTATTCTACAAGTAAATACCCAGTCTTCCTAGCACCATTTGTTAAAGAGACTTTTTTCTCTACTGTATGTTTTCAGCTCCTTTATTCAGAAATAGATATTTGTAGTTATATTTGGTTTGTTTCTGTTCTGTTCCATTGGTCTATGTGTCTGTTTTAGTGCCAGTATCATGCTGTTTTTGTCACTATGGCTTTGTAGCATAATTTGAAATTGGACGTTGTGCTGCCTCCAGTTTAGCTTTTTGCTTAGGATTGCCTTGGCTATTCTGAGTCTTTTGTGTTTCCACACGAATTTTAGAAATGTGTTTTCTAGTTCTGCAAGGAATGTCATTGATATTTTGATGGGGATTGTGTTGGATTCGCAGACCACTTTTGGTAATATGGCCATTTTAACAAAATTAATTATTACTTCGTGACATGGAAGTTCTCTCTATTTCCTGGTGTTTTCTTTAATTTTTCTCTTCAGTGTTACAAAATTTTCATTATAGAGGTCTTTTACCTTCTTAGGTAGACTGATCCCTAGGGTGTTTGTTTCTTTGAAGTGATTGTTAATGGAATTGTTTTTCTGATTTTTTTTTTCTCAGCTAGTCCATTATTGGAGTGTAATAAAGCAATTGATTTTTTAAATGTTGATAATATATCCCAAGGATTGCTTTCTTGATTTCTAATTCAGATAATTCATTATTGGTGTATCAAAATGCCAGTGACTTTGTATGTTGATTTGTGTCCTGCAAGTTTGCTAAATTTTTTTATTAGTTAGAATAGTATTTTGGTGGTCTTTGGGATTATCTCTATATAAAATTATGTCATCTACAAACAGTGACAATTTGACTTCCTCTTTCCAATTTAGATGCCCTTTGTTTCTTTGTCTTGCCTGACTCTTCTGTCTAGGACTTTCGGTACTATGTTGAATAAAAGTGGTGAAATCTGAGCATGGTGATGCATGCCAGTCATCTCAGGTACTCTGGATGGTGAGCCAGGAAGCTGAAAACCAGCCTGGGCAACATAGCATGACACCATCTCAAAAAGAAAAGTGGTGAAAGTGGGCATTCTTGTGTTCCAGATCTTAAAGAGAAAGCTTTCACCTTTTCCCCATTTAGCTATTGGGTTATTATTTATGGCCTTCAGTACATTGAAGTATGTTCCTTCTATAACTAAATCACTCAGTTTTTATTATGAAAGAATGTTCAGTTTTATGAAATGCCTTTTCTACATTTGTTGAGGTGATCATATGACTTTTGTCCTTCATTGGTTGATGGTGGTATGTAATGTTTATTGATTTGTAATTGTTAAAACATTCTTGCATCCCTGTGATGAATCCCACTTGATTATGGTAATCTTTTTAATATGGAATTGGATTTGGTTTGCCAGTATTTTTTTGAGAATTTTTGCATCTGTTCATTGAGGATGTTGACCTCAATGTAGCTTTCTTTTCTTGTTGAGGCCTTACTTGGTTTTGGTATCAGGGTAAGCCTGGCTTCATGGAATGAGTTTGGAATAATTCGCTTCTCTTTAATTATTTTTGAATAATTTAAAAAGAACTGGTATTAGTTCTTTAAACTGGTATTAGTTCTTATTCTTTAAGTGTTTGGTAGAACTGAGCAGTGAAGCCATCTGATCCTGGGCTTTGCTTTTCTTTTTACTGTTGATTCAGTTTTATTGGTTGTTATTGGTCTGTTCAAGTTTTTTCTTTTTTTTTGTAAATTCAGTTTTACTGTTTTTTCCTGACTCAGTCTTGTGTGTGTATCCAGGAGTTTGTCCATTTCTTCCTGGTTATGATTTGTTAGTGTGTGGTTAGTTGTTCACAATAAACCCTAATGACCCTTTGTATTTCTGTGGTATCAGTTTTATTGTCTCCCTTTTCGTCTCTAACTTTTGTTTGAGTCTTTTCTGTCTTTTGCTTTGCTAAGGTTATTGTCAAAATTTTGTTTGTTTGTTGTTTGTTTTGTAATATTAAGAACTGAACCCAGGACCTTCACCCTGAGCTACATCCCCAGATTTTTTTGTTGTTGTTTTTAAATTTTGAGAAAAGGTCACACTAAATTGCCCAGGATGGGCTGGAATTATGATCGTCCTGCATCAGCCTCTCAGCATGGTAGGATTACAGGTGTGTGCCATCATGCCTGGCTAATTTTGTTTATATTTTCAAATAACCAAACCTTCATTTTATTGATCTTTTGTATTGTTTTTAGTCTCTGTTTCATTTATTTCTGCTCTGATCCTTGTTATTTTTTTCTTTCTCTAATTTTAGGTTCAGTTTGTTATTTTTCTAGTTCCTTGAGGTGTAGCGATGGGTTGCCTATTTGTGAGCTTTCTACTTCTTTGATGTAGGTGTTGATTGCTCTAAACATCCCTCTTAGTACTGCTTCTGGTATATACAACAGGTTTTGGTATGTTGTGTTTTCCATTTTCATTTAGTTCAAGAAATTTTAAAATTTCCTTCTTGATTTCTCCTTCATCCATTAGTTGTTCAAATAATTTTCAGGTATTTGTAAAGTTTCCTAAGTTTTTCTTGTTGATTTCTAGTTTTAGTGCATTTGTGGTTGAAAAAGATACTCAATATCATTTCCATTTTGAAAAATTTGTTGAGACTTGTTTTGTGGCCTATCACGTGCTTTTTCCTGGAGAATGTTCAGTGTGCTGTTGAGAAGAATGTTTACTCTTCAGTTGCTGGATAAAATGTTATGTAGAATCGATTAGGTCCATTTGGGCTAGGGTGCAGTTTAACTCTGCTGTTTCTTTGTTGGTTTTCTGTCTGGACAATCCATCTATTGTTGATAGTGAGGTGATAAGATGTACTATATTTTGTTTTGCAGACTATTTCTCCCTTTAGGTCTGCTAATACTTGCTCTATATATTTGAGTACTCTGATATCAGATGCATATACACTTAGAATTGTTAATTCTTCTTGCTTAATTTGCCCCTTGTCTCTTTTTACTGCTTTTTATTTAAAGTCTATATTATCCGATATAAATATGGTTACCCTTTCCTTTTTTTCATTTTGCATGGAATATCTCATTCCATTCCTTTACTGTCAGTCTATGCATGTCATTAAAGGGGAAATGGGTTTATTGTAAGCAGCATATAATTTGGTCTTGTTTTTTAAATCTATTTAGAAAATTTATGTCTTTTACTTGGAGAATTAACCTGTTACATTTCAGGTAATTATCAGTAGGTAAGGGTCTTACTACAGCCATTTGCAACATTTTTTTTCCATTGCTGAGAATCAAACCAAGGGCCTCATGTATGCTAAGCAAGTATTTACCACTATGTTACATCCCAAGCCTTTTCTTTCTTTTCTCTCCTTTTTTTTGGGTATGCCTGCCTGCCTTCCCTCTTTCCTTCTTCTTCCTCCTCCCCCCTCTTCTTCCTCCTTCCTCCTCTCCTTCTCCTCCTCCTTCTTCCCTTCCTCCTCCTCCCTTGCTTCTTCCCTCCCTCCTTGTCTTTCTCACTAAGTTACTGAGGCTGACCTTGAATTTAGAAATCTTCCTCCCTTAGCCAAGTGGCTGGGATTATAGGCATGTACCATCTTGCTCAATCTAGACCCAAAATTTGTTTGATTTTTTTTTTTTTTTTTTTTTTTTTGGTACCAGGGATCGAACTCTGGTCCTTGGCGCTTGCCCAGCAGGCGGGGAAACCACTGAGCTAAATCCCTGGCCCTTGTTTGATTTTTTAAATGACTTCCACGTCTCTGTTAGATGATTGATTCACTTCCCTGTGCTCTCTTGAAGCTCATTGAGTTTCCTTAAATCAGCAATTCAAATTCTCCATTTAAGAGATTAGCCATGTTAGTTACTATTCAGTTAGTTTCTGGTGCCTTATTTTCACTATGAGGTGATATCTCAGTTCCCTGAAAATTCTTGATGCTTGTTTTTTTTTTTTGTTTGTTTGTTTGTTTGTCTTTCTTTCTTTCTTTCTTTCTTTCTTTCTTTCTTTCTTTCTTTTTTTGGTACTGGGGATCAAACTCGGGACCTTGTGCTTGCGAGGCAGATGCCAGAACCACTGAGCTAAATCCCTGGCTGTTGATGCTTGTTTTTTGTTTTTGTTTTTTGGTACCAGGGGTCAAACTCAGGACCTTGTGCTTATGAGGCAGGTGGCAGCACCACTGAGCTAAATCCCCGGCCCCTCTTGATGCTTGGTTTTGCAATGTGGTCTACACATTGAAGGATTAGGTATTTATTCCAATCTTTATAGTCTGCCTTTGTTTTAACCTGTCTTTCTAGAAATTTATGCAGATTTCTTGAATTTTCTCTGAGTCCACTTGGCACTAGATAACATCCTAAGTCCAGGGTGACTGCCAAGGCTGCTCTTGGTGTGTTGTCACTGATTCAGCACTAGAGGGCAATGCAAGCCCAGGTTTGTGCCAAATCTGCAGCAGTTGGTTTGTTATTCAGCAAGAATTGGGGGAACACCTAAAAAGGATATCTCTTTTGCCTTTCTTTGGGGCCAAGGTAGGCCCAAAGGCCTTACCTGCAATCACCATCTGTGGTCAGGACCTATAGCATTCTGCTCAGCTCTGTTCAGCAGAATCACTGTGGAGGGTCCAGCCTCAGTCTCTGAAGCCACAGCTGTGGCCATGAACACCTTAACTCTGTCACACCCTCAGGCCACAGCCCACTAGGACCAGTACAGCATTGGTTAGGACCAAGCCCCTTGTTCATTTTACTGAGACTGTAGATTTCTGAGGTCAAACTGGTCTCAGATTACTACTGATAAAATGTAAAAAAGAAAAATATTTTTTAGAAATATTTACATTTTAGGCTACATCATAGGCATAATGGTGCATGCCTATGATCCCAGCACTCTGGTATAGAAGTAGGCTGATCACAAGTTTAAGCCTAGCCTGGGTAATTTAGCAACCTAATGAGACCTTATCTCAAAATAAAAAAGGGCAGGGGTATAGCTCAGCCCAAAGGCCCTGGGTTAAATCCCCAGTGCCACATGAGGGTGTGTGTGGAGTATTTTAATGAGGACCTTCATTTTAAAAGAATTATGTAATTATGAGAGAGGTTAGAGGTATAGAAGCCTTCCTGGGTAACTGAAATCATACCAAGGATGCTGACCCATTTTATTTCTGATATTTTAGAATTTGTGTGAAGGTAAAGGTGATAGAATAACAGTTCCTTAAATCTAGACATTCAGAATTTTTTATCCATAAATGTTCATTGGTTGTTGTGACTATCTTATGAGTACAGAAAGAGCTGTTTTGAGCTGGGGACGTAGCTCAGTGGCATAGCACCTGCCTGGTAAGCTCGAGGCTGTGAGTTTGATTCCCAGTACAAAAAGAAAAAGCTGTTTTGAAAACCCTTGTTTCAAAAGTCATTTTCCCCTTGAACACATAACCAGTATCCAAACGAGAAGATGTACCAGTCTTCTCTTTCTCTCTCACGTGTATATACACATGCATCATGAGAGGAGGGTAGAGCATTAGAGAACATGCCAGGTGAATGCAGGGAAGCTGTTTTCATTGGCAGTGTGAGGCTCTTTCGTAATTATTCAGTTATCTAATGAAAACAATTTAAGCAGAATGGATTCTGTATACTTGTAAGAAAGACATTTAATCTAGTTATATTACATATTTTGGTGTATAGTATAGGATAAAGTGATTTGGTAAGAATGTTACTATAAAATCATTCCCAACTTGGAGAAAGGTAGTGTTTATTTATTTGGGCCTCAATAATTTTGCCTTTAGAAACACTGTTGTAAATGATGATTAGGTACCCAGGGCCTTTCACAAAAAAAGTCATTTGCCCTCAACAAATTTAAAGGATGTGATTAATGTTAGTATTATCATTATAGTATGTGATATTGTTACAAAAATATGCTTGTCATATGGTTTAAATGATTCTTATGCGCTGACAGTACTAAGAGTGTTATTTTTTAAGAGCTAGCTTTGTAGGGGCTAGGGATTTAGCTCAGTGATTTTGCTGCCTGCTGTGCAAGTCTAAGGACTTGAGTTCGATCCCCAGTACCAAATAAAAGAACTAGCTTTGTGCCAGATACAGAGCTAGGTGATTTATATAACTATATACAAGGATAACACTTATTTTCCTTGCACCAGGTAGATTTATATATATATTAACCCATTTATCTCCAGTGTATGTCCTTTAGTTCTGAAAAGAAGCAAATGAGATGAGAAATAGTTATCCTCATCTTAGGGGTAAGAAAATTAAAGTTCCAAAGGGCTAGGTAACATGCCCAAAGTCACACAGTGAATGACAAAATAAGGGTTTATACGTGAGCTATCTTGATTTCAAAGCAATATGTTTGCAATATGCCTATGTTGCAAAATGAAAAATTATTATTTTTTTAGCAGAATATTATGTTCTGGGTGTAGAGTTGCCAAATTTAGTAAATAAAGATATAAGACATCTGTTAAATATTGAATGGGATATTATATGGGACATAATTAGCTAAAACATTTATGAAATTCACATTTAACTGGGGAGCCCATATTTGATCTGTCAGTCCTATCTGGGTGGTGCATACTGAGAACATATCTTATCCTTGGTAGTTTTCCCATTTGCCCTCTATAGTCATACTGGTGACTACCATGGCTTTAAGTAGTTTAGGAATGCATTTAGCTCAGTGTTTTCCACACCAGAGCCTTAGCTCAGGGCCCCAAAGTAAGGCCGCATCAGGAAGCGTCTGAAGAGCCTACATGGCCTCTGTAAGTTCAGGAATGTGTGTACGTTCGGGACTTCAGGATAGGTTGCCCTGTACACCCTTCTTTCCTGGAAGTGGTATATTGGCAAATGTTTAATAACTGGCCCTGTAGCAGAAATAAAACAAACTGGTTTGTGGTGTATGTCTTTTTCTGTGGTGTGACTACTCCTACATATCTGACTCATGAAATTGAACCTGATGTCATTTAACCTGAAGTTAGGAAGAAATGTGTACAGTTGGTTTGGGGAAGCCTATGCACGTCAGTTCCAGCCTGCCACTGTTACAGGCATTTCTCTTTTTTTATGCATAGGCAACTCAAGCCTACATAACAACAAAAGGCTTAAGAAAAATAGCTACTGCCATGGTATTTTCTAAAATAAAATAATGAAAACTTTAAAAGACAGTTTCCTATGTGGGTAATACCATTGACTCCATTCAAACTAAAGTCTAATGTTCTGCTCTCCATCTGTGTTTAAAAGGCAAGTTTATCATCATCTGTCCATCCTATTGAATTCCCAACACTCCCACACACTTACTCTGAAGAAAAGCTGTCTCCAGACCAGTGTGTCTCCTGCACTTTTGATGCTAAGCCTCCATGCAGTATATCGTAGGCGTGATTTTTTTTTTTTTAATGTTCACTGTGTCACATATTTCTGAGCTGGTGTATTGAACAGATGTATCTGTGGGTAGACAAGGGGAATGAGTTTATATTCCTATATTTGGATGAGCAGTCAAGAAAGACCTGTCTGTGTCCAGCCAGTTTGACCCTCTTGGTTCAGATCAAGCCCTTTGTGGTCTCACTGTGCACGAAGCCCCAGTGGTAGTCAATTAAGAGCCAGAGGCATTGGAGGGAAGTAGTCCTGAAGCGACTTCTTTCCACTGTATGATCTGGGGGATGAAGTTAAGGTGTTTTCAATTGTAAAGCTGCGCAATAACGTTACCTGCCTTGAAGGGGTATGATGTACTTCATCATAATGAGTATTAACTCTAGGTAGTGTTTATGCTAACTATTGTCATCACTGTAATTAATCTTACTACTATTTAGTAAAGGGCCTTATCTCCATGGTTTAAGTCCAGCAGATACATCCCATTGTACAGAAAATGTTTCTGTTTTATTATTTTTAACTACATTATATAAAAATTATAAAATTTGAATTTGATGTTAAATTTATAAATAAATCTCAGAAATAGGAATGGTCTTCCAACATTGTGAGAATGTTTGGGAATGAATCATTATAATTTCAGGAGAGGAAAAACATCAGTTAGGGTTTTTTGAGTCTCACAGAAAACCGAAGCAGCAGTTGATATATACTTAGCCAGGAGCAGCCCTTGGCAGGACAGAGCTCGCCATCTGTGCCCTTTCCTTCCTCTTTGTGGTCCTCCTCTCCCTCTCATTAGCTTCCAGTCACTCGTTCATCCAGCAACCCATCCATCAAAATGTGATTTTTCAAAAAGTTAAAATCATTAACTTAGATTGTAAATCAAATAAAGAATGAACATGTCAAATTTATTATTACCAAAGGAACCAATGAGGTAATAAAGCTAGTTCCAAGAGCCTTTGAAGAATTTATAGGCATTTAAAAAAATCAGCATGTGTTGTGTACATGTACTAAGTACTTACAATGAATGTAATCATTATATACTACAAATGTGTACTAATAAAAGTAAAAAAAAAAAATCATTAAAAATTTCAGCTAAGTAGACATGAGACTGGTTAATGTCCTACAAGCCAGTATGTCCATAACCTAACCTTTGGGGTTATTTTTTTCTGCTAAACAGAAATCTACAAGTTAACATGTAACTTCACAGCGTCTGGTGCTAGTTGAGTAGTAAATAGCAAAATCAAGTACAAATTAATTTTCTAGAGAATTAATAATCCTTGGGGAGGCCCATTTAAGAATGTTGATGGTGAAACCATAATATTAAATAAAATAAATCAGACACACAAGATTAAATATTGCATAACTTCTCTTATATGAAAAACCCAAAGTAGAAATAATTTAAAGAACAAAAGAAAAGACAGATAATAGGAAACAGGAAGATGGATCTTTGGTAAATGGGATAAGGATCTTGAGATGGAGGGACAGGGGAGGGAAGAGAGGAGAAGTGGAATAAAAAGAATTATGATAAGTTATGTACATATACCTACTCCCCACAATGAGTATAATTATTGTATACTATACATATGTACTAATAAAAATTATATGAAAAAAAATTCTATGGGGCTGGGAGTGTAGAGCACTTACTTGCCATATTGAGGCCCCATTCCATCCCCAGCACCAGGGCAGTTAAATGTTCCAACATTTTGCCTATTTTCAAGTATTAGATAATTTTTATTAACATATCTATCCATTCATATATTCAATACACCTTTATTACTGACTATATCCCCCAGGGATGTAGAGATAAAGACATAGTCCCTATCCTCAAGGAATTCATAACCTAGTAGAGAAGACAAACATGCAGAATAAAAATGACAAAACCAAGCGACAATACCAAATACTAGGTTCCCTCATTAGAGAGGCCTTCCCAGGCCCTAGTGTTTTTACCTATCACCATTTTCTCCACCCACATATTAAAACACATCTCTTAGAGCCCAGATAGATAATTTGATAGGCAAATTACTCCTCTTTTAGATAATATAGAGAGTGAAATAAGGGCCTTCAATATTCTACCCAATGAGTCTATCACATGGCAGTCTCAAAACTGTCTGTGAAGAGACAGGTAGAGCAAGAAAAAGGTGACTTCTTTCTTGTCATTCCTACACTTACTGTATACAGGTGGCTCTGGATATAATTACTAATGAAATAGCCTTTATATTTCATAAACACTCTATGGAAGATGTTTATTTCAAAAATAATGGAGCAGAAGAGGCCTTTGTGAAATTTTACTTTGGGACCCTAGGATTATAGTATATATGGCAGACTATTTTGGGGGGTCAGGAGTACAGGACCTGCCTGGGGACACTCAAACTACCTTACCTCTCCCTTAGGTGGGGCTTCTGCTTCATGTAGCAGCTGACCTGAGTGACTTCAATTTTACCTATTCTGCTCTTACCAGGAATTATGTTTTTTGCCCTATCACCATGGTCGCCAATTTTTTAGCTCCCCGAAACACACAATGATTTCCTATCCTTGCTTTTAGTTCTAGTAGAGCCACAGAGAATAGGAATCATTGTAGTTCTTTGTCCTTATGGATCCAATTTAGTCAATATTTAATCAGCAATTATCAATGTAAAGAAACTCAGTGGAAGCTTTAGAGCATGGAGAAAAGCGCCTGCCCCCAAGGGAGCCCATAATTCAGTGGCAAAGGCAGAAGCATGGGTGTAATTCTAAAGCAGTGATCCTTAATCTTGGCCACACGTTAGGGTCATCTGGGGAGCTTCAGCACATCCCAGTGCCCAGGCTGCACACTAGACTGATTAAAGTAGAACCACAGAGGGTGGGACCTGGGCATGGGTATTTTTTTAAAGCTCCCTAGGAAATTCCAGTGCATTGCTAAGCTAGCGCAAAACAAGCTTGGAAAATGCTGCAGCAAACGACCGACAGGGTCCTGTATGAACAAGGGCACCACCAGTGTGGATATGTTAATATTCTTTATCCACCATCTGACCACATTTCAGCCCATGAATGTGGAAAATATAGCCTCTCCCTGTAAACATGGGGAAATTGAGGTCAGTTTGACTGTAGAGCATTTAGAAACTATATACTCTGTGACGTGTGGTCTGAAGGGAATTGTCTCTAAGTGGGAAAAGGGCCCCCCAAAAGATCAGCCCAGAAAGATGACCCCCAAGTTCATTCTCCACGCTAGTTCCTTCCTGGAATATTGTTGTTCCTACCTTTCTGAATAAGTATTCCTCCAACCGCAGCTCAAACCTCAGCTTTGTAAAATCTTCCCTACCCCAGTTAAAACTGGGTCCCTATTTTCCTTCGTTCCTTAGCTCCTTGTAAATACGTCTGTTTTCAGCAGTTAATTATAATTATTATCAAATTTAGTTATAATATGGTAGACTGCTGATTTTTTATTTTATAGGCCTTACTAATCTGTGTTTCCCTAGTACTAGCACAGCGTCTTGGTTTATTGAGTCATAGGCAGAGCGGCAATCAGAAAGTCACGCAGCGCCCGGAGGCCCGGTCTCTGACTTCTCGGGCTTCCTCCCTCGGCTCTCGACCTCGAGAGCCAGCACATTCACGGGTGTAAAGTGGCTGAAGGGAAGGAGGGAAGGAGGGAAGGAGGCCTAGCAGGGTTTACCTGTAGCTGTGAGCTTGTTTCCTTCACAATGTTGCGCAGGGAGAGGAAGCAGAAATGAAAGTTAGCAGGTGTAAAGTGTATTGACGAAGGAAAAGCGCCAGTGCCACCGACTCCTGTTTTATTTAGGCCCTGGCATCAAAAAAAGTTTAGAGAGCAGCTTTCTGTGTGGGAAAATTGCTTGTCTGGTTTTTTTTTTTTTTTTTTTGGTACAGAGATTGAAGTCAGAACCTTGTGCTTTGGAGGCAGGCTAAATCCTCTGGCCCTTAAGTCTTCTTTTTTTTAAAAAAAGTAGTTTTGTTCTTTGGAATTTTTCAGGTTTTGCACAGATGAAGGTGAAAAGATTATTATAAGTGAGAGTCCTGCATTCCAGGCTTTCTAGGGCAATCCTAATCTTAGAGCTTGTTCCCTGCTTGTTTTTTTTTTTTACCCATGTTTTCACATTTATTTATTTATTTATTAAAAAAAATATTTTTTTTTTGGTACCGGGGATTGAACTCTGGACCTTGCGCTTGCCAAGGCAGGCGCTGGAACCGGTGAGCTAAATCACCAGCCCTATTTATTTTTAAATAAGGAAAGTATGGTTGCTTTTTTACAATTGCCTATCATTTGGCAGCATGCTTCAAAAAGTCCTTTAGTTGTCGAAACATCAAATTAGTTTACATTTCTCTTTGAGAGGTCAAATAAGGCTGCTACACGGGCAAAAGAAGCCTGAAGATAATATGGATCTGGTATTTAGTACATTGCCCTGCACACCAGACTTCTGTTGAATTTAGTTTCTTGGTGAAGACACTATAAACACTCCCAGAAATGAAGGGGGAAAAAAATCTTTTAAGGAAAAAATGCATCAGTAAGAACTATTCTTTCATTAAGAATCTTTCTTTAATTCTGCCTGTCACACCAGAAATGTTTTTTAAGTAAGGTGCAGTCATAGAAACGCACCAAGAGAGCTCCTACTAAAGCCTGTGATGGGCCCGGGATTTAGCTTAGTGGTTCCACCACCTGCCTTGCAAGCACAAGGTCCCAAGTTCGAACCCTAGTAACAAAAGAAAAGATGAAGCCTGTGATGGAGCAACATCGGCTTGTGCCTCAGGCCAGGCGGACTCTTAACAACTTAGTGGCTGTAACCCCACCAGGGCTCTTTACTTTTATTGGATAAAATTTCAAAAATTCCCATGTTTATCTCTTAACTTAATAATCATAGTAGCTATAGTTATTATGGATCCAATTGTTATGGTTTCTCTTTCTACTTAATGGATTCAGACCAAGTTAAACCTTTATAATCCAACTGTAACCAAAATCACCTCAGTTTTAATTGAATGAACCACAATTATGCAATATTTTTTCCTATTAAAAAGTAATTTTTTTTCTCACTGAGCAGTACAAAAAGTATCAAAGATTAAATTTATGTTGATAATATTTTATATCTAAGCATCAAAAGCTTTTTAAAGTTGCTGAGTAATGTTAACAGTTACATTTTGTTGTATTTAATCACCTCACTGTTCTAAGGTCTGTAGTAATCTGCTTACATCCCTGAGAGGACATCTTTATATTCTTCAGTCAGTGTTATTTTATGAAACAGGAACAACACAATGGCATCAAAACATACGTCATTGATAGATAGGTGGCACACTATTAGTACATGGACTGCATCACTTTTTGTAAAAAGCAGGCTATTTGTATGTGTCATTAAATTGGGAGCTACCTTTGCCTTATGTGGCAGTGGTGTGCTTGCTCTGTGTGTTACCATAATGCTCCAGTAATAGAAAATCTGCAGTCGGTCCGGCAGAGTTCTTCCCAGGAGCCAGCCAGTCTGTACTCACAGACTCCTGTTTCGTAGCTGTTCCCATAGTCAACCTTTGTGTGTTTTCCACTGCTCAAGCTTTTCTCTCTTGCAGCCTTATTACATTACTGTTACAACATTTAGGAACTTCTCTCATACTTGCCCAGAAATCCAGTAGTTTTTCAGCTGGTGGTAATGCCTTTACCGTAAGCCAGATTTGGGCTTCCTGCCCTCTGTGATTTCCCCAGTTGGGGAAGAAATGATGACATGTATAGGAATGGGGCTTGGTATGGGTTCTACTATAGCTGACAAAGGATCAGGAGATGATGAGGCCAGAGAGAGGCTGAGCTCATTCTAAAATGAAAAAGAAATGGGGCCAGAACGTTTTCTGGATAGTAGTTATGTTTTCCACCCAATCCACAAGTCCTTCTCATTGACAAATGGCAACCAATCTAAGTGTCAGATGAGATTGTTAGTCTTAGTAGTCTGCCTATATGATACCATTTTAACAGGAGGCCTCGTTCTTCTTTTCTTATCCAGAACTAAGAGAAAAAAAGTGAATATGGTTTTTGCTCACAGAATGGATAACATCAAGCCACCTTTGGTTGTTCCTTCGCTTCTGGTGCCCCTCCAGAACCACAGCTGCACTGAAACAGCCGCACCTCTGCCAAGCCATGACCTGATGGAATTATGTGATGAGCACAGGAGGATGGGCAACAGAACAGACCTTCGATACGGACTGAAACCCGGTGAAGTGGCCACAGCCAGCATTTTCTTTGGGACTCTGTGGTTGTTCTCTATCTTTGGCAATTCCTTGGTTTGCTTGGTCATCCATAGGAGTAGAAGGACTCAGTCCACCACCAACTACTTTGTGGTCTCCATGGCATGTGCTGATCTTCTCATCAGTGTGGCCAGCACTCCATTTGTCCTGCTCCAGGTCACCACTGGAAGGTGGACACTTGGGAGTGCAATGTGCAAGGTTGTACGCTATTTTCAGTATCTCACTCCAGGTGTCCAGATCTATGTTCTTCTCTCCATCTGCATAGACCGGTTCTACACCATTGTTTACCCGCTGAGCTTCAAGGTGTCCAGAGAAAAGGCCAAGAAAATGATCGCAGCGTCCTGGATCTTTGATGCAGCCTTTGTGACCCCAGTCCTCTTTTTCTACGGCTCCAACTGGGACAGTCATTGTAACTATTTCTTCCCTTCCTCCTGGGAAGGGACTGCCTATACTGTCATCCACTTCTTAGTGGGCTTTGTGATTCCATCTGTGCTCATAATCCTGTTTTACCAGAAGGTCATAAAGTATATTTGGAGAATAGGCTCTGACGGTCGAACAGTGAGGAGAACAATGAACATTGTCCCAAGGACAAAAGTGAAAACGGTCAAGATGTTCCTCATTTTAAATCTCTTGTTTTTGTTCTCCTGGCTGCCTTTTCATGTAGCTCAGCTCTGGCACCCCCATGAACAAGATTATAAGAAAAGTTCCCTTGTTTTCACAGCGATCACATGGATATCCTTTAGTTCTTCAGCCTCTAAACCTACTCTTTACTCAATTTATAATGCCAATTTTAGGAGGGGGATGAAAGAGACTTTTTGCATGTCCTCGATGAAATGTTATCGAAGCAATGCCTATACTATCACAACAAGTTCAAGGATGGCCAAAAAAAACTATGTTGGCATTTCAGAAATCCCTCCCATGGCCATAACTATAACTAAAGACTCAATCTATGATTCATTTGACAGAGAAGCCAAGGAAAAGAAGCTTGCTTGGCCCATTAACTCAAATCCACCAAATACTTTTGTTTAATTTCTCAGAATTCATTCACTTATTGTAATGCACTGGAGATTAAAATCTTTAATTATAAAACAAGTTATTTACATATTTTTTCACTAAACTTTCTGAGTTATTTTGTAAAATGCATTCATTTGTTGATTATAGTTTTTGTGACTTTTATGCTAGTTGCTTTTTGTTTTAGGAAAAGCATTCACCTTAACTATGGTCATTATTTTACTATATTAGCTAAGATGCATAAAAAATTCTTTTCTACTTTTTATTAAGCATTAGGGCACAGTTTTTGGTTAATGATTCCACTCTATTTTATTCTGTTTTCTTTTTCTTCTCTCTATTGAATTTTTATAACTATGGGCTTCTGTTTCAGTGAAAGCCTCCATGTCCTACATTTCTGAAACATATATTTCTTTAAGCATTTAGGAGTAGTTAATACTCTCTATATTTTCACATTACCTTCTTCCAAGTAATCACTGGCCAGATATGTGGAAAACAATTCATGTATTTGAATATATTGGAGCTTACTGGGAAGTCTCCTATAATTGGGTTTAAATAGAATTCTTAGTGAAAAAATGCTTATGGTGTTGTTGAAACTTTTGTCTCTCTCTTGATTTCTTCCTACTTAATCCAAGCTACTGATGAGGTCTTGAAAATTCTGAATTTGATGTGATGTGTTCCTCACACCTGGGTCCCATCTAGGCTGCCTCATCTTCCCCCTCTGAGCTATACATAAGCAAATGAGCAAGTGTCCTTGCTAGGCACACCCAGAAAATGTCAAAGGGAGAAGTGGCAGATGGCATTTCTTTCTGCTCTGCAGTCCAGTGATCTTCAGCTGCCCAGCCCTGTCACCATCCACCAGGGCAGAAAGGACAAGGAGTATCTTCTCCTTTCTCCTAGAAACTCAGACACAAGTCCATTTCTCCAGCCAGGGCTTCCTTCCCCTCATCTCTCTCCAAGTTACAGCATTGTACCCCAGCCAAACTCAATCTCTTCATTGCCTATGATAACTTAAGACTTTTTTCTGCTTCTCAGGTCTCCATTATTTCAATTCTAGGACCAATGCATTTAGAAAATGTTTTCTATTAAATAATAAAGGGCTTAAAAACAAGACTGGTGTGCATTTTCATGCCCTAGTTAACAAGAGCTGCAAAAAGTTGTTCATCAATTTCACATGCATTAGCTCATTTAGCCTCAATAATTCTGTGATATATTTATTGTCATTTGTTTTATAGATGAGGAAATGAACTCAAAAGTAATGCGACTAGCCCAAATTTGAATGTGACAGAGCTGGCATTTGTACTCTTTCCTCGACATTTCAAATTTCTTGTTCTTGTAAAGAAAGAGTGGTTACATCCAGCCATATCTCTTTGGGCCTCCTGACCACTACCATGGTGGAACTGTAAGGTGGACAAGAACCTTGCCATTCTCTAAAGAAATGTAGAACTGAGCCTGGTGTAGTGTTGCGTGCCTGTAATCTCAGCACTTGGGAGGCTGAGCCAGGAGGATTGCCCTGAGTTCAAGGCCAGCCTGAACTACATGGCAAGACCCTGTCTCAAAAAAAAAAAAAATTGAACTCTAGATTTTAAAAAAATACATATATATAATATATTATATATATTATATATTATATTTTGGACTAGAGATTGAACTCAGGTCTTCAGACTGAGCTACATCCCCAGCCTTTCTTTTATTTTTTATTTTGAGACATTGAGTCACTGTTTGCCCAGGCTGGGCTTGAATTTGTAATCCTCCTACTTCAGCTCCCAGCACTGGGGTTACAGGCATTTATCACCACACCCTCCTACTAGATGAAATTTAATTAGCTGACCTTTTTCTTTCCCCTGGCTGTGAATTAGTTCTTGGAGTTGTAGTGCTGAATGTTTAAGATATAAAAAGAAGCCTCACAGACACCAGGAAATAAGGTTGGGTTTGAGATCGGGGCAAAGAACAACAAAACATTTAATGTATGTACAAGTGCTCGCTTCGGCAGCACATATGTTAAGATTGGAACTTTTTTTTTTGGTACAGAGGATCAAACTCAGGACCTTGGGCTTGCTAGGCAGGCGCAGTGGGCTAAATCCCTGGCCCTAAAATTGGAACATTTAATGTACAAAACATCTATAATCAAATCCAAGAGATGAAAAGAATATTGCGTACTTTTCTTTCTTTGTGTCCTCACATTCTTCTTGGCAAACTGAACCAGATATTTATCTACTTGTTAGAACATAGAAAAGACCCCTGCAGTAGTTTTATTTTTTGTCTTTTTAAACAGAGTACTCATTTTTAAAAATTAGATTGTAAAAATTTTGTTTCAGTTTATTTTTATTTATTTTTAGGTCTTAGCTTACACTAAAGGAGACATACTAGATGATTACTAAACTCCATGCTGTCTTTAATGTTCTGAGTTTACCTTAGTAGGTGGAAACTCAGGATGACAATTTCACACAGCTTACTATTGTAGACATTTTCTTTTTAAATTTCTCAAATAATGACCAATTAAGAGTGAGAATCTTGGGCCAGGGATTTAGCTCAGTGGTTCCGCTGCCTGCCTCGCAAACACAAGGTCCCAAGTTCGATCCTTGGTACCCCCCCCCCCAAAAGTGAGAATCTTAAGTCCAGCATTCACAAGTCAGTGTTTACTTAGCAAGAACCAGAATTAAGCCACAGGGAGACCCCCAGTCTTCTAAGCACAACGTGAGGCACACCCTACATATGGGTTCCTGGAGCCTCCAAATGAGGGTAACAGGAGGAGCAGGGTTCAGAGTAGAAGCGGCTCTCTACCAGGCACCAGGTTCTTCAAAGCTCCAGGGGAAGAGACAAGAATGCATCCTTGTGGTATTTCTATTTCCCGCTTTTTTTTAAACCTCAGTGAAATCATTAATCCCACCAGCCTGGTACTGAGAGGCGAGCATGTGGTGCTCAGATATGCTTACCTGGGCCAGTCTTTTTGCTCAGAAAGGACAGTGTCCACTTTCACCAAGCACATGCAGGGCAGAGCCCTTTGTTAGTTTGGTGCTGTTGCCCATCTCAGTGGGTGCAGCCGTCCAGTGCCCCTCCATCCTTGCTGCCATTTGCTCAAATTCACTTTGAAGCAACATAACTGAATTCAGGGGGAAAAACTTGAACAAGATTAGCTTTGAGGTTATGCTCCTCTAAGGACCATATGTAAAAGAAACAAAGAATTAGAGCCTTTTCTAGCAGAAGAGACTGGGAGACCTACCCATATTCCTCATTTAGAAGAGGAAATCCAGATCAAGAGGTTTGAGGGGCCAACTAAAATGTTTTCCACCATCCTTTCAGTTATCATCCTTTCGGCTTTGCCCTTCTCCTTGCTATAGCATGGTTCATTTGTCACAGGAAGAAATCCTCACTGTGTGCAGAACATGAAAAGAATACACAGTCCCTCACTGTTTACTTAACCTGCTAATTCACCTGGGAAGGAGGGCAGTTTAGAGAACAGTGGGGAAAGCGTATTTTCTCTAGCAGTTTTGAGAATGACCACTTGAGGGCACTGTGGTGAGTGCGCAGAGCCCACCCGCTCTTCACACATGCCTGTCACATTGGCGAATTCAGAGCAGTCCTTGTCTCATAGCAACAAGACTGACAATTGCTGCGCACCCAGAAGCAGCTGTTGATTAACTAATCAATCAGTGTGTTCAAAACACAAAGCTTCTAAACATTGGAGGAAATTCCCAAACAATGTCCTTTACAAACATGAAATCACTAGTCAAAATATTGTTTTTCAGCCCATTCTATAAGTGTGATCATTTTTTAAAAGCCCCATCAGACCACCAAATTGGCAGTAGTACCACCTGCACTTACTGAGGCTGCTCCTTTTTTCATTTGACTGAGAATTCAATCTACTTCTTCATGTAGAAGTTTATATGCCGCTGGGATGCAGGGAGTTAGGTTTATTTTAGGTGAACTCATTTTAAGCTCATCTCATTTATCTCAGACTACTTATTGATTTTTCTGATACTAGGGATTGAACCCAGGGCCTCACACATTGTAAGCAAGCACTCTACCACTGAATTACATCCCAAACTTTTTATTTTTTGAGACAAGGTCTTGCTAAGTGCCCCAACTGGCCTTGAACTTGTGATCCTCCTGCCTCAGCCTTCCACGTAGCTGAGATTACAGGGGTGCACCACCACACCTGGCTTTTTAATATTTTGGGGGCTTCTACATTGTAGACCAGTGATGGTGAATGTTTTAGAGCTTTCAATGATACACAAACAGCCTGCTGCGGGACACGTCCCATAGGTTCGCCACCACTGTTCTAGACCGTTTTGGACTTTATATACAACTGAATACTTCAAGAGCTCTGTTTATCCTTTCTCAAAAGGCTCTTTTAAAGTATTGCTTTATAGCCAGGCATATATATATATATATATAATCTGACTCTCCATCAACTCTAATTGAATTACATGATTGTATTATACAATTTGGATTCATTTGTATTTTGAAGAACATGTGATTTTAGTTCTGTAGTAGAATGACCTCTCATAAGTGCTGGGTGCTACAGTGCCTGTGTTTCCGGTTTTAGGATAACAGGGCAGGTCTGGGGGTTTGAGAACATAATCTGGTTTTCAGCAGGCAGACCATCAATAAGGCAGTTTTCCCACAACAGTTAGATATAGGAATGTAGAACTCCTTTTGGGAGACTTTGAGGTGAGCCCTCAATTAAAATTATCTATTGTTGTAATTTAGTTGTTACGAACAGTTACTTAGCACCATGTTGACATGTGCTACCTCTAGGAGAAATAGGTTTTTAATATCACCATCAAATTACAGCCTTGCTTTCCTTCTGTAGCTTTTTTAGCTCTGCTAAGATCCTGAAGACTTGAGGTGGAAGGAAAAATTGGGAGCAGGAACTTTCATGGAAGGGAGGTAGGTGGTGGATCTGCTTCTGTCCCCCACTCCAAAGGAACCCCCAACACTTTTAAAGAAGGAATGGTAAAGTCAGGATGCACAGAATGCATAAGAATGTAGACTCTTATCGGCGCTCTTTGGTTGGCATTGCACTTGGAGAACAGTGCTAATGGGGAAAATCAGGTTTAACTGATAGTCTGACTATTCATTCTAGTAGAATATGAAAAATGAGTGAAATGTAACTTAAATCTCTTGGTCAGAGGTAGTTACAGGCCACCATTGTAGCAAAAAGGAGGAATGATTGTATATTTTCACTTAAACCATAAGCAAATTATGCCACTATGAAAGTGAAGACAAGGTGTTAAAAGTTAAAAAAATATAAAGCTACTTGGTAATTGGAGTCAAAAGAGAAAGAAACAGTGAAAACTCCAAACACAGGCTTAAACTGATGAACACAAGCACATATAGTAAAGAACTTTTATATTGTCAAAGAATTTAAAACTTGCAGAATGTTTTATGGGTTTTTAAAATGATGTATGAGCCTACTACATATTTGGGGGTCAAAGGGAGAAAATGCTACTTATATGTAAGAAGATTATCAGCTTTATACTTTAAAGAAACTTGCAACTAGCCAGGCAGGTATGTGGCACACACCTGCAATCCCAGCACTCTGGAAGGCTGAGGCAGGAGCATCTCAAATTTGAGTCCAGCCTAGGCAACTTAGTGACTTAGCAAGACCCTGTTATGAATGCAGCTCAGTGTGAAGCCCTCCCCGCAAAAGAAAAAGAAACATGTAATTTATTTTTTTTATCCTTAAATTCTTTTATTGGTACATTTTAGGCATACAATATGTTTACATTCATCATTGGGTGCTTGTACCTGTACCTGATGTATCTTGATTCTTATTTTTTCCCATTTCCTGCACTCGTTCACCCCCTCCACCTTTCCCTATTTACATAGACTTCATTTCCATTTTTTCCTTTTCCCCTTCTCCTCCCACTTCCCTTACCCCTTTGGACCTTTTCTTCCTGTTTCAAATTATCAATTATTCATTTTAATCATTTTAACCCTTATTTACACTTTCAGTTTCTCACACTAGAGAAACTATTCAGTATCTACACGTGTGTCCTATTTATTTCACTTAAGAGTATGGCCTCAATATGCATCCATTTAGCTATAAATGTCTCTAGTTTCTCATTCTTTATGTCTGAGTAGTACTCCATTTTATTAAAAAAACACATCTTTATCCAGTTTCCAGTTGATGGGCACTTGGGCTGTTTCCAAGCTTTAGCTATTACAAACTGTGCTGCTGTAAACCTGGGTGCATATATATCGCTGTGGTATGATTCTTTTAATTCTTTTGGGAAGATACCCAGCAGGGGAATAGCTGGGTCAAATGGGACCTCTAGTCCTAGTTCTTTGAGTTATCTCCATACTGACTTCCACAGTGGTTGCACCAGTCTGCGCTCCCACCAACAATGCAGAAGGGTTCCTTTCTCTCCACAGCCCCGCCAGCATTTGTTTTGATTGATTTCTTGATAGCAGCCATTCTTTCTGGGGTGAGGTGGAATCTCAGTGTTGTTTTCATCTGCGTCTCTCGAATTACCAGTGATGTTGAACATTTTTTCATATATTTGTTTGCTGCTTTTACTTCTTTGTCTGAGAAATGTCTGTTCATTTCAGATGCCCATTTTTTAAATTGGGTCTTTGAATTTGGGGGGGTCTGATTTTTTTCAGTTCCTTATATATTCTAGATAATAGTCCTTTATCTAAGGTACAGCTGCTAAAATTTTTTTTCCCATATTGTAGGTTGTCTGTTAGCCCTGTTGGTGGTTTCTCTTGCAGTGCAGAAGCTTTTTAATAAGATGAGATCCCAGTTGTTGATTCTTTGTGCTAGTTCCCGTGCTACTGAGGTTTTGTTCATAAAGTCTTTTCCTATGCCAATGTCTTCAAGAGTTCTACCTAACTTATCTTCCAGCAAGTTTAGTGTTTTTATCTTAATATTTAGATCTTTAATCCACTTAGATCTCAGTTTAGTGCATGGTGATGGGTATGGGTCTAATTTTAATCTTTGGCAGGTTGAAATCCAGTTTTTCCAACACCATTTATTAAAGAGGCTATCTTTCCTCCAGTGAGGGTGGTTGGCTCCTTTGTCAAAGATGAGGTGGCTGAGCATGAAACATGCAATTTAAAATTAAGTTCACACACTAAAACTCGATTAACTTCAATAGATGAGGTAGAGCTCCGTAATAGCACCTGTTCCATTCATTTTTGTTGTTGGTTTGTATAAGCTGTTAGCACTTTGGAATGTCAAAGGGAGGCTGCAGCAGGATGAGTGAATTCATCAAAGGCCTTAGTACTGCTGATGATCTTAGCAGGATCACCCCAAGTGGCCTCATCTGCCCCAGAGCTGATCAGCTCTACACGGAGGTTGACTCTCTTCTCCCTAGTTATCCTCAAAGGAGACTTGAGTACATTAACCAGGGGACCACTATACTGTTTCCTTTCTAATGACCAGAATGTTTAGATGACTTATTTGGGGCACACTCTTACCAGTTTGGGAACAACTGGAAACCTTGAAATATAATCTGGAAGTTGCTTAATGAATATGGAATCTGAAAAAAGGAAGATGGGCCAGTGTTGTTTGTGTTGTTATTTTAGAGGATGTTTTTAACTAATTTATTTTGAAATTAAATATGCAGTATAAATTTAAGAGAAAATTAAACAGTTGTATTAGTCATCTGTTGTTTGCATAACAAATTATCCCAAAGTTTGGCAGCTTACAATAACACATTTATTACCTCAGAGTTTCTGTGGGTCAGGAACCTGGATATGGGCTTAAATGCATTCTCTGGTTTACAAGGCAGCAGTCAAGGGATCAGCCAGCGTAGAGGTCTCATCTGAAGGCTCGGCTGAAGCAGGGCCTGCCTTTAAACTCATATGGTTATGGGAATTCAGTTCCTCAGCAGCTGTTGGACTGTGGGTCTCAGTTCTTTGATGGGTTTTGGCTGGCAGCTGTCCTCAGCCCCTTGCACATGGACCTGTATAGTATGGCATATTGTTTCAAGGCCATCAAAAGAGAGACACTACTAACAAGGCAGAAGCCACTGTCTTCTGTAATGGCAGAAGCGACATCCCATCTCCTTCACTGTGTTCCGTTAGTCAGAAGCAAGTTACAGATCCTGCCTGTACTCTTGGGAAAGGGATTACTCAACAGTGTGAGTACCAGGAGGGTAGGGGTGGTCACTGGGGTTCATTTCAGAAGCTGTCTACCACAGCAACAGAATGACACGTCCTAAAAAGTAAATCTCTCAATTGTCCTGAATGTCTTGTTTCCCAGTACACCTCTTTAGAGGTAAGGAATTTTTAGTTTTTTAGGCTGGACATGGTGGTGCTTACCTGTAATCCCAGCAGTTGGGAGGCTGAGGCAGGAGTATTGCTGCAAATTTGAGGCCAGCCTGAACTACAAAGTGAGACCCTGTCTCAAAAAACAAAACAGCAATAACAACAACAACAAAAAACAAAGAGAGCAAGAGAGGAGGAGGAGGAGGAGGAGAAGAAAAGATGAAAAGATAATCAAATAAGGAAAAAATATGTCAGGTCTTGTGCGGTAGCATGAGGAGGGAAAGTCCATGGGCGACCTGCTAAGGGTGTGGAGAGTTTGCTTATGTCGGGATAAAAGGCAGGCCTGTGTGTGTACAATGGTAGCCTTTCTGTTTAGTCATGTTAGTGGGTTTCCTCACAGACCTGATTGAGGAGGGCTGCAGAGAGGCAGTATCTGAAGAGCTGTGGGGTGGAGTCATTTGGGATGGACTTGTGACCAAAGCTTGTACCAGCCAAGCAAATGTCTCCCAGAGCAACCATGATGTGTATGATGTAACTGTGGCTGCCTGGGAGGTGTCCGGGGCAACTGTGGAAAGGGGTAAAATGTACCTCTTGGGGCATGTACTGGCAAGCAAAATTGTCTACTTGATTGGATTAGGAGCTGCCTAGGGGATTAATGAAGCACATTTCTGGGTGTGTCTGGGTGGGCCATGGAGGCATGACTTTGGGCTCTGGTCTCTATCTGGTCGCTGGTCCCTTCTTCTCTGGCACTGTTCCCCTGCTCTGCTTCCTGGCTGTCATGAGTTGAGCAGCTTACTTGGGCCAGGCCCTTCTGGTATACTATTTCTGCCTTGGAGACAGCTAACCATGGACTGAATCCTGTGAATCTGTGAGCCAAATCAAACTTCTCCTTTAAGTTGCAGGTGCCAGGTATTTTGTACTAGTGATGAAAAGCTGACTAATAGAAAGAAGATTGGGCCCTTCTCTCCAGTATCTACAGCATGGGCCTGTAGTCCCAGCTACTTAGGAGGTTGAGTCAAGATTACCTGAGCCCAAAAGTTCAAGACCAGTCTGAGCAACCAACATAGTGAGACCCTGTCTCAAAAAAAAGCAAGCAAGCAAGCAAGTAAGAAAAAAATAAAACCAGTTGGGCATG
This sequence comes from Heterocephalus glaber, assembly GCF_000247695.1. The sequence continues at coordinate 25,276,779 of NW_004624752.1, forward strand.
GTGGCACATTCCTATAATCCTAGCACTCTAGGAGGCTGAGACAGGAGGATCACAAACTTAAGCCCAGTTTGGACAACTTAGTGAGACCCTGTTTCAAAATTTAAAAATAAAAAAGGGGACTAGGGATGCAGCTCAGTACAAAGGTCCTGGTTTAATCCCTAGTACCACAGTAAATAAATGAAAAATAAAACATAAATAAGAAATAAAATATGTATTACTTTTTATTTTTTTGAGACAGGGTCTTGCTATTTTTCCCAGGCCAAACTTAAACTCCTAGGCCAGTGATAGTGAATCTTTTAGAGCTCTCAGTGATAACAAACAGCCTGCTGCAGCACACGTGCCATAGGTTTGCCACCACTGGGCTTAAGTGATCCTCCTGGCTCAGCCTCGCATCTCCATTGACTTAAAGCATAATCTTAAATCATACTGAGAGTATCTGCAGCAACTTGTGGACTCTGTTTCATCGGTCCATCTAATTCATGTATCAGGACCTACCCATCTTATCTACAACAGTTTTGTAATGCTTTCCATATAAATTTTAGAAGCCAGGTGTGGTGGTGCATACCTGTAATCCCAGCACTCAGGAGGCTGAGACAAAAGGACTGCCATGAGTTCGAGGCTAGCTTGGGACACAGAGTGAGTTCAAGGCCAGCCTGAACTACATAGTAAGATCCTGTCTCAAAAAACAAAAATAAAAACAGAAACAAAACACTTTAGAATCAGTCTCTATAATATTGAATTATTCAAAAATATACTTCGTACAGTCCACGGAAGAACCTAATAAACTATCCCTGTGCAATACTTTCATATATTCTCTGACTACTAGACTTCATAGATGCTTCATATTTAAAATTTTGGCTTCTTTTTCTTGGTACTGGGGATAGAACTTGGGACCGTGTGCTTGCACTGGAACCACTGAGCTAAAAACCCGGCCCCAAACTATAGCTTCTTAACAGCCGTTTCTTCTCCTTCCCTGCTAATAGAATACTGATTTCATTCAAGTGTGAAATGACAGTGAGGATAGGGAAAGTAAATTTAGGGCAGTGATAGTGAACGCTTTAGAGCTTTCAATGATAACAGCTGGTTGCAGCACACTTGTGGGATTCAGCACCAATGGTTTAGGGCATTTTGTTTTGTCTGAATCAATCATAGTAATTCTATTCCCTCTTGCCAGTGACTGCATTAGAGATAGGGGTAGATATAGAGATGGCTATCTATTTTACAATTGAGATGTAAAAATAAATCCGTTGAGGGGGGTTTAGGGCAGATTTTTTTCCCTGATAAAATGAATCAGGCAATGCAAACCTTTTCCTCCTTGGACCATGGTTGTGAGAGAATGATGCCCGCAGCTGTGGCAGTCATCCCATGACCATGGAGCACAACCTGAGGGTGAAAGCCAGTCTGCTGAGGATGGAAGAACAGAAGGAAGGAAAGATCCGGGGCCCCCAATGATGATACTGGGGCACTTCCGGTTTGCGATGTGAGATAATACATGCCTGTATTGTTCGTGTCAATTTTAGTTGGGTATAACTTAGTTGCTGCCGAGCCTCCGACTGGTACCTCATCCTCAGACCATATAGTTTATCCACTGTTGGGAAATAGGCTCATACATGCTTGCAGGAGCCAATTCCTAAATTTTCAAAAACGTTGGGAGCTGGTTGCCAACACAGTAGCTTCAAATCAACCATAGTGGCAATATTCCCAGAAATCAGCAAAAACTACCAACCAGGTATTCCCTAACCAAGAGCTAATTAAACATCTACTAATCACAAACTGGTTACATCTTGTTTTTGTTTTTTTAAACTGAAAAAGTGTTCCCAAAAGGCCATGCATATTCAAAATGCCATTTTACATATTAGACTTGTGGGGATAATCCATTCTCACTTTAATTGATAACAAGTAGTGAGTTTTAGCTTTTTGTGTCACCCCCCAGGCACATAACAATGGGCTCAATGATCTGTAAAACCGTAATTTCACTAGAGTGATAATTAATAGGAAGCATGTGCTGAGACCCTTATTTTGTGCTTCATGTACATCTAGCTGGCTACCCTTCTACTGAGTCATCATCCCCTGAGCTCCAAGATGTTGTGGTTTATTTCTTACACTAATTTGTGTGCTTCTGATCTGTATTCAAGGCCCCTGCACCCCACGATGCCTGGGCTCCTTCACATTAGCCCACTCTGGAAAGAGGAGTGATTTACTAGAATTGAGTTTCAAAGCATTTTCTTGCCTATTCTGGGTAGAATTCTTTTTCTGACTGCTTGAAAAACACTCACGGACACATAGGTTTTTCTTTTTTTTTGGCCTGGACAGGTAGAAAGGTGGGGCTCCTCTAACAAGGGAGGTGGCTTTGTTCACATCTGTCTGTGGCTCCTACATGAACTTCTTCCTATGTGGCAGAGGGGACTCAGTGGAGGTCGTTCTGGCTTGGAAAGGGGCAGCTCTAAGGGGATTACTAACATTTTACCTTCTTTTCCTGTGGCACTGACAGGTCAGGTCTTCATTCTATTTAACTGTTAAGGGCTACAACGTAGTGTGGACTTGGGATGGCCTTTGGCCTATCTGGTTCTGGGCTATTCTGGCCCACTTTGCTTAGGGCAAGGAGCTGCTGTGTCCAGCCTGCTCTGTTCCATGGCCAACAGCTCATTTACCTCCTCATCCTCTCTAGAGTGGGACCAGGTGTTTCTCTGTGAGCCATAAGTTTGTAATCACAACTACTGTCTTATGAAATAATCTGATTTGCTATAGACACTGGCAAGCTGCTTATAGCTCTGAGTTCTTCCAGCTGTGTGTGACCTTCAGTCATATACTTTTGGGCCCCCTAATGTGCCAGTCCTGGCAAGGGCCATGCTAGCCTAAACTGAAAACCAGTGGTGTGTTGGAAACTGACTCTGGTGGGTGGGACCCATATTTTATAGCATTTATTGATTTCTATAGTGTAAGTACTCCTATGCCATTGCTGGCTAAAGCTACCAACCTACCATCACTGAACATGGAACTGGGAGATGTACGTCATTGGCTCTTCTTTAAGAAACCAGCAACAGCCAGCTGCAGTACACTATTGTTTTGTACGTTTTTTCAAAAAGGTACCCCCTAGGGGTACCTAATGATGTCAGCCATAGGCCCTTGCTACGTGCCCCACTTCCCTACTGGGCCCATATTAGCTAAGCAGCTATACTTGTAATCCTATAGGTTGATTGTAGTTTGACCCACATTGTACTCACATTGTGACTTTGCTCTGTGAATTATCCCTGACAGAGGGCTTCGGTGGCCGCCTACTTGGACCCCTCCTGTCTCTCAGGAGCTATTCTTATTCCCCAATAAACTGTTCCTACTCTTTTTTAAAAAGGTACCTCCTGGGTAGATGGAAGAATTAAGCAAGGTACCCTCTTTGGGAAAATTACAAAAAGTCACCTCTTCTGGGCAGAGCTGCGCCACACTTGCACATTGATGAGCAGGGGCACTTACCTCTTCCTCCACACATGACTTGCTGAGGTGAAAGTACACAAGATAGATTTCAGGCCCATTTACCTCCTTAACTGGCCGCCTTTCTACAGTGCACAATCAGCACAGCCTTACATGGCAGTCCTTGCTCTGATTCATAGCCACTCTGTAGGTCAGTAAAATGGATAAAATAGAGGAAAACACCCAACTTACATAGCAGCCTGAAAACCTACTTTATGCAGATAATTACAGGATAATATTGCTAGTTGGACCATTAGTTCTTAAAATTAGCTTAATTAACAAAAGGCCATTACTGCTAAAAAGAGCCTCCAACTATACCATCCCAAGGACAGATATAATAATACAGCTTAAAAACCTTGGGATATATACTTGCAACAATACAGATTCCCATTCATTAAATAAATATTTATCTCTAATGATTTAAATCCTCACTTATAGTAAAGTGTAATGTGAATATTTAAATTTAATGTAGTTTGGTACTATTTAACAAGCAATTTCTCATAACTCCTATGTAGCTTACCAATTACTCTATGGAAGTTATTTTCCTCCTTTTTCACAGATGAAGAAACAGGCTGAAGATTAAAATAATTCAAGATGACTCAGAAAATGGACCCAGAAGCAATTTTTCTGTCTATATCCTACCTCCTTTTTCACTAGAGTAGGCTTATACATATATATTGCAGTACTGCAAAACAGACAATTTGAGATGCCTCTGGTGATGACATTTTATTTTTCATAAAAATATAATTGTACAATGCTCTTCGGAGAAAGAAAAATTCTTTCAATGCCCCCAAATACCATGTGGTTTAATAATCCTCCTTAAAAAAAACAAAATATATAATTAATAATATGCAACTGATTTCTTGTGAAATACAGCATTTACGTTTTTTAAGTTTTGTCTTTTACTAAAGATAAATCCAGTTTAAACTTGTACTTTCTGTAATTAACCAAATCAGATTTATCATAATTCAGTGATGATAAAATAAAATGCTAAATGTTGGTGCTAAGTCCTGTCAGCTGGCAAAAGTGATATGAATTTGCTGTAGTAAGATAGTTCTGATTTAGATAGAGCAGAAAGATTTTAGATAAAATAGAAAAAAATTTAAGAACTTCCAACTATATCCTAAAACTTGACCTGGTCAGATTTATTACATTCAGTTTCTCTAAAACATGAGAAGTTGATGCTGAAACAGTAACAGAATATGATCCGAATACACAAACATATCCCCCCCTTACCCTTCTTTCTTTGGGGAAAAAAGGAAAAGAAAACATGACTCAGAGGGCAGCCCCTTCTCCTGAGAGCCTAAGTTCCTTCATCACCCCTGTCCTCTCTTAGCCTTGCTGTCATCACAGGTAAGCGAGGGACTCCAGTGTGCTGTGTCTTCACTGGGTGGGAAGGAAGCTCCAGTTGTCTTAGTGATATTAACATGCTTCAAAGTGGCCAAAGCGTTTAGTCAGTACAGTACTCAAAGCAATCAAAACATTTCTTATAAAGCCCAGCAAACATTCTCTTGGTTTGATCTACTCCAAAATACCAGATAGGTTCAGGAATAACCTCAAATAAACTGTAACTTATTTTCACCCAAAATTACATATCCTTTACCTGAGGACAAAGTCACTGCTCTTGTAAGGATACTAGGAGAGAGGGGAAGCTCAAATGACCCTGTAATTTAGAATTATAACCAGAGAAGAAATCCTTCAAGCACAATGGAGACATTCTATTGAAGAGCCACATGCATTTTGGAATGTTTGCTTTGAAAACTCTTCTGGGGAATTCTAAAGGGACTGAACCAAAGCAACAGTCAGTCTTGGGTTGTTTTGTAAAATAAAAATACACAATTGAGTAGACTAGGGGGCAAAAACATGCCCAATTACAATCTGGACAGCTACATTTAAAACATTTAAATTCCAAATGTCTGAACAGCAGCGGTCCTTTACCTACATTATGGTCCTAAGAAGACATTAATTAAATACCCTTAAACTTCCAATCTTCCAAAATTCAGAGAAATTCAACAAGCTGGGCTAGTGGCATGTCAGTAGTCACCCTCAACCAGCCTGCAGATCTGAGTTTGCAGCCGAGGTACAAGAGGTCTTCAGGAATTCAGGCTATGGGGAGGCACCTAATTCAAAGGCATGGCCCGAGAGAAGGGGGAAAAGTCCCTTCTGATCCTAAACTATGTGGTCCGTCGCGTGTTCCACCTCACAGACAAGCTGTACTACAGGGCTTCTTCTTAAACTGCCAGTCTGTGACAAAACATACCTTGTTTGGAAGCTAAATATTTGCTTCACTAGAGTGAAGAACAATGATAATTTAGCAGCAACGAGGAACACAACTCTATTTAACTATGGGAATGGGAAGAGAGAGTGATAAAGTGTCTCACTGGGGAAATAAAAATATTCCTAGGTCTATCTGCGTATATCATATTATGAGCTTTGTTCCTCAACCATCAGTCTACCTGGTGGTCAGGTAGACAGCAAATGCAGCTGTGATAAGAACTGCAAAGAACTACTTTGCCCTTCGACACCTCCCTGAGGCCTGCTGGCTGCAGTGCTGTGTACAACTCCAGCGCCAATGCTTAGCTCCACAGTAGAGGCATGGGCTGAACCAGATGCACACCCACAGTGTGTTTCTTTCAGGCTTAGGACACATTCACAAGGAAATCCGAGTCAGGGAAGACATCAGGTATTCAGCTAACAGCTAAAGCCACTAGATTCGTCCATTGCTTTCTTTGCCTCTTGTTTTGCTCTAGATCTCAAGGCAGAAACTCAATCTCAGCAGCTAGTTTCATCCTATTTTCTTCAGAAAAGTCCTCCAATATAGTAGAATACACAAGACAATGCATGTGAACATTCACTCCTGTCCTCCCCACATACATATATAAATATACAATAGAAACACACATACGTACACACATACCCTAGGTTGTCAATGTGATGTATGCTGTTGAAATACCTGAAAGGTTACTTCTTGCTTAAAAACAAAATTTGACTAATTATTTTCCATGTATGGATTTGGCCCTAGCAAACTTTATAAATACAATTTAATAATAAGACAGCAACAAAAGTTTTAAACAGAGGCTGTCTTGAGGGTTTGCTTGATGCATTTTGGTAACATGTACATTATTTAAAACAGGCATTTCACTATGGACTATAAAAATAGAAATGTACATATTTGTTAATACAGATTCACAGCTTATGCTGGAATGGCTCACAGGAGAAATTATGGTTCATGCAGAAAATAAACATTACTCAAGTAAATACAAAGAAATAATATTAGGTCCATAAAGGCTGAGAATTTACAGTCAGTAATCAGCCCATTTGGTTTCTCTTTGCAGGGCAATCAAAAACATGAAAGGAAGAGACAACTAAACATATATACACATACAATTACAGGAATTATATGTTAAGAATATAAATTAACCAATAAAGTGATGTGGAATTAAGGTGCAAAAATACAATCTTTACCTATTTTTCTCTACTGTGTTTTCAAGCCTCACCACATGTTATATGTCATGGATAGTAATACAGAATAGGTCTGATTGTAAAGTTTCTAAGTGCTGAAAGTTAAAGCAAGATCTTTCGTGACCTATGATCACACATTTTGGTAGAAACTCCAGATTATGGAGATGGCTACTGAGCAGTAGGTAGTATATCGTGCCAAGCATAATAGTGCCTATTCGTCCTCCATGGAAATTAGAATATTGGCTTCAATCTCTGTTTCATCATTTTATATGATCTTCACCCTGAAAAAATAAATTCACCATTGTAAGAATGTTTTGGAAGTCAACAAAGTTTGGTTAATCTGTTTTTAAATGCATGAATTTGGGGAAGGATTTTGTATCTATAGGAAGGTTATTTTTAGATTAAGTTCCAATGTTACCTCATCTAATAAAAGTTATCAAAAAAGCTAAGCCCTTCAGTTACATAAAATTTTTAAAAGACAAAACCTTGCTAATATTTTCTTAGAATTAAGGCTGGGGATGTAGCTCAGTGGTAGTGTTTGCCTAGCATGTAGATATCCTGGGTTTGATCCCCATCATCCCTCCAAAAAAGAACAGATATTTCCTTCAAATTATTTCACCTGCTCCAGAGTAATCACAGCCTTGAAGAAAACACCTGACATCTTCATTCTAAAATCTTTACAGTTTCTTCAACAAATGGTGCTGGAACAACAATACCCACATGTGTAACACATGGATCCTGACCTCACACTATAAAGAAAATATACTCCAAGTGGGTTAACAGTCTAAACAAAAAAGCCATAAAATTCTTAAACAAAAAAGTAGGGGTAAATCTTCACAACTTTGGAATTGGCAGTACAGTCTGAGATATAACAGCAAAAGCATAAGCAACAAAGGAAAAAGAGATCAACAACCTCATCAGAATTAAAATATTTTGTGCATTAAAGGACTCTATCAAGAAAATGGAAAGACAGCTTAAGGAATGGGAAAAACTGCAAATCATGTGTCTAATAAAGTCTAATATCCAGAGTAAGTAAAGAATTCTTAGAAATCAACAAAACCAAAAACAACCCAGTTAACACATTGACAGACATTTCTAAAAAAAAAAAAGAAAAGAAAAAAGAAAAGATATACAAATGGCCAATAAACACATGGAAAGATGCCCATAATCGTTAGTCATTAGGGAAATGCAAGTCAAAAAAACCACAATAAAATAATACTTCACACACACTAATTTGGCTATAGTTTAAAAAAAAAAAATGTGGCCAAGTGTGGTGAGCTGGAGTCTCAGCTACCCCAGAAAATGAGGTAGAAGGGTCACTTGAGCCCAGGAGCTCAGGGTCAGCATGTGCCACATAGGGAGACTTTCTCTTAAAAATAAATAAATAAAACAGAATATAACAAATGCCAATGAGATCTGGAGAAATTGGAACAGTCATACACTGCTGGTAGGAACATGAAAATGTTTCAGTCACAGTGGAAAACAGTTTGGCAGTTCTTCAAAAAGTTTCACATAGAATGTCCATATGTCCCAGAAATTAAACTTCTAGGTATATACTCAAAAGAATTGAAAACACACATGTTCACAGTAGTAGTGTTCACAATAGTCAAAAGGTAGAAACAAATGTCCATCAATGAATGAATGAATAAACAACTGTGGTAACTGTGGTATACATACACGTAAAAATATTATTTGACCATAAAGAGAAAGGAAGTAATGATACATGCTATAATGTGATTGAACCTTGAAAACATTGTGCTAGATAAAAGCCAGACATGAAAAGTCACATAACATGACTGCATTTATATGAAATACCTAGAGTAGGTAAATCCAGGGAAGAGGGAGTAAAAGGTGTATCTGCTTAATAGGTTTAGGGTTCTCTTTTGAGATGACTATCATATAACTAGACAAAGCTAATAGTTGTACAACGTTGTGAATATACTAAATGCTTCTGAACTGTTACTTTAAAAAGTTTTTTTAAATGGTTAATTTTACGTAATATGAATTTCATCTCAATAAAAAAAAATCCTAGGCTGGGGATATGGCTTAGTGGGACAGCATTTGCTCAAAGTCTTGGGATTGGGCCGAGGATTTAGCTCAGTGGTTTCACCACCTGCTGAGCAAGTGCAAGGACCCGAGTTCGATCTCCAGTACGAAAAAAAACAAACCAAAAACAAAGTCTTGGGATTGATCCCCAGTACCACCCAAAACACACACACACACACACACACACACACACACACACACACACACAAACACAGAACAAAATGACCAACTTACAGAGATGGACTACTGTACTAGAGAGCCTGGTCTGGTGAGGACCAAGTTCTGCCACTGCAGCTGTGTGACTCTGGGCACCTTTCCCGTCCCTTCTGCTACTTTTCAACTAAAAAATCAGAATTTTCCTTTTTTTTTTTTGTGCAGGGGATTGAAGCCAGGGCCTCACATGTGCAAATTATGCTTTATCACTGAGCTACACCCCCAGCCCAAGAAGTGCAGTTCTTTAACACAACTATTGGGAGTAAATATTTAAGATAAATGTAAGTGAAAGTACTTTGTAGGCTGTAAATAAAGTTCAAATAAAAGCTAATATTATTAACAATAATTAGATTAGTACCATTCCCACTCTCTACTTTTAAAATTTCCATAAATTTATCTGTTGCTCTTTACAGGACCCATATACAATGCATTTCAGTATTTGGAATCTAATAGCATTTCACTTGCTAATAAGTGTATTACAAACAACATCAACAGCTAATTTTATTTAAAGACACACCAAGAAAATGGTCAGTAGAAACCCTACCTGGAGACATCTCTTAAGCATAGCCTCCCACAGACTGTACTCACAGGAGTTGCCGTTAGCATCTGGCTTCCCAGGTTTGCTGTGCCTGGTTGAATTCTGCTGAGATTTGTTCTGCTCTTCTCCAGTAAGGAGGGCCTTAATTTCAGAAGGGATTTTTCCTTGGTCCATTGCCATGCACCACTGCTTGTACTGAGATATACAAAATATATGTAAGTAAAAATGGTAATATAGATCAGGAAACACTTGAAGAAATCCTAGACATGAATAGAGTCCAGTGGGCTTCTGAGAATTGCACACTCCATGGTGTGACCTATTTATCACCTAGGACTTGCATGAGATCTGTTCTCTTTCAGAAAGCTGGAGAAAACTGCTGCTGAATCTTTTTGTGATGTAGTACTTTTGCTCAGATTAAAGAGGCCCCATTAAGAATTTATCTCATTTTTATAACTGTCACAGTTTTATTTCTACTTCCAAAATAAAGAAATTTTAGTAATTTCCATTTTCTCTTTCACAAACATTCACTAAGCATCTAGCTGCAGGGCCAGGGGTATAGCTCAGTGGTGCCATGCCTGCCTGGCAAGCACAAGGTCCTGAGTTTGATTCCTGGTACCAGAAACAAACAAAAAAATCATTTGTATAGCATATAGCTAGACAGTATATATACTATTCACATCCTTCTTTATGTCACCTCTCCGTATTTTCTTACTTTCTAAAAATTTGAGGTAACTGGTTTTGAAATCATTTGTAATGGTCATGGTAATGCCATCTCTTTATATTCTATCTCTCACCTCCTTCCCGAGGCTATAATAAATAATAGGGTTTCAATTCTGTTTTATCTACTCTTTTTTATATTTCTACAGCTACTACCCAAAGTCTGAATAAATGAACAAATTAGTAAAACATGGAAAATAAATAAGTTCACTTAAAGCAAATGGCCTCATACTATGCACAGTTACAGTACTGTTATGCTGCTTTATTCACTTGGCAATATAGCACGAACATTGTTCTCTATCGGTAGATACTATGCATATGTGCACTGTGCTCTTACTGACTACAAAGAAGTGAATTATATGAAGAGTACAATTATTTAGTCACCTCCTGTTGTTGCGCCATCTGGGTTATTTTCCATTTCTTCTATCTTAGACTTCTCTCAATGAAACAGTCATGTCTACTCTCCTCCCACATTCTGCTACATATGAAAATGTCTATTTGCCTACATCCTGGCTAACAGATTAATATTCTTTCCATTGTTTGCCAACTAGATAGCTGAAAATTGATATTCTTTATGTTTTAATGTGCATTTCTTTGCTAAATGGAGATTGATTTTTTTCATGCATTTACTGAAAGAATTTACCATTTCCAGTTCCTCTCTGAGGGCACATATGGCTCTTTCCCGACTGGATACCAACTCTTCCAAATACTGATATCTCAGCTTTTTTCTGGCTCGGCATTCTCTTGCACTTTGTCGGCTCCTCTCAAGTTTCGCTTTCAAATCAATTTTGGCTGGCTTCCGACCACGTTTGCCAGGCTTCTTTACTTTGCCTCCACCCATCTTCAGTAGGAGAGAAAAGGAATACTTTTTTTCTCTTAGATTGCTAGATAGTAAAGTGACTATTACTACATGTTAGCAAAGAAAACGTTTACAAATTATAAATAAGCAAAGCTTCTGGAACTAAGAAAACATAATCCCATCAAATGCCTTCTGATGTTTGTGTCACTTTTTCTCCTGATTCTTTCAATACTACCAATATGAGAGAAGATATAATAAAATTTCTGTCATATATTCAATAATAAAGTTTGAAGTTTAACAGTAAACTTTAGAAACCATATGGAGATGGGTAATAAAAACTAAAGGATCACCACGAAATATTTAGTCATGAAGAATCTTTTATTGCCTTGAGAAACTAATTACAATAAACAACATTAAAAATTAATATTCAAAATTGTAAGTTCATCACAGTCTCAATGTAATAAAGCAATACATAGAAGAAAGGAAGTTAACCAGGTCAATGAAGAGTTCTCTGATAGGTGTAATTATAAACAGCTTTTGGCAGGCTTCGGAGATCTAGTTTGATGGTACAGCATTAGCCTAGCCTCAACGGCTGATTCCCTAGCACTGAAAAATAAAATAAATAAATAGCTTCTTGATTAACTGATGGAGGCTTCACTATATTGATGAGGCTTCCTGCCTCAGCCTCCCTCATAGCTAGGATTACAGGCATATACCATTGTGACTAGCTATATTGCTTATGATCTTTAAATGTTTACAGTTAGCACATGCTTAGTATTTATGAGGCCCTGCATTCCATCCCCAGAACAACAACAAAAGTCAGGGGGCAAGGGTGTAGCTCAGTGGTAGAGCACTTGCCTAGCACATATGAGGCCCAAGATTCAATCTCCAGCACTGAAAAAAAAAATCAAAAAAGAATTAAAAGCAGGAGGCTGAACTAATGAAACTTAAGTAATCCTAGCACTTGAGAGGCTGAGGCAAGAGGATCATGAGTTCAAGACCAGCCTGGGCTACACAGTGAATCCAAGGCTGGCCTGAACTACATAGAGAAATCCTGTATCAAAACCAAACCAAAACTAAACTAAACTAAAACCTTCAGAGAATACAAGTTTTATATCTCCAGTCTACCAACAGGAATACTGCTAAGATTTAAAAGCAATTATAAAGAAGATACAATTCCTTAAGACGAATCTACACATTATGTACTACAAACTTGTACTAATAAATTTTTAAAAATCATACCAAAAAACAAAAATACAGCCAGGGGTGGTGGTGCTTGCCTGTAATCCCAGAACTCAGGAGGCTGAGTCAGAAGGATCACTGTGAGTTCTGAGTTCAAGGCCAGCCTGAGCTATGTGGTGAGTTCAAGGCCCGCCTGAACTATGCAGCAAGACCTTGTCTCAAAAAAAAAACAAAAAAAAACAAAAAACCAAATTAGTCATGCAAAGATTACATTTTCACATGTAAAGTGGCAAAGACATTAAAAAGTGACAACATGGGGCCAGGGATTTAGCTCAGTGGTTCCAGCGCCTCCCTAGTTCGATCCCCGGCACCAAAAAAAAAAAAAAAAGTGATAACATTCCAAACATTGCTGGTGGAATATAAACTGTTATAATCAGTCATCTCTGGGCAGTACTTTGGCCATAGCTTTCAAAATGACAAAAGCCCATATTGTCTCCTTTAACAGAATTAAAGGATTTATTCTAAGATTATTTATTCTAAGACTAAGGATTTATTCCACAGATACCCTGGTAAGATGACATGTGTACTTAACCACTGCTGCATAACTTGTGATACCAAAAGACTGAAAATATCCAAATAAGAGAGCTGTTTGAATAAATTGTGGTGCACTGGTTTGTAGTAAAAAATAATTTTTTTAAAGAGAAAATGCAAAACTCAAATGTGGGCAAATCACTGAAATAAACATAAAAGTCTTCTCAGGTATCAAAACTCAACAGGTCAATTTCATTTGGATCTAAAAACTGACTTGCACTTGTTTGTTTAATAATTATTAGTTTAGACTAACAATGCCAAGTACACCCTTAAAGATAAAATCATTACTAAGTATAATGGTTAGGTCAAAAAAAGCCAAACTTTTCCTTCCTCCCTTCATCCTTTCCCTCCCCTGCCAGGGACTGAACCCCAAGCGCACACAGGATAGATAAGTACTCTACAGTAGAGAAGCCAAACTTTCAATATGAACCAGCCATTCACTAAACCCACTCATTCCTATCAGGATGGCAACCACTGCATCTACATGTTGTAGGGGCTCCGGGATGAGAAAGATTACGGTTTTGGGGGGTGGCAAGACAGGAGTGTCCTTTCCACCAGCATCGTAAAACCTAGCTGCTTCAGTACTATTGGCAAGTAAGTTTCAACTTTTCAAAAAGCTTTTCCATTATGCATCATCATGTTTTTATTCCAACATAACAATATATTCTTCAGGAAACTTTTCAGATTCAAATATTTGATAGCAATTGCAGAGTGGCCTTATTTACCCAGATCTTACTAATGGAAAAATTTAAAATTATGCTTACATCGCGTAAATGGCATCAGAGTATTTTCAAGTTACCCTGCATTACTATTATTTACTATTGCTACAGTTCTGCAAAGCAATGTATTACATGGTGCTGGGAATATGGCTAGCAGTAGAGAACTTGACCTAGACTGCATGAGACCCTGTGTTTAATACCTAACCCTACAAAAAAAAAATCAATATAATATAAACTCCTATCTATAAAGAAATAAATGGATAGGACAATGACAGCTATTCTCTGTGTAGTAAAATTAGTCATCATTTTACTACATTACTACATTACAACACTGTAATCCAATATCTCATGTATTGCTGTTTTTAATTAATTCAGGAGTGACTGCCTTTGAGAAGTCAGCAAAAGAACACAATGTACTTCACAGACTTCCTTGATTTTTGAAACAAATCTAGCAGAGTCATAAAAATCAAACAAAAGTTATAACCCTTTGTTTAGTTTTTATGGTAGCAAAATATTTGAATTGGAACTACTTTACTCCTTTTTTTAATTAGAAAGGCAAAGTAAATGAATCCAGGATTCCTATGCATCAACTCCTATAAAATTATATTAAAAAACACATAACCACACTTCTGTAGCTGAACTTTTCTTTAGTAATAGGTTGGATTTTTTGCTTTGGTGCCAGTTAAAGTCTGATAAGTGTACCAGCTTTTAAGAGAGTCATGTGTATCACAGGATTATTGTAAATCTTGAGTGTACAAATTCTAAAAGCGCACTCTATTAAGAAAAAATTATTATACAAATGTTAGTATACTAGATGCCTGAACACCTGAACTTTATGTACTTCAGAAAACATCAGAGATAAGGAATGGACAGGAGAACCAAGAACCAGAAGCCAAACCTGAAATCAGCCCCCAAAATTCCTTAAATACCTGGGCCAAAAAACATTTTTCCTGATTCACAAAATTTTCACAAACTCGTATGTAACTGCATTGTTTCCCTGCTTTCTCCTCATATTTATTTTGTGAGGAAGTATTTTAATATGGCTAAGTGACAGTACTGACTTTTATGTATCAATATAAACTCTAAAGAAAACTAGGAAAGTTAACTCAAATACTGAGATTTTTCTTGTTCTAATTTTATTTCTATTGACACAGAGCCACATGAAAATGTAAACAGCTGGCTTTAAAACAGTGTACCTCTTTCCCCACTATTCATTTCACCTCTTTCTCCACCCCAGAACACGTTTGTGAGCTGAGGACAGCAGGCCTTATGGGAAACTCTCAGGGGACCTACTGCTACCACTAAGGAAAGAAAACTTAGCAGCCATTGACTTTTTCTTACCTTCCAGAGAACAACTTGCATAAAGAAAAACATTGAAGAGCTTGGATTTCATCAACCAATAACAATTGCTGGCAGGGGTGTGGGGAGAAAGGAACCCTTCTCCATTGTTGGTGGGAGTGCAGACTGGTGCAACCACTGTGGAAATCAGTATGGAGAT
>NW_004624752.1:25293409-25362969 GCF_000247695.1 Heterocephalus glaber
AACACGGAACAAATCAGAGTTTACTCAAAAAATATGTACAGCAAATGTGTACTAATAATAAAGAAAAAAAAAAAAAAAGAAAGAAAAGAAAAGCAACAAAATTGGCCAACCTTGAGAAAACTCAAAAGCTCTAAAATCAGAACCAAAACAGAGGACATTACTACCAACCATACAGAAATAAAAAGGGTTACAAAGGAAATGTGATGAAATTATTACATGTCAAAAAATTAGATAACCTAGATGAAGTGGGCAAATTCCTTTCCAGAGTAGAAAAATGCCAGTACTCTGGCAGGGTGAGCCAGGAGAGTCGCAAGTTCAAGCCCCCCAGCCTGGGCAATCAGTGAGTTAACAAGACTTTGTCTCAAAAAACTTAAAAAAGTCTGGGCATGTAGCTCAGTGCAAAGGCCCTTGGTTCAATTCAATCCCCAGTACTGGGTGGGGGGACTTCAAGAAGAAATACAAAATCTGAATAGACATATAACAAAGAGATTGAATTAAAATCCAGGTTCAGATGACTTCACTGATGAATTCAACCAAACAGTTAAAGAATTAACATTAATGCTTCACAAATTCTTCCAAGAAATGAAAGAGAACCAAACAAAGAAAACTACAGGCCAATATGCTTTATGAATATATATGCAAAAATCCTCAGTAAAACACTAGAAGACTGAATTTAGCATCATACAGACAGTGTTGTACTCATAAGAGGGAATTGTATGAATAAAGTTTGATTTAACATCTAGAAATCAGTGCTAATATGAACAGAAAAAAGGGAACAAAACTGCATATTCACCTCAAAAAACTAAACAGAAAGTGCCTCATGGGTTTGGGGTTTTTTCTTCTTTAATAGACTTTTTTTATAGAGGCGTTTTGGGTTTACAGGAAAATTTGGCAGAAACTACAGCTCCCATATCGTCCGCCTCTCCCCACCCTGTTTTCCCCAAACATCTTGATTACCCAGCAGTGTTAGAACTGATGAACTAAACTGATGCACTCTTAATAACTGAAGTCCATAGCTTATATTAGGGTTCACTCTTGGTGTTCATTCTATGAGTTTTGCCAAACACACAGTCATGTGTCCACCGCTGCAGTATTATACAGAATAGTTTCACTCCCCTTAAAATCCTGTGCTCTTTGCCAGGCATGGTAGCTCAAGCCTATAATCCCAACACTTGGGAGGCTGAGGCAGGAGGAGCACCACAAATCTGATGCCAGCCTGGGCTACATAGTGAGTTCAAGGCCAACCTGAACTACTTAGAGACCCTGTCTCAAAAAACAAAAACAAACCAACAAAATAAAAGGTCCTGTGCTATGTATTCTTCCCTCCCTTGGAATCATGGCAACCACTGATCTTTTTACTATCTCTATAATTCTTCCTTTTCTAGAATGTCATATAGATAGACTCATTTAATATGTGGCCTTTTCAAGCTAGCTTCTTTCACTTGGCACTGTGCACTGAAGGCTCCTCCATTTCTTTCTGTGTGGTATTCATTCTCTTTATTGCTGAATGGTATTCGGTTGTATGGGTGTTTTACTGTTTATCTCTTCTTAGGGTAATGAAAATGTTAGTTTCTGATGACTACTGTACAACTCTGTGAGTATACTAAAAACCACAGCATTGTATACATTATGAGAGTAAATTTTATGATATGTGAATTATCTTTTAGGAACGTTGTTCTTTTTTTTAAATGAGTGCCTAGTGAACCTTAAAAAGCCGAAAGAGCCAGCCATGTTGGCACATGGCTATATTCCCAGCACTTGGGAGAACTGAGGCAGGGTGATTGTGAGTTCAAGATCAGCCTGGGCTAAACAGCAAGTCTGAGGCCAGCGAGGACTACAAACAAGACTTCATCTCTGTAAAATATTTTTTTTAACGCCAAAAGAACAGAAAAATGGAAGACTGCAGATGAGCTTGTAATTCCAGCTATTCAGGAGGCTAAGGCAGGAGATCAGAAAGCTGCGGCCAGCCTAAGCAAGTCAGGGACACCCTGACTTAATATCACATAACACAACATAACATGGGCTGAGGGTGTAGCTCAGTGGTAGAGTCCCTGGGTTCCACCCTAAGCCCACAAACCAAAACAAAAATCCCAAAAAGATGGCACAGAAGCTTAGGAGAACAAAAAGAATTATGGAGGGGATAAGCACAAGAATTCTAATTACGAGTCTCAAAAGGCTGAGAATTAAGATGAAATTACTGGACTTAGCCAAGAAGGGGCTCCCCGATCATTGTTAAGTTCAACTGTTACAGCAAAAGAAAGAAACCAGTCTGCAAAAGCCTGAGAACATCCTATCACAGGTGGCTCAGGCTTCACAGCGAACAGGTTTAACTTTCACAGCAAGAGAAGACATGATTGTAATTGCCTACTCGTTAAGAATTAACTGAGGCTTTGTGTGCACGCGCACGTGTGGGGGTGGGGGAGGGGTACCAGAGATGAACTCAGGACATTGTGCTTGCCAGCCAGGGGGGGCACCACTGAGCTTCATCCCCGGCCCTAACTGAGGCTACATAAAATGAGGAAGCCGCACTGTCCAGATTAAATCCTATTCTAAAGACTTTACATACAGTTTAAGGAGAGCAGAATAAAAACTTAGACTCAGGGCCAAGTCAGGCTGTGCTGTAGGAAAGCACTCGCTATGAACAAGGCCCTCGCGAGGGCGAGGGAGTCTCTGAGGATCTCCTTATCCCACCCCACCTCATAAGGTAGGTGCTATGATCCTCATCTTTTTCAGGGAGAGGAAAAATCATGCCTTTATTCAACCACCGTTTGTTAAATACCTAATTTGACCTAAATACAGTAAAACTCCAGGAATATAAACATAAGAGGATAGGATCACTGGCCTTAATGCATTTAGACTAGTGAAAAGGGCAGACGTGGAACAAACAGTAACGTTGCAGAGTAGGCTATGGGCATTTAAAGGAGTGCTGGTGGGGAGGGATGTGTGCATGCATGTGCACACATGTACATTTCATATGTGATCATTTGGTTGATGACACTTTAGTCCAGAGACTTTGAATGACAGAGGAGGGACTAGGACCGAAGTCCTCAGGTTTGCACCACAGCAACACTGGCCCAAAGGTGACTCGCTAGTCCCCAGCATCTTACTCCCCTCCACGTTCTCACATGAACACGTAAGTCCTGGAGAAGACTTAAAATCAACAGGTGCTTGCCATGTGCTGCTGTACTGATGCTATCGAGTCACTCATTCCTCCAGGTCACTTTGACGTCAGGCACCCACTCAAGTGGAGAGGTGAGAAGGTTCACTGACAGATACTTCCGCTTCTCTGGACTCTCCCTCTGCTACTGTGACCTCCATGCCCACCCACTGACGTCATGCTGGTGCATTCCTTGGTCAAATCTCTGATTTCTCTCTTCCTTTCCATCCCTACTGCCTCCAAACAAGTGAGGGCCATGCACAAATGGATGTCTCTACAATCACTTTTCCTACCTCCACCTCCCTGGTCGCTTTAGTATGTTTTTCTTCACTGTAAAAAAGTAATACCTGAGGGCAGAAGTCGAGCACAGGCTTACCAGATGCAAGCCCCTAGGTCTGATTCCCAGCATTGCAGAATACACGAATAGACTGGCAATTGAATAAGTAATAAAGAGAAAAATTAGCCGTATTTTGAAATTGATTTAAATTGGTATCACAACCCACAACAATGTACATAAATTGCTTTTAAAAATGCTCCTTCCTAGGCGGTATAAAATCTGAAAAATAAATTAAGAACTCTAATTAGTTTACCATGTCTTTGTACATATGTACATCCTAATGCGCTAATTCTTAGGGCAATTCATAAGTTTCGAGTTGTCAAGTCTAAGGAAATTACCATATTTACATGAAGTAAGTAGTACCAGCAGCTGCAGCTAAACCGGGAGAAAAAGCAGAAGGGCTTGTTTCACCTTTCTCTTATAAACACAGAGTGAAAAGAGAGCTCCCACTGATTAAAGAGCAGAGCAGTGTACCTTCCCCCTGCTCTTTACACCTTCCTAGGGTGTTATGGCTCCCACGGCTTCCCTCACAGATACAGGTTAGGCCCTTTCTCTTCTTTTATTTATCAGATCTTCAGAAAGCATCTAAGCATCTAACAGCCATGGCTGTTGTTTTTTGAAGCTGGAGCTCAGTATAATTTCATCTCACATAACATTACATAGACTTTAGCAATGCCTGGAATGGTACAAAGTCAGTTAGATGACCTACACTGTCTCTGCTTCTTTCTCACCCGAGCCTTCCACAACTGACACATTCTGCCTACTGTCCCATCTCTGCTGAAACTGCCCCTGCTAGCTAGCTAGCTAGGTAGGTAAGCACATACTATGTAAGTATTTGACAAGGGTCTTAGTACGTTACTCAGCCTGGCCTTGAATTCCTGGGCTCAGGTAGTCCTCCTCATTCAGCTTGAGTAGCTGGAGCTATAACCATGTGCCGCTGTATTCAATAAGCTATTTCTTCTTTTCCAAATCCAGTGGATACATTTTCACTACTTATTTTACTTGACCTTTTCGGTTGCATCTCACATTGCATCTCTCTCCCCTTAGAGATACTATAACCACAGCTCTTTTCTCTCTCCTTTTCAGTTTATTTTGCTGGGTTCTAGTCCTCAGCCTCCTTTGGACATTTTAGTTTTACACTCTCTCTTTTCTCTACATTCTTTGTCCTTGAGAATTTATGCACATTGCATCAAGTATAACCTACATTGTAATAGTCTCTAACATGGTCTAAAGTCCAGGCCTTTTTACTGAGCAATCTAAGAAAGGTGGTGAAGGACTCAGAAAAGTCTCATATTGAGAATTCACTGTGTAACCAATTCTTCTGAAATGAAGATATACATATAGATAGATAGATATAGATGTGTTTTATCACAATAATTCAGTAAGGCCTTCAACCTACATGTAAAGAAAGGAAATTATGCAGAGATTAAATAATGTCCCGAATCAAAGGAAAGGGTAGAAATGAGATTTGAACTCTGGTCATATGCCAAAATGCCAAATGTTTTCTTCATAACTGGACCATCTACTTCTAGTCTTGTCCCAGTTCCTCTAAGTTCACCCAAATATTGTCTCAAAAACACAAATCTGTTTTGTTGACTCTGCTTTAAAACCTTTCAATGGTTCCCCAACATCTATCGCCTTGGTTTTCAAACCTCATTAGGAACATGAGTCACTCACAGGGGAGCTGTTAAACTCAAGTTCCTGGGCTGCATCCTCAGATATTCTGATTCAGCAGGTAAGAGTCTTCTACACCTTGACACAGACTGACCCCAAATTTGTAGCCAACCTCACCAAGAGCATCTTAATCTGGTGCCTGATTATCTATCTTTCTATCCTTGTCTCTGACCACACTTCTACTGGAGGCTCAGAGGTCAGTAAATCATTGTCCTGCTGGAAATCCAAATATAAACTACTTTCTGTTTTTATAAATAGTTTTATGGGAACACAGCCATCTCCATTCATTGTGGTTGATCTCATGACACAACGGGAATAATGGAAGTTGAATAATTGCAACAGAGACCCACAGATATTTACTATCTGGACTTCTATAGAAAGTTTCCTTTAACTGTAAAAAATTACTTATTTTCTGTTGCAATATGCTCATTTCTCATCCTCACCAAAGCCTGCAAAGAAGGTACTGGCCTCATTTAAAAGATATGGAAGTAGATGCTGGGTGTGGTAGTGCACCCCTATAATCTCAGCACTGGGGAGACTGAGGCAGGAGCATTGCTCCAAGTATAAGGCTGGCCTGGGCTGCATAGGGAATTTAAGGCTAGCCTCAATTATAGTGAGACCCCATCTTGAAAGAACAAAACAAAAAGATAAGGAAGCAGAAGGTCAGAAAGGGTAAACAGCCAGGAATTTCCCTTCCTAATTAGCCTAAGAGACATTTACTCTAGTAGGTCAGTATTTCCCAAGCCTTTCTTTTTAGCTGTGCACTCTATCTTCCCTCAGTCTTTTTTCCTGTTTGCTATTGTATATCTTCTCTGGCAGGTTTGTTCAACTGGAGCACACTGATTATTAAAGCCCAGATACATCAGGGCAATCTCCTTAAAGTCACTGCTCTGTTCCAATCAGTCATAATTAACTGGTATCTTATGCTCCATGAGGTACACTGCTAGATGAAATGGTAACCCTCCCAATACCATTTGCTAATTTTAGAAATAACCCCTCTGTGATCTTAAAGGTAAGTAACTATTTCAAAATCCCATGTGCTTTTCTTAGACTGAGTTTGAGATTATTGGAGACTTTTAGAAAGCTGTTAAAATGCTTCAAAGGTCTGAAAAGGATACAACTGAAAATTAGGTAGTCTCAAATTGAGAAATTAAGGAACAGAATGTTCGTTCAGCATCCTTAAACAGCCACAAATTACTATTTTCTGGGAAGGATAGTGGGTTCAATATTTAGGTTTAGCCAGGCATGGTGGGGCATGCTGGTAATCCCAGCACTTGGGAGGCTGAGGCAGGAGGATTGCCATGAGTTCAAGGCCACCCTGGGCTACATAGTGAGTTCAAGGCCAGCCTGAGCTATATAGCCAGACCCTGTCTCAAAACAAACAAACAAACAAACAAACAAACACCCTGAGAGATCTAGCTAGCAGAGATTTTATGGAAAATTATTTTCTAGGAAACTTCCAGAACTCTCCCTTTCCATCTTAGAAATACCAAGGGGTTTACTACTTTACAAGCAATCAGTGCCCAATTCCAGAATAGTGGGCCGGGCTTTCCCTTCTATCACTCTTCCCAGAGCCTTTTGCATGAAGAAGAGGAGATAATGTAGACTAAAACAAGCAGCAAGGAGAAATTGGAAAATTTTCAGATCTGAGGAAGCAGAATCTGCAGAAATCTGGCAGTAGCAAAATTTTACTGGGTAGGTAGAAGAAAAAAGGCACCCAAACGAAGGAAAAGGCTCTCCCAAGGAGTATTCCAGAAACTGTGGAAAAGTAGACTTTGAAAAGCAGGGGGAAGGTATGATTTCTACTTTAAAAACTGGCAAATTTTAAAAGTTTGATTCCTTAAAAAACCCCAACTCTTAAACATCAATAAGCAAATATCTAACTATCCTTATCTTCATGGAATAAAACTAAACACTATGTAGGTAGGTATAAATACAGTAAGAATAGACTATACAAAGATCAGTTATTAAATTAGCCAGTAACGCACATTATCTATTATCTAGATGCACTGGATAGGAAAAGTGGGATAGAGATGAATATTAAGGTACATTCTCAAGAAGAAATTCACCATTTTCCTTACAGAAGGCTTTCTAGAGGAAGTTTAGATCCAGCCTCTGGCCAAATAGCAACAGGAGCTTAGCAATGTTCCAACCAACCACAGGAAAATAGCTCAGAAGGGGAGTGAACAGCTTATATGAATGGGGCATTGAGCAAGGAATCCTGAGAGAAAGGGAAGTCGTCAAGGGGAACTGGTCTGGTTTAAAGGTGCGCTAGTTCAGGTCTGCAAAAGTGGAGACGGCCTGGGAAGGGAGAAGAGAGGGCCCAAAGAAAAGGAAGTGTAGTTTCTTAACTTATCTCGATAGGCAGGTCAAGGACGAGGGTTTGTACTCCCTGGGAAAGCTGGCAAACAGGGTTGTCTTGGGTGTGAGAATTTTCCAGAGAAGCCCCTTCCAGGGAAAACGCAGCCCCGGTGTTCCCAGAGTTCGGGTTGGGTACCATCGGGCAGTAACTAGGGAGGCGCAGGGATGGCTAAGGCAGGTGTTTCTTGGGTGTTGGCATGGACTTCAGCGCTGAGGCTCAGCGGTGGGACTAGCACTTAGCGACAAGCAGGCGGCGGTGGCGGCGGCGGCGGCGGCGGCTGCAGCTGCGCGTGCAAACCTCGGGACTTACCTTACTGTCATCCATCTCGGCAGTCAGGCCGGCCCGGCCCGGCCCGGCCCCCGCCCCGGCCCCCGCCCCGGGAAGAAGGGGAGAGGGTTCTGACTGCGCCTCTTCTTGCCTAACAATTCGCTTTCTGATGCCACAGTCACGGGGTCCGGGGACCGGTTCAGGAATGGCAGCGCGGGCCCTGGAAGTGGCCCAAAATGCCTCCCTGTGCCGCCGCCGCCGCCGCCTCCCTCTCCATGACAGTCTCTGGGATGTTTACAGACGCCCTGGAGAACGGCCGAGACCGGGGAAGGCGGGAGTACAGCATGCGGAAATGGCTCCCGTCGGCCGCCGTAGGGCAGGGGCATTCTGGGAATTGTAGTTTTTCTTCCGCAGTTTCTGCGCAGGTGGGCGGAAAGAGAACTACAACGTCCATATGGCCTCTGCTGGGGGCGTCGGTTTTCCTGTGTTCGTCAAGCGCCTGGAGGCGGGGGCCAGGCGGGAGGCCAAAGCTGCGCTTTCCTTAGAGCGCCGGGTCTGACGTTTTGCTTCAGAGGGCCTTCGGCCACGGGAAAGAGTCTAGGACCCTGGCCGCAGCCCCTCCTGTGGGATGCTGCGGAAACGCTAAATCCAGATTTTTTTTTTAAAAAAAATAAGAATGTTAAGCTGTTTTGGGGAATAATTTTGGAGTTCCTCAGACTATTAAAGGTTTACCATATGACCATTCCTAGGTCTATATCCAAGAGAAATGAAATTATAATTACGCAAAAACTTGTACACAAATATTCTCTCCTAGTGGTATGATTCGTAATGGACAGAAAGTGGAAATAACCCAAATGTCATCAGTGGGCAATGGGGCCAGTTGTGGACTATATGTATACTGTAAAGGACTATTTGAGTGTTGGAAAGAATAAAGTACAGTCAGGAGGCTGAGGTGGGTCTAGGAGTTAAAAACAAGCCTGGGTGGCATAGGAAGGCCATGTCTCAAAAAATAGAAAGTACAGATACACATTACAATAACCCCTGAAAACAGTGTGTTAAGTTAAAGAAGCCAAACACAGAAGGCCACATACTGTACGATCCAATTTATAAAGCAATGTTCAAAGAAGGCACATTCATAGAGTCAAAGTCCATTAGTCCTTAACAAGGTCTGAGGTTGCAGAATTGGGGTGGGTGGGTGAGCATGATTGTTAATGGATACTGGTCTTGAGGTGGTGAAAATGTTCTAAAATTGATTTGGGTGATGGTTGCACAACTGAAAAGCAGTTATTGATGTTACTCCTGAGAAGCCTAGCTCACAGTTTCAAAGATTCTTAATGTGTTCTGCTAACTTTTCTAAAGTTCAGCTGAGATAGAGCTCCCAGATTTAGTAATAAATATACAGGGTATTCAGTTACATTTATATTTAAAACAAACAATAAATACCCTTTTAGTATAATAAGTATATTCTTTTTTTTTTTTTTTTTGGTACTGGGGATTGAACTGAGGACCTTGGGCTTGTGAGGCAGGTGCCAGAACCACTGAGCTAAATCCCCGGCCCCATAATAAGTATATTCTAATGAAATATTTGAGACATAGTTTTACTTAAAGTATTATTTGTTTTTTGCCTAAAAATCAAATAACAGACAAGGTGAATGGTTTCTGTCAGATTCACAGTGCTTCTAGGGAGCTAAAAAGCAGTTTCTCATATGAATGCCACCCAGGCAGGTCGTGGGGTTGGCAGTACGTCTGGCAAGCTGGGGATGGTTTTCAGGCCCAGACAGGGCACACCACCAAACCCCAGCCCGCATTCATGACGGTGTGAGAGACGCCCAGCCCTGTCCTTTCTGAAGATCAGGGGAGCAAAAGCTGTGTGAAGTCAGTTTCCACCTCAGGGCGCCTCCTCCTCTGGGGTCTTCAATTCACACCCCCTTGCCACTACTAAACCCACTTCCTCAGAGTGGAAGTTTCTTCCTTTCCCCAGGTCAGCCCACTGTTCCTGTGCTGCTCTCTCTTCCTGCATCTCACCCAACCTGTAGGAAGTGTCTCAGCTGACAGGGATTCAGCCCTCTGCAAGCCCTGGGCTCACACCTTTGCAAAGACCAAAAAAGTGCTCATCTATTCCGTTCTTTGGCCTTCAGGAGACCTGCAAATAGGCGGTGCTTATCTGGGCTCGATCACCAGCAATGCCCATGCCGCGCCCCCCCCCCCCAAGGGAGAACTAAGACCTTTTGGACGATACAGTGGACTCTAAAACTCTGAAATCGTGCAGAGGAATTGTGTAACACACACGCACATACACACACACACACTCACACACACACCCTGCACCTCCCCCCCTTGCTTTGAGAAAGTGGACATCTCTAGGGAAGGGAAAGAGAGGAATGGGATGAGGAGGGCCCTAGGCAGTTAGCTGTACGCTTGACTTTCAAAGATGTGAAGCAAATGTATTAAATCTGGTGGTGATGGGTATGGGGTATACATTTTATCATTTTCTTTATTTCTGCACATTTGGAATTTTACATAGAATAGAATTTAATAATTTTAAAAACAATAAATCTGCCTAATGTAAAAAGCATAGGGCTGAGGGTCTTGCTCAGTGATAGAACCAACTGACTTCTATCCCCAGAACCAAAGGCGGAGGTATAGGTATGGTGGCACACACCTGTAATCCCAGCACTCTAGGAGGCTGAGGCAGGAGGATGGCAAGTTCAAGGCCAGCCTGGGCAACTTAGTGAGAACCTGTCTCAAAATTTAAAAAAATTTAAAAGGGCTGAGATGTAGCTCAGTGCAAGGGCTACAGTGAAGCTCAGTGGTTCAATCCCAAGTATACCACTGAGAGAGAGGAGAGAGGAGAGAGGAGAGAGAGAGAGAGAGAGAGAGAGAGAGAGAGAGAGAGAGAGAGAGAAATGTTTTAACTTAGACAAATTTTAATTTAAAAATTCTGGGCCAGGGATGTAGCTCAGTGGTATAGCACCCACCTAGCATGGCTGAAGCCTAGATTCCATCCTCAACACTGCAATTAAAAATCCTAATCGTGTCATGAAAGACTTTGTAAAGGGAAGAAAATCTTATGAAGATGTACTATACAATATACGCTAAACATTTGTTGACGTGCTCAGAATTGGTAACAAAAAAAAAATGAAGAGAGAACAAGGGGAAGAGAGAACTTTAGCTTTATAAATTAAATGCTCAAAATCTCTGTAATCCAGGAAAGGGAAATACACATTCGAGACTAAGATCACTCTCTAAACAGTACACTTGGGGGAAAATAATACAGATCAAATGTGCAACCTCTGTGTGGATGAAGTTGGGGTGTTTCTAGCGGGTAGGGGAGCCAAGCATTGGGCAGACTGGGGCCAAAGGGAAGATGAACAACGCAAACATTTGTTTTAGTGGACTGGGGGAAATTTAGAAGGATGTGTGGTCAGGATCCTGGGCATACTCTATATCCATGGCTCTCGATTCTTCCTTTCTATATCGTCTTCTCAAAAGAAACCTTCAACGCATGCGATTCCTGCTGAAAAATGCATACATTTCTCCTTCCTTCACTCCCTCCCAACACACACAGTCACATCTTGAGTACTCCCAGACACCCACACAGAGGCACTGTTGACCCATGGTGCACTGTGCTTCCTTCCGCTGCCGCAGTTTCTAGTAGTAACATCCCAAACAACACGGTGTGTATGCACTCCTACTTTGTCTGCATACCTTCAGTGCCGTCATTTCTCTCTCCCTGTATTCATCTCACTTCTAGGCTAACAGCACAGGTGTCAGCTGGTCTTGGTAGTATTATAGACAGCTAAGATAGTTAGAAATATTATAGGCAGTCAGACAGAGCTAGGCCCCAGAGAAGTTAGGGCAGAAGATAAGAACACATTACAACTGTGGCTGAAGCCTCATTCGCTGAAGGCCATCCCTCAAGATAAAGACAGAATGACTACACCTACATACTTCTCCAAAGGATGAACAATAATGACTGATATTTTAAATAAGCATCAGTCACCTTGGGTGGGGAACCTGCTGACCCATCCCTTCCAGGAAAGGCCCTTGTTCTTTCCATGCACACTTGCTACATGACTTGCTTCCCCATTGGATCACTATTATAAGCAACTATACATGTAACCTTATTGGTTGACCATAGTTTTATCCCACCTTATGTCCACCTCTTGATTTTGCTTCTTTGAGAAGTGAGCTTGGGTCCCTTCTTGTCCTTCTTAGGCAGGAGCTGTCAATCCCTCAATAAATATTTCCTACTCTTAATTTCCATTGTTCCTAAAATTCATTTTTCGATTTTAGAGAACATGAACTGGGAATATGAGACATCTAACAGGTTAAGAGTTACATCTATTTCCCCTATATCATCCCTAGATCATTAGCACATGTCTGTAATCCCAGCGGTGTGGGAGGCAGGGGCAGGAGAATTTCGAGCTTGAGTCTAGCATGGGCAAGTGAACAATTTAGCAAGACCCTGGCTGAACATTTTTTTTAAAAGAGCTGGGGATATAGTTCAGTGAGAAGGCCCTGGGTTCAGTACTGCAAAGAAAGAGAGAGAGGAGCACAGATATATAAACAGAACCAACATGATCATGTTACACCCTGAACCTCATGGGTCTGCTGGGGCACATACCCTCAGAAGAACATCAGAGAGAAAGAAAGCTCCTTTATTTATTTATTTTACTAAATTCTTTTATTGGTACATTTTAGGTACATGACACAATTACATTTCTCATTGGGAATTGTACCTTTACATAATGCATCTTGGTTCTTATTTTTTCCCCATTCCTAGCCCTCCCTTCACCCCCTCCACCCTTCCCTATTTACAAAGACTTTATTTCCATTTTTTCCATTTCTCATCATTTTTCCTTTCCCTTCTTTCCTTTCCCCTGCCCCTCCCACTACCCCTACCCCTACCCCTTTGGACCTTTTCTTCCTATTTTACATTTTCCATTATTCATTCTAATCATTGGTACATTTTAGGTATACAATATAATGACATTCATCATTGGAAATTTGCACCTTTACATAATCTCTCTTGGTTCTTATTTTTCACCCTTGCCCAGCCCTCCCTTCAACCCCTCCATATCTTGTTAGGCTCTGGCTGACTTTCCATTAAATCTGACACATATGAGTACAAAACTTTAAAAATTGCCCCACCCATTCCCACACTTCCATTGGAAATGAAAATTTTCTGATGCAATTCTGGCATGGAAAGTTTTGCTAAACCCATCTCCAATACAATCTCAAATTGATACAGGGAATGAAATATGAAAATCTATCTCCCAACCTGATAGATGTCTGACATGCCAAGTTTGTGTTTTTTTAAAAATCAAAGAATGAATTTTAGGAAGAACGGAGGTTAAGAGTAGGAAATGTTTATTGAGAGGATAGCTCCTGAGAGGCAGGAGGGGTCCCGAGTGGGTAGCTGGGGATCCCACTTTTCAGGGGAAGTTTTATAAAGCAAAAACCACTTGGGTACAATGTGGGTTAAAGCTATGAATAACCAGTAAAGTTACAAGTATAGTCACTTAGATAACTGTGATCCAGTAGGCGAACAAGTCACATAACAAGTGTGCATGGAAAGAACAAAGACTTTTTCTAGGAAAGGCTGGGTCTGGAGGTCTTGATCACCCATTGGGGTGACTGATGTCTATCTAGACTTTATTAGGCCAGGTGTCATCACTTGCCTTGTCCTTTGGGGAAGTATGCAGGCCTGGTCATTTCGTCTTTATCCTGAGGCCTGGTATCCAACGGATGTGTCTCTGGCCATGGTTGTAATATTGTTTTACCTTTGTCCTGACTGCCTTGGGGTCTTATCCCTATCCGACTGCCTATAATATTTCTACCTAACTTAGCTGTCTATAATAAAATTAGCAAATCCTCTTTTTTTTTTCTTTTCTTTAAAGGCCTACCAAGAAAGAGACAAAAGTAGTCATGAAATCCCTAACTCTTGACCACCTTATTTTTTATATTTTGGTACCGGGGATCAAACTTGGGTCCTTACACTTTCAAGGCAGGTGACGGAACCACTGAGCTAAATCCCTAGCCGTGACCACCTTCTGTTAAGTTTACAACATAAACCTGGGGAAGAAAGTATCTGAGAGTCATCCCAGAAAAGACCCTTCATTACTTCTTTGTCCCTGGTTTGTCTTTTCTTTTCTTTTTTTGGCTTGTCTTTTCAAAGAGATCATCTGTGCGGGGTGATAAAGACATTAAAATGTAGCAATGTTTGCAGAATGAATTTGCAGATAGGTCACCTCATGACAGAAGAGAAAGGAAAGGAAAAAACTACCTAAAGGAAAAAAATCACTGGCTAGAGAGAGGTAAGGGGTGGCAGGAGATTAAGAGAGGAGGGCAAAGGAACACAAATGAACCTTATAATAGAAATCAGAAAGGAGGCAGCAAACAGTACGATATTCTACATTCGGGAATGCCATGGCTACGTTGATATGTAAATCTGGCCCTTGAACAACAGCGTATTATTGTGGCTGACGTGGTAATCTTCAGAGGTACAGAGAAAAAGTGGGTGGGTCATGTGAAATTCATGAAATGCTTGAGGTGAATTCACTGTTGAAGTATTAGGCATGTTTTGTTTTGTGTGTGGGTTTTTTTTTTTCTCAACTTACTTTATAGATAACTATTCCTCTGTACTTTTTTGTTTTCCAAAAGCTTATTTTCAATGACGCTATGAACCATTCCATCTCAAAAGTTTGTTTCTGTTCTAAAGGCATTTGGCAAAATGCCTCCCTCCTTTTGGCCTACACAGAGAAATATGTGTATATTTGCATGCAGTACAGTACCTACTTACTCTCTGCCTTGCTTAGAAAGTTCAGAGGCAAGATTCTGAAGCAGCATTTTCGGAGTGAGAGCATAACTCAGCCTCCAGCTTGGTCGGCAGCAGCAAAATAAGTCAATAAAGCCACGAAGTATGAAACAGTCTGTTGACAGGGAAGAAAAAACGGACCCAGTCAGCATAAAAATAAGGAAGAGAAAATGAAGCTCAAGGAACTAAAACCTTCTATGTTCTAACTTTTCCCCACCTCTTCCTCTTCACCACCATACTAAACGCTGCTACTCAAATTCAACAACAGCTGTTCCAACTACCCTTTATTACTTGAAATAGTGCTGCTATTCCTAACCCATACATATACTTTACCCAGTAGAGAAGAAATAAGGTGTGACCATATTTGAGGAAATTATAGGAAATTTATTTAGCTAATAAGTAGAGGCTTCAAACTGAACTGCTCTTGTTCAAGACAGCTGGCCAAGCACCAATATTAGTCATTTACACTTTAGTATGAATGTGCTTCTTTTTTTTGTCTTGCCTACTACCCATTTTAATATGAGGCTTATGTGGAGGAGAAAAGAGGACTGTACAGTTTTGTAGATCGGATTGCAGTGGTGGATCTTTGAGCATTTGACGATCAGCAAGTAGACCCTGGATAATCGCTGGGACCAGGGTAGGGGGATAGGAGATTGCTTAAGAAAGAACAGGTGGTTAGGTATCTTCATTCACAGTTCTCTGAGGGCCTAACCAAAGACACCCATGGGCCTGGCATATTTTATTCTACTCAATCAGATCTGAAGAGGTTTGAAGTTACTGCTTCACATTATAGAGTCAGTCAGAAACCTCAACGTGCATCTGTAGCTTGAAGAGTTTGTTTTAGAAAAGCAGCTTCTTCCATTAAAATTCACTACTGAGGTGGTTGCTTCCCTCATCAGTTTGGATAAACCCAGAATACTTTGCTGAATAGAAATCTGATAGGGCTGTTCTCTCAGATCTTACATTTTGAAGGGCCGAAAGACAGGAATCCTGGGCCATTCAGGAGAAAGTGTACTTTGGTACCTGAAAATTTCATAAGAGCAGCAGAGAACCATTTCTTACTTTATAAGCAGCCTTAAGGGTTCCAATTTTTTGTTTCAATCTTCTCCATTCCTGCGGGGAAGAAATGGAAACTAAAATTTACTATTGGGATCCCATCACACATACTTATGTTCATAAAGATACTCTCAAAAAGGGCCAGGGATTTAGCTCAATGGTGCTGCTGCCTGCCTCGAAAGTGCAAGGTCCCGAGTTCAATCCCCAGTGCCAAAAAAAAAAAGATACTTTCAAAGGGCCACAAACAATATTTACAAAAGTTTGAGTCATAACAGTGTCTCTTGCCTTTAGTTAGATGCTCTCTAATGCTAGGTATAAATCCTTCGACTCTTTCTGGCATTGCTGTGTGATATTTTGGACATTCTGATTTTTCTATTTGGGAACATGGTTACATATTTTTACTTACTCTTTTGATTCATTTACCTCCTTGTGTTATTTTTGTTTTTCTTCTGATAGGGACTGAACCCAGGGCTGTGTGAATGCTAAGCATGGGCTTTACTGAGCCACACCTTCAGCCTCAAGAATCTTTTTAAATCATATTTTTAGTTCCTTTAATTTTAAAGGCTCTAAAAAGCATCTCTGGTCTATGTCTGAAGATTTCCATTCTGAGATACATCTTTAAATCTTTCTGCTTTTGTATAGAATTGTTTTCAGAAATATTTGTTTAAATCTGAATTGGTTAATGTTAGTCTTCTTTGGTTAATTCAATGTTATCAGAACAGCATAGCACTTAATATTTTGTGTGACAAATCATAAAATTATTAGTAGTAATACCACCTAATAGTTCTCAAAAATGTGTGACTATTTTCTCTTTGGAATAAAGACATTGCCAGTTGGAATCACGGTTTCTGTCACCAAAGATAGTCCTTTGTGAGAGGTCATAGTTGGTCTGGCTCACATGATTCCTAAAAGTTAATCAGCACCAGGACACGGTGTCACATGGCTCTAATGCCAGCACTCTGGGAGCCTGAGGCAGGAGGGTCACAATTTCAAGCGAAGCCTGGGCAACCTAGCAAGACCTTAATCTCAAAAGTAAAAAATAATAAAAGGGCCTGGGAATATAGCTCAGTGAGCAGGCCCCGGGTTCACACATACACACACACACACACACACACAAAGTTAACTAGCGTAATTTCACTTAAGTAGCCAGTTTTGTCTCTGTCATACATAAATGTGCCCAATCGTTTGTTTGTTTGTTTGCTATGTGAAATACCCCTTTAAAAGTTTGTACTCTAATCTTATCTCAGACAAGTTTCAAAAGGCACCCTTTTATCCTTATTTTGTAAGCAAGCCTGTGTAGATTCTCATCCTTCTGACCCAGTCCTCTCTCTCTCGGGGGAGTCACCAGAGTGGCTTCAGCAGCTTCTTCTGTGGGGTGGGTGAACCTTGGTTGTGTTCTTTGTTTGCTTGGTTTTTTAATCTGAGCAAAACAGTGTTCCATTTGCATTTCTGGTCCAGGCTTTCTGAGCCCTTTTGCTGGAACTTTCTGGGCGTGTGACATAGTGGGCCATAGGCAAGTGGCTGTTTCCCACACAATACTAAGGCTTTGTTCCTTTAATTTTTTTCTTTAGCTCTTTAGACACCTTGTTTCCCTAATAAGGTAGTATTATCAGAATGGAGACTTTTTACAGTTTAGCTCTTCTTGGATTCATTTAATAATGTGTAGGAATTTTAAAGTTCTAAGAGCCTTTCCTGACATCGCTGCTGCCCTCACCATTATAAGATTCAAAACACAAAAGTAGTGACAGTCCCCTTCTTCTTTTTACCAGGAGGATATAGTATCATTGTGCATTTTACGCATGAGCTCTGGTTTCTAGGCATTTTTCTAAACTAGAAGAGAAAGTTGTTTAGTCCCTCAGAATGTGGCCTTCCTCAAATCAGCTCCTCACACGGCATTTGTTTCGGGTCCAAGATGGCCTTGTGCTTGCTGACGCACGCATGATTAGGAACTGTGCAAGAGGTGTTGGTCTTTTCCTGCAGGGTTGGCACTTGGCTTGGTCTCTTCTGCCAGGCTTTCTTACCCTGTCCAGTGCAGCTTCTCCCTTGCCCTCTTTCCCTGCAATTTTTTTCATTGTTGTGTTTTGTTATTTTCAAGACAGCGGGTTGTGGGGGCGTTATCTTCACCCCAACCCTTAAAGATTTCCCCCAGTTTGTTTTGCTTTGTCTTGGAAAACCTCAGGCCTTCTCACGTCTTTCCCTCAGGTAGCTTCTCTTCTCCAGCAGGCATGGATTTATGGATCTTCTGTCTTGCTGCTGCAGGTGAGGCCCAAACAAGTGCTTGTTGCCTGGAGAACAAGGGCATAGCACTTTTCATGGCCACTGTCCTCCTTGTCCTTCCCCACCCACACTGAAGTCCCCCACGTAGAATTGTGGGCTAGCTACCTTTACCCATTTCCAGCCACACAGTTGTGTTTCCTGCTGCTCCCTGCTTCCCAGCCTTTTCTCATGTGTGCCTCCCTTGTTTTATTCCTCAATCCAGACCTCCTCCTCCCTGCCACCCCAGCGGCTTGGCTCTGCCCTCCTTGGGCAGTGTGACCAGGTACCTACAGGGCAGCTCTATCCCCAGCCAGCTAAAGTGCTAAGGTACCCAGCAAAGCTGCTCTGTTTCCACAAGTGCTATTGCTAAGTTTGGAGGAAGTTGTGGGGGGAGGCTGATGACAGGTTTGGGTCCTTTTCAGTATTCTTCTTGGCCTTTCCTTTTTAGTATTTCTAGCAGACAGGTGGTCCCTCCCCTGGTGGCGAATTCCTGCGTATTTTTACTGAGGACTCCATAAACAAAATGACAATGTTACTGGAAATGTCATACAACCAGGCATATGAGTAATTGTCCCCATTAATCAATTTGCCAAAGAAAACAGTTTGCCATCTAAGCATGTTTGGAGAGATGCTAGCTATGTGGAGAAAGAAAAACTCAAGCATCTGCTTAAAAGAACACATCAGGATTGAAATGATATGTACTCAGTATTTTGGTGAGTTCTAAGGTTAATCTTTCACCATGCAAGACTGCACCGACTGACAGTTGAAACACAGCGTGTTGGTACAGGCATCTCTCTGTGATACCATGGATGGTCCCTGCTGCGTTGGGACAAGTAGGGACAGCAGTGGAATCCCAGAGAGATGTACATTTTAACAGACTTACCACTTTATCAAGAAAAGTCATACTACAGAGAAGTCCTTTGGCTGTAGCATGATTCATTCTATGATCTATCCATTCACTTATGAAATGTATTGAGTAGCTCCTTCTCACTAGGCACTGTGCTATATGCTAGACAGTGTCTCTGTTAGTAGGGATTTATTTACATTCACCATGTTCTCCTAAATGAATATGTAATGAGGACCTGCAGGATAGCCTTAAGTGTGACAGTAGAGATACACTTCAGACACAGAGAGAAGAGCTAGGGCAAATCTTTTGAAAGGCTGACTTCTGAACCTGTTATCAAAGGATGAGTACCAGTTTTTTTAAGCAGGCAAGGGCATTGTCAAGTTTTTGAAGCAGGCAAAGACATAATGGTGTGAAATAATAGTGGAGAACTGCAAACCATTAGGTTTGGCTATAACCTGGGCATCCCAAGAGATGACAGCAATGTCAAGAGCTAACCCAAAGAAGTAGATGGAGGTGATGAAGTTGGGTTTTTTTGTTTGTTTTGGTTTTAGTTTTTGTTTTGTTTTTTTGAGACAGGGTCTCACTATGTAGTTCCAGCTGGCCTTGAACTCACTGTGTAGTCCAGGCTGGCCTCAAACTCACAGTGATCCCCCTGCTTCAGCCTCCTGAGTGCTGGAATTACAGGGATGTGCCACCACCCCCAGCCTAGATGAAGTATTTTGAATGCTAAACTTAGGAGAATCAACTTAACTTGAATGTGCATGGTAGTCAATGAGGGTTGAAGCAGGAGAGTAACAATTAAATCTGGAGGAACTTGGCTCTTTCACATGCAATTGGTAACTCCTCAATACCTCTTATTTTACTTGGGAATATTTTATTACACTAGATTATGTTGCATTCATAATATATACTCTATGATGGTATGGCATACAGAACTAAATATTATAGTGTAAGGGCCTGGTATACATTCAACATTTTTATTATCTGATGACAACAAAAACTCTGACATAAGTCTCTCACCCTTGGTCAGATGTTGGTGGTCCTGGGGGTCCACAGACCCAATGTTAGGACTCGCTTCTTCTCCAGGATCTTTCTGTCATACCTAAGCAACAAATGAAAAAAGAACTGTTGGACTATCCCATTGATATGCAGTATAGCTAAGCAACAATCCCCAAGATATGTTCTAGAAATTTTCTTCATCCCTAATTCATCTAAACTTTGAATTCAATCTATTGTAATATCTCTGGGAAAGGACATTAACTTTTAAAAGTTAGTAAGACATGGAATTCACTCTAAAGTTTTTAACTTTCAGCTTCGCTGAATTATGTCCATTTTGTAAGGTAAATGAGAGCTATAGTAGATACATAGATGGTAGACTAAATATTCCCTGTCCACCTCATTTTTCCAGGTCATGCATGTTAGCATACACTACCAAAAGCTGATGGGTGTGCACGTGGAGGGTTTATTTAGACACTTACCACTTATTCAAGAGAGATGAATAAATATTTTTAATAAGGGTAAGATGAAAAAAATTCCATGTTTTCTACAGAAACTTTCCTTAATTGATGGAATTTATCTATTTCACTTGCAAAAGTGAGAAAAGATTTTTTTTTTAATTTCAAAAGTAATACATGCTCGTGGAAAAATTTTCAAACGCTAAAGAAAACAACAAGGTAAAAAATAAAAACTCTTTTCCATCTCCCAGACACACTCCTTAGTTAACTCTACTGAATATTCTACTGAATATTCTTCTAAAATGTTTCTGCACACCTCAAGGCATATTTCTCTTCCTTTTTTTTTTTTTTTTGGTACCTGAGATCGAACTCGGGACCTTGTGCTTGCGAGGCAGGAGGTGGCACCACTGAGCTAAATCTCCGGCCCGCTCTTCCATTTTTTAATAAATGATATATATAGACAGTTCTACATTTTTAAAATTAAAATAATATTGAATATTATTCCATACCATTGTATAAAAAGCAATCTCCTTGGCTATTTGTCTTTCTTTCAGAATTTACTTCTTGCTTTACTTTTTATTTTATTAAATAATGCAGAAATACACAACTTTTATTATACGTCTTTCTGATCATGTATGAATCTGTAAGACATATTCCTAGGAAAGGAGGCTCCAGATTAAGCATACAAACACATTTGAAATTTTGACAAATATTGTTAAGTTTTCTCCCAAAAGCATTACAAGTATATAGTCTTCCACCAGTATTTGCAATTTCCTCACATGCTAGGCAAGTGTACTATTGTTTGGCTTGGGCTCCAGCACATAGCACAGTTGGGAGGCAGTGGAACCTCCAAGGGGTAGGGCCTAGTGGAAGGAAGCTAGGTTTTGAAGGCCTGCCCTTGAAGGGAATATTGAGACCCTAGCTCCTTCCTCTCTGTTTCCCAGCACCATGAGGTTAACAGGCCACTTCTACCAAGTGCTCTAGCCATGATGTATTGTGCCACCATAGGTCAAAAGCAACAGAGTCTGGAAACCATGGACTGAAACCTTTGAAATCATGAGCCAAAATAAACTTTTCTTCCTTATAACTTATTTCAGGTATTTTTGTCACAATGACAGAAAGCTCACTAATACAATGTGTTTAGGCATTTATAGCTTTGCTGTGTTATCAGATTTCCATCACTGTGATAAAATACCCAATGAAATTAACTGAAAGAGGGCAAGATTTCTTTTGGTTTATGATTTCAGAGATTTCAGTCAATGGTTGCTTGGCCTAGTGGCTTTTGGGTTATAGTGAGGCAGTCCACCATGGCAGAAACATGTGGTAGAGGAAAGCTACATGCCTCACAGTTGCCAGGAAACAAAGAGAGAGGGTCCAAGGACAAAATATACCCTTAGAAGCACACCCCCAGTGACCCACCTCTTCTAATTAGGCCATACCTCTTAAACTTTCCACCATCAGCTGGCAGTGTTGTTACCAGCCCAGGACCAAGCCTTCCACAGAGGAGACTTTGGGGGACACTCCTGACCCAAATTGTAACACTGGCCAATTTGGTAGGTTAAGAATGATACCTCACTGATATATTATTTTGTTGTTTCCACTTTGTTTCTAAATATAAAAGAAGTCAAGACGCTTACACCAATCATCTCAAATGAGACCATGCAAAGCAATTCAGTGTGCACAAGAATCATTTCTCCCCTGCAGCCTTTCTGCTATATACAGTGGTGTGATTGACAGAAAATTAAATGGCATGTGCTCGGTTGGAGAATGTCATTTCTTTACAAAAACAACATGCAGGGCAGTTTCTACTTTGTCTGCAAAGTTTGTATTTATTTATAATAAATACTTATTTTTTGTTTATTTAGGAGGCACATAGAACTGAAATTTGGCTGCCTAGTTTTATTCGACTACCCTACAAATAAGTACAAAGAACAGTTTTAACACAGCAAATATTGGAGAGTTGACATTATTTGTTATCTTTAGTAGATTCAACTATTTAGTCTGAAAATGTTGACTTTTTCTCTCAAATATCCTTAGGACTTTTCCTCTAATTTTGCTAGACTGGGTTTCAGAAGAGTAGAAGAACTCCTCATGTGAAATTTAAGTGCTAAAACTGTACTCTGTTGATTTATAAAACTTTCTGTTAGTTCTATAGTCTCTCTGGTATTTTAATTTGTATGTATTGAGTTAGCAGTGGAGTTGGGTATTCTTTTTGTGCTTGTGGTGAGTACATTTATTTTTTTTTCTGTGAACTACCAATTCATGTTCTTTGTTTATTTCTGCATGAATGATTGGTCTTCATAGATTTTTAAAAGCTCTATCTGTACTATAGGAATTAGATCTTGTATATCATAGGTGTTGTCCACTTTCATCCTAGACTGTTGATTGTTTTTGACTTTGTTTATTGTATTTTTCTATTTAAAAGTTTCCATTTTTAAATAGTCATATTTATTAATCTTTTTTATGGCTATTAGGTTTTGTTTCATACATAGGAAAAGCCGTCTACATGCCAAGATTATACAAAAATTCATTATTTTATTCCAGTACTTTTATGATTTCATTTTCACATATGTCTTTGTTTACCTAGGAATTATTTTTGATGTGGAGATAAAAATATAGATTTACTTTTATTTTTTCTTAAAAATTGATTTTTCCTAATACCATTTATTGAATTTTTACCTCCTGATTTGGAAGCCTCCTTTTATTCTAAACTAATTTTGTTTGCATGTAGGTTCATTTATGGACTATCTTTTTCCATTTATCTGCCTATTTTTGCACTAAAATGACTTTTTAACTTAGTGTAGCTTTATAATACATTTTAAAATCTAATAGAACTAATTTCTTTTAATCATTCTGTCCTCTTGTTTATTTCTGGTTGGTGTATACTCAAGCTCTAATAAAAAATCTAATTGTATGCTGTGTTTGTACAGGGTTACTAAATGGCCAGTACAATTTTTATTGTTGTTTTCATTTCCAATATTACAGTGTAAACAGCATTGCTAATCGTGAGGTTTTTAGTTATATCTATTTTTCTCATTTATATTACAAGTAGTCTTTCTTGTACTTCTCCAAAATGAACTTTTGACTGAAGACTCCTTGAAAATGTCCTGGTATCAATTCAACCAAAATGCATAAGAGCGGGCAGCACCTATTGAAAACCCGGAAAACTATGTCTTTGCTAGATGTGGATAAATAAAGCTTATGTTCATCATGCTTCTCATCCCAACTTGCTCATAATCCCAGCAAGTTTTTGTTCACTACTTTTCCCTCTACAGAATCTCCGATCTATGGACAGTTCTAGATGCAATTTTTCAGCCTGTAAAAAGGAAAGTTTATCAGAAAGAACTAAGGAAAAATTTGGAACCTTAGTAACTGCAGTCACTCTGGCCAAATTCTAATCCTTACGTGGTTTATCATCAGCTACATCTTCCCTCACCACAGGCCTCCCATTCTGAAGGCCTCTTGAAAATCTGAATCACAGGTAGGGGGTTCAGAAATGAAAAGCCAGAAAGTTCAGAAATTACAACCAGAAGGAAATGACCAATGACTTGTTAGCAAGCCCCACCCTCCCTCATCTTTATTTTCCCCAGCTCAGCTCACCCAAGATTCAAAGCTAAATGTTCAAAACTAGAGATCTTGTCTATAAGACATGCCAAGAAGATTTCTCAGCCAGACTCTTAACTCTAACTCTCCATTCACCTTGAAGATTTGGGAGAATACTCTTATTTTAACTCACTCCAAGTGACTGCTGTCCATTTCAGGAATGGCTCACAGTTAAGGGATAGAGGAAGAGGAACTGATAGACTCCTGGTAGAATAAGTGGCTATGATTGACCATGAGCACAATCCAAAGATATTGCCTGTTGTCTTGGGAACTCATGAGCTCATCCCTAGCTGACCTTCTCCCTGAGGTCTTAGGATTCCTGAATTGAGCTAGTGATTAGACTAAATGATCTTTGAGTTGGGGCACATATAGAAAACTTCTGGTAATTGAGCTAAATCTAAAGTGAGATTCAAATACGCACAAAGGGAGAGGAAGAGAAGAACAAATGGCATTCCAGATGGAGGGCAGAGTATAAGTAGATGTGATGCACCATAGTAGAAGCTACAAATAATTGAGCATTGTATTTTTGGAGTATTAAATTTGAGGTAAAGAATGACAGGGATAATGTCAAAGAAGTAGGGAGTTGGGTCCTGGGGTTCTGGTATGCCATGATCAAAAATACAGGGTGTTTTATTTGTTTGTATCTGTTTTGTTTTTGAGACAGAGTCTCACTAAATTGCTAAACTGCCCAGACTGGGACTGAATTTGTGATCCTCCTGCCTCAGCCTCCCAGAGTACTGGGATTGCAGGCGTGTGCCACCTTGCTTGGTTCCCTGGATGGGTTTTTCAGTTGATGGATGACATATGGGATGTGGCCTAGCCCCACATAGAAATTTCACAATGATAGCTTTACCA
Organism: Heterocephalus glaber; assembly: GCF_000247695.1. Next base: position 25,318,098 of record NW_004624752.1, read on the forward strand.
AAAAGAATATGAGGCAATTTTGAAATTAGCTTAGTTAATGAAAGCTGGTGAGATTCTTGTCATTTATATGTTAGTGGATCCTCAGACCTCTCACAAGCATGTAGCAAAGATGTTCCCACCCAGCTCTTAAACTAGGCTATCACACAGTTGGATTTATAATGTTTCGGAAGCTCACTCTAGCAGCACTGCAGGAAACCACTTTAAGGGTGCTGAGACTGGAAGTAGGGAAATGTTAGTGGATTGTCTAGGTGAGTGAGCAATAACAGAAGCTTGAACAAGGGCAGTAAGTAGAGACATCTCTTGAAGACCAGACCAGTGGTGTGCCTGACAGGCAGTGTGATAGGAAGTGGCAGTGATGACTGTGAGATGCTCAGAAGGGTTCACAGCAGACTGGTGACCCCAACCTCTGTGCCTGACGTCCACCCCTGCCTCCTGCTGCGGTCACGTTTCTTGAAGTCGGCTTTAGGAATGAGTGCGGCAGGGACACTAGACCAGGCCCATTCCTGGGCAATGTGGAACTGTTCTGGTGGGCAGTTGTAGCCCCAAGATGTTCCACTGGCCTTGCAGAACTTTCTTAGTACTGCACTTCAGTCTAAGACTGCCATGCAACCAGCCAACCTCCCTTTTCCCCTCCCTCCCTCCCTGCCTTCCTCCCTTCCTCCCTTTCTTCTTTCCTTTCTTCCTTCTATAATTCAGAATCATTAGACCTGCATCATGGCCCAGGGGCTCTCCTAGAGGACCTAGACTAATATCAATAGTGGCTAAGCTTGAATGAGAATCTGGCTCCACTAGTCCAGTTCAAGCAAGTAATTTAACCTCTTAAATGTGCCACTCTGGAGCTGGGGGTGTAACAGTGGTAGAGCATTTGCCTAGCATGCCCAAGACCCTGGGTTTGATTCCACAGCACCCCCCCACACACACGGTTCCAGTCTTTTCATTTTAAAATCATGAAAATTGCAATGATTAAATCAGTCAGGTTTATAAAGTGTTGAGCACAATATGTAGCACGTAGTAAGTGCTTGATAAATGTTAGCCATTCTTATTATTAGATACGGGAAGTGAAGGAAAAGAAGAAATCAGGAATGATTTTTAAGGGTCTGGGTACTTACAATATTCTCCTTTTGCAAATAGCAGATATTCTTTTAAGTATAAAAGATACTAGAAAATCCTTTCTTTCTTTCCTACTCCTGACTTCTCCAGTTTTTATGGATAATGGGAGGTAAACTATTAACTTATATATCAAAATAGACATAAAAATCAATCCTGTAGAGTCAGGCCTGGTGGCGCATGCCTGTAATCCTAGCACTTGGGAAGCTGAGGCAGGAGAACCACTGTGAATTCGAGGCCAGCCTGGGCTGCACAGTGAGTTCAAGGCCAGCCTAAATGACATAGTGAGACCCTGACTCAAAAAATTTTTTTCTAGACTCTGGAGTTTAGAGTGTGGCCTCTTACCACATTTTTTCCAGCTGTCCTGCTACATGTAAGTGATAAGATATAGGAATATTCTTCTGCCCTTCAGAGGAAAGACCCATTTTTAGAGCTTCATCATATAAGCAAGGGAGAAAATTACCCAGCCTCCTTGAGGACCTAAAAAATGAAGTTAGGGAATTCTAAGTTAAATTCCTCTCACAGAATTTTGTTTGGAACAGTTTAACTCTCCAATATGAGATTCCGGACATACTGTAAAGTACACACTTTACAAATAATCTTCCACTTCTTCAAACACACCTGTAAAATTAAGATAGACAAAAATTCAAATTATAGACTGAAATCTGGAATTAAAGCTTGCGAAATGAAAGCCAAAATGTAAATTTCTGAACAAAATTTCAAAAAATTTATTATACAGACATGGGATGGGGAAAACCTAGCTGAGCAGTGGTTTGCATGAAAAATACTATGGCTTTTTTTTTTTTTTTTTACCGGGGATGGAACTCAGGTCCTTGCACTTGCACAGCAGGTGGCGAAACCACTGAGCTAAATCCCCAGCCCCAATACTACGGATTTTAAATTAACTGGCAGGCCTATGAGCACCAACAGTGTAATTCAAGCTTGTAGAAAACATGAGTACACCTTTAGGCTGCATACTAGAAGTACAATATTCTACTAAGGGAAACTTCCATATCCTCATCTTCAAAATGAGTGGCTAGATGAGATGGTTAGCAAATCCCATACAACTCAACACCTTTATAAGTATAGGACTCTGCAACTTAAAGGTTCTAAACCGAATTCCTGCCTTTTGCAGAGAATGACCATAGAAAAGATATTTAGGTTTGGTGAAAACAGGTAATCCATTTCTCTGGTGAACTTTATAACTTAAATGATCTCCAGGGAGGGGGAAGGATCTTTTTTGTGTGCTGGCCTTACCCACAGGGTGTGGCAGCGGAACTGCCTTCCTTACATCTATTTTACACCGTGTCAGGCTTCACACAAAACTATTTTCCTTGAGGTAGTGAGCTCGAGCAACCAGTTTTTCCAGAAGTTTGCCTGATAAATACATCTCTGGTGAGCTGCACTGTCATTCTTTTGTGTTGTGACAGCAGCCTGGGATGGCCCATCCCTAGCTGACCTGTTGATATTAGGGTGCCAGAGGCAGGCATCAAGATCAACGTGGGGCAATGACAGAAAGGACTAGAAAGCCCTAGAACGAAGGGCTCTGACTAAGCTCTGGTGTATGAAGGCCAGGGGAGGGGATGGATCCAGTTTTTACCACACTGTAATAGGCAGTCTGTGATGGATTTGTGGGTAACCAGTGAGCTTCCTCACCCCATCAGTTCTCTTACCATTCCCTTGTAGACTCTTAAGTGCCATTTCCAGAAATTTTAAACATCTTTTGAGAAAAAGGCAGTAAGAAAGACCAAATCTTGGTGAAACCAAAGCTTCAATAAAAACAGAATTCTGAAGATTTTATTTGAGATCACTTTGTCCAGCTAAAAGAGAGATTTGGAGAGTAAAGCAGAAGGCCTGCATCTCCGTTTGTTCTGCAGTGAACCAGGCATGTGTCCTCGGACAAGCAATAATGGGCCCCCGTTTCTTCACTTGTCAATGGCGAGGAACCCCACCCTGGTACTTCCAAGAGTATAGGAGCCTATTTGTGTTGCCTTGGTTTGTGAAGGACCCCTGACTTGGGAACAGGATATATAGAAAGCTGGAAAGAAACAGATATAGTATTTCAAATGGTCTCTGTGAAGTCAGTGAGAAGGAGGCCCCTAGAACCCTAAAAGGGTGTATCCAAAGGACAATGAGCAAGAACTGAAATCACAGGATGCCCAGTTCCTATCTCAAGTCAGTTCCTTCTAGGTGTTGGCCGCGTTGTTCTCTGTCTCACTTTCTTAATTCTGTCAGGCAGAAGAGGTCACAGAGGGTCGGGCATTGCCCAATGTATCATATCCCCAGTGCTCTGAGAAAAAGGACAGGGAGAGTAGAAACCAGAGAGGTGTCTGCTACAAACTGCCCACAACTGACTGTCCTGCTGTCTTTCTAGATGGGAAAGATGGGCAGCCAGGTAGCTGTAGCATCCATGGCTTCATAAGTCCTTTCATCCTCTCCTCCACAGCCACCAACTTGGGCAAGAAAATAAAGATCTCCAATAGAGAGGCTAAGTTAGGTGGGCTTTTGGAGATTGGGGGAAGACCCATAGATTTTCAGGGCTGAGGCCCTTCTTTTTTATTGTGGTTATATATACATAACACTTATCACTGTAAGCATTTTTACCTGTACATCTCAGAAGAGAGACTCTTTTTGATGACTTCAGTTCTACTTTGCTGATGTGGCAGGAGGTAGGAACCAGGAAAGTTTCGATTGTTCCATAGGATCGGCCTGCAGGGTCCCTTCCACTTAAGCTGGATTTGGCTCCTACAATATGGAAACATTCCCAAATACCAGAAACAGTGCAGGAAAACTATTCATTTCACATGATATTTGTTATGCCTTGTGTCTAGATGTCCCCCCAAAGCCTCATGTGGTCATGGGTGGGGCTTTTTCAGAGGTGGCTGGATCTAGAGTGTGTGATGCTGGGACTGATTCATGGTGCAAGGCTAGGCTGAAGGGCACTGGGATAAGGGTGTGACTGCTGCCCACCCTAAGTAGCCTGGACAAGATAATAGGGGCAGAAAGGGCTGTTAAGGTCTCTTGTTACTTTTGCTCCCTTGTGTGAGCCATGAATTGTTTCCACCCTGCTTTGGAGCCAGCCGATTATGGGTTGAAACTTCTACAAACTGTGAGCTAAATAAGCCCTTCCTCCTTTAACTCTGGGTGTTGGTTATTTTGTCTCAGCAAGGAGAAAAGTAATTAAGACAATACAAGTGAGATGTCATTTGCTGCTGTGTCCCTTTTATTTGTATCTCTGCCTTGGCCCTAACCACTTGGCTTGACCTCTGGCTTGCTTTTGCTACGCTGCATTTTTGTTCTGTCATAACTCCTGGTTTATTCCAACTCTTAGTTATCGCTTTTCCTTGAGCTCTCACTTGGCTGCTCTTTCAGTGGGTCTTGCATAGCTTTTTTTGTCAAATATGATTGGCAGCTTCTGCTGTCTACCTGTGCTCCAATCTCACATCCTCTGACTGCCTACTGGTCAGTTCCTCAGCAATGTGTTAGTCCTTGTTCTGCAAAACAGATTGCAACATGTCCAGAAAGAACCTTCATATTTTCTCAGAAACCAGCTGCTCCTATAATAATAGTCCATTCAGTCATTTAGACACAAACAGAAGCAGAGTGCTCTTTGATTTAATCTCTTTTATTACTCTCAGCCATTCAACCCCAAGAATGATCAGATTTATCTTCAAATATTGATTTTGTTTCTGTGCTTCCCTCTCCCATACCCATTTCTAAGTCCCTACCACCTCTAAGTTCATCTAGTCTCATTTCCACTCCTGCCTTGATTCAATTTCCTATAACTGGCTGAGGCCAGACCTAGCCCTACCTTTGTTAATCAAAAGCTCATTAGTTTAAAACCCCAAAGTTCTTCCCTATTCCTATCAAATAGTCTTTGTGCTCTTATCAGTCTGTCAGAGGTTTTCCCCTATTTTGATCTCATGTTGGAAACCTCTCTACCAGGTGACTATATTGTAATGGAAAATTTAATGGGTTTGGAATTAGTGGAGCTGCTTTCAAACCCAGCTTTGTACTTGGCTAAATGATCTTGGGTAATCCATTGACTCCTGGAGCCTTGGATCTTTATTTGCAAAATGAGGATAATGATGCTGAAATTCTCATAGAGAATTTTATGAGGATTTAATAAGATAATATGCGTGGAGATAATTTAGTATTGTGCTCGGAACCCTTGTTTGAGCTGACTCACTTGGCTCAAACCCAGGGCTTTCAGTTTACTAATGCTGGGACTTGAACCAAGTTCCTTAACCTCGTCTGTAAGATGGAGATACTAACAGTGCCTACATCACAGATCTGCAGTGAGGTAAAATGGTGTATGTACTGGCACATTGTAGCTTTAATAGGAGTAAACTGTTGTTATTATGTGGCAAGAGACTATAGCACTTGACACCTAATCAGCACTTATGTGTTTGCTGAGTTTCTTGATGAATTCATCTTTTCCGTATGATCTTATTTCCACTAATTCTTGCTATCTACATCTTCAGCCCTCCTGGAGGCAGGCTGACCATTTCCATTTTCCATGTGTCTTCCACTTTCCCTGCTTTTGGTTATGGTGTTCATTTCTAAAATGTCATAATTTCTCTTCTCTGCCTCTCTAGATTTTTCCTGTTGATTAAGGTCATTCCTAAACTTTGTCTCCATGAAAATTACCATCTACAGGGAATTGAACCTAGGGCTTTCACACTGCGCTATATTCCTAGCCTTTTTACATTTTAAAAATCTTGAAACAAGATCTCTCTAAGTCACTAAGTTTTCCAGGCTGGGCTCAAACTTGCAATCCTCCTGCCTCAGCCTCCCAGAATGCTTGGATATATATTGAGAAATGCTGCCACATCTGCCTTGAAACTTTCCCTTTTCACTTCTGTACTCATGAATGTCTCATTTTTCGGAAACAGTTACCCTTGAGTTAGCACTTATTGCTATTATTCTGACAGATACACTTAGCTAAGCTACTGTTTTCTGTGTATTCGTTTTATGTCTTCAACTAATTTAGAAATTGTTCCTCAGACCAGCATTGTTTTATAACACATAGTACAAATAAGGTGATTATTTAATCTACTAGGCTACTTTATCATGTCACATCCTTTCTTTCTCCCACAGACAGGGAGGTTCCCCATTCAAATATAGTTCTTGCTTCCAGGGATTTAGCTCAGTGGCACTGCACCTGCCTCACAAGCACAAGGTCCTGAGTTTGATCTCTGGTACAAAAAAAAAAAATCTAGTTCTTGCTTGACAGGCTTTGTCATTAACTAGCTTCTCAAGCTCCTTACACCTTTACACAACATTCGCCTATTGAGAAACTGGTTTTGCATGAAACTTCCCATGGCTTGAAGCAAGTAACCATGACGGTGTTTGCATACCATTGGGGTTTTACCCTCCCATAAGTGCCAACAAAGACGAAGTGGCATTCAGATGACGTGATAGGAAGGACACAGTACAGCCAGCAGAGCTGAGAATGTTTGAACTATGTGAAAGGTTCATACCAGGGTTTCACAATTACAGAGAAGGCCAAGAAAGACTAGTTCAGCATGCAAGCTGAAGAACGTTGTCTTTGCCCCAGTTCTTGTGGGACTATGGCTTCACTTTCTCAGCACTCCTGTAGAATCTATCATCCGGATTACACCACTCAGTACTGCATTATACGTGGCCTTTTAAAAATTGTTTTATGTGTAATCGTGTTGCCCAGCTAGTTATAAGTTCCCTGAAAATACAAATGATATCTTATAATTTCTTCATTTTCCTTCCTTCCTTTATCTCACCGAGGTGTTAAATTGCTCAGGCTGGGCTTAAATTTGTGATCCTCCTGCCTCAGTCTCCAGAATGCTGGAATTAAAGCGTGCACCACCATGCCTGGCTGATACTTTAGACTCCTTTACTCCTCTACAGAGCCTCACAATACAATTCACTCAGTGTTGGGCATGGTGAAATTCTCAACAGTAAGTGTTGCTAGATGTGTTTTTGGAAATGAAATTTCATGTAAAGTAGAGAATTGGAAGATTTGATCCTTTTTAAAAGTGGTTTTTTTAAAAAATAAAAAATAAAAAAATAAAAGTGGTTTTAATGTGTTGTCAGCAGCATGAGAGCAGCCTCCTCTCATGGAACAGGAAGTCAGAATGGTATAGATAGGACATGTGGACCCAGGCTTCCAATTTAGGAAAGGAAGATGCTCCATCCTAGTGCCTGAGCCCTCTTCCCTGACTCTTTTTCCCTCAGAACTCAAAGGGCAAACAATTGCAGCCTGAGGGACATCAAAGATTATCTGACTCAACTATCCTATTTTGTAAGATGAGGAAATAGGGAAAAGCAGCTAAAGGTGGGAGAGAGTGTATGTGGGCTTTGGAGCCAGGGAGAACTGGATTGTAATCTCAGTGCTACTACTTTTCAGCTGTATGATTATGGGAGAGACTGTTAGCATCTCAGAGTCTACCTAAAAATGTTCTGAAAAATTAAGTGAGGTGATATACAAAAACACACTGTCAGCCACAATGGATGCTCAAGCCCATCTGGGTGGCATATACCTGTAATTCCACCACTTTGGGAGGCTGAGGCAGGAGGATCACAAGTTTGAGCCCAGCCTGAGCAATTTAGCAACACAGAGAGACCTTGTCTCAGTATTTAAAAAAACCAACTTTTTAAACGGCTAGAGATATAGCTCAGTGGGAGGGTCCTGGGTTCAATCCCTAGTACAAAAAAAAAGCAAAACTCAAGACTTGTTGGCTGTCTTTCCTTTCTCTGTGTGTCTTCCCAAAGTCATAAAACAATTTAGCAATAGCTTGTTCTGGTTTTCAAACTAAATTTTCTCAATCACATACTGAGGATGACTTCCTATCCACTAAAAAATTAGGACCAATGAGGAATTTTTAAGATACAAATTACCTTCACTGGAGATCTGAATAAATTACTATGAGCACATTTATATATGTAGAGATAAAAGTACTAGATAAAAATACAGAATTTTAGAGGAAAACTCAGAGGCATTGACGTTTTGCCCATTGCTAACTGCAGTGTTTGAACGCTTGTTAAAAATAGTACTCATAGGGCTGGGGATTTAGCTCAGTGGTTCCGCCGCCTGCCTCACAAGCAGAAGGACCTGAGTTCAATCCCCAGTACCAAAAAAAAAAAACAAAAACCAAAAATAGTACTCATGTCCTTTTACCCTTTCTTTTAAAAAAAGGTCCCATCTCTGATATTTTTACATGCTTTGGCTTGCAACCTGATATTTTTCACCTGTCTTCTTCGGACATATTCTGCTGTTCATTAATCATCAGTTGGTGCTAAAATGAAAACACTGCTGTCAAGGTTCTGTTGAAGAAATAAGAAGCCAGTGATCACATTGGACCTGGGGGTAATTTAGTCTCAGAAAAGTGTATCAGTATTCACAACAATGATGGAGAGCAAATGCAGTCTCTCCAGACAGAAAAGAGATTCAGAGGCTTCTCCAATCTTGCCCCAACGGTGCTGCTTGGCATTCTGGGCTCCATACACTGTGGGCAACAAGGTTCCCAAGGAGACTGAGAGCCAGGGTGAAGCTGAGGACCACAGGGATGTGAGCAAAGTGATCAGCAGTTAGTAGAGAGCGATTCTTATATTTAGCACTATGAAGGATGATGTAGAAATAGAAACATAATTATTGGCTTCAAGGAGAGACTGGATTAACAGCAAAAGTTGGTATTTACATCACATCTTGTGTTTTGTACAAGGTTTCATTTAAAGGATCTGGGCTGGGGATTTAGCTCAATGGTTCTGCCGCCTACCTCCCTCGAAAGGTTCCAAGTTCGATCCCCCAGTACCAAAAACAAAAACAAAAAACATAGTCATTTAAAGGATATGCATAATCCTTCCATTAATGCTATGATGTAGAAATTTGTATTATTCCATTTCTACATAAGAACACTGAAATTTAGAGAGTCCTGAGATCAGGCAATATTTAATGGAAGAAAGCCAGACTTGGTGGTGCAGCCCTGTACTCACAACTAATTGGAAGCTGAGGAAGGAGGATTACTTGAATCTGAGAGTGGGAGACCAGCCTGGGCAACATAGCAAGATACCATCTCTCTCTATTTATTTTTAAAGATCTCATCTCTTTAAAAAAAAAAAAAAAGTAAAAGATTTGGGATTAAAACAGATTTATCTGGTTCCAAAATCTCAGTGCTACTTTGGTATCTACCCTGCCTGGAGAATCATTCAACCAGACAGTCAACACTCATTAGTTCTAGTAGATTCTGCTAGTGAGACCCTGAGCTGGGTGTGGTGGTTTATGCCTATAATCCCAGCACTTGGAGGCTGAGGTAGGAGGATCTCGGAGAGATGTTGAGGCCTGCCTGCACTATATTGTGAGTCCAAGGCCAGCCTGAATTGTGTAGTGAGACTCTGTTTCAAAAAAGAAAAGGAAGAAGGAGGAGGGGGAAAGACATGGAGACTGGGAGGAGAAAACTGTACAGATAATACTTTGCAGTAGTATCTACTCTTCAATTGCCTGATTCTCATGGATATGCAGTCTTCCCAAAATGTACCTATCATGAAACATATGGGGCTAGTAGAGGCTTATTGCTGAATATAAACATAAATATGCTGGGCGTGGTGTTACACGACTATAATCCCAGCACTCTGGAGGCTGAGGCAGGAGGACCGCTTTGAGTTGGAGGCCAGCCTGGCCTACATAGTGAGTTCAAGACCAGCCTGAACTATCTATCGAGACTCAAAAAACCAAAACCAAAACCAAACCAAAACAAAACAAAAGGTAAATAGGACATGTCTAAAATATGGCTCAACTGCACCTCTCCCACCTCAATCAGACCTCTTTCCTCACTTTTCACTTTTCTGTTTCTTTTAAGAAGTTTGCTATTCTTAAACCCAGTCACCTAGATTTAACATCTATTAAAAACAGTAACAGCTAATATTTACTAAGAATCCATTCCAGTTATTGTGCTAAGCATTTTAGAGGTCATCCATTAAATTCTCCCAATAACCCTGTGAGGAAGGTACAAGCCCCATGTAACACCTGAGGAATTGAAGCTTATGTAAATCACCAAAGGTGACACATCGTCTCTCATTATTTATCTCCTTTCCCTTCCCCATCTCATTAATCAACCAGTCCTGTAGATTCTCCCTCTGTATTACTTCTTCGGTCGGTTGCTTTCTGTCCACGTTCGTTGTATGCACTAGTCTTGCTTATTTTTGACATATGCCCGAGTTGCTGCCATAGCCCAGTATGGTCTCCCTTCTTTCATAATCTCCTTCCTCAGACCTTTCCAGTAAGCTTTGGTCAGAGCAGGCTGCCCCAAATCCTACTCTGAGAGCTCCAGGCCATCTCCAAGTTCAAACCTTTAAACTGAAGAAGATGTATCCAAATATCCTCATTGCTCATTGTGGAATAGTGTGATTATGATGATATTCTTCAGAGAAATTAAATAACTTCTTATAATAAAAGGACAAGGAAGAAATGTTACAATGATATGTTGAAATTATAGAACAGAAAAATAATAAAGATAAGCAACTATTGTACCCCATAAATATGTAGCTCAAACTTCATTTGTTCCAGCTTTGGGGAGGTCTTATTGATCATCTGACCATGTCAAGTAAGCAATCCCATTTTTTAGAGGTAAATCTTCACATAAAAAGTTGCCTAAATATGCTTAGCATTTTTCATGTATTTATAAACCTTATTAGTATTAAAATAATAAATGTATAAGGTTTGAAAAAAAAGAAAATCAAAATACTACTAAGGAAAAAAGTAACAAGGTATGGTGATAGAAACTGTGAGCCAAAATAAACCTTTCTTCCTTTAAGTTGTGGTATTATGGCTCAGTGACAAGAAAGTAACTAGGACAGCTCTTGCTGCCAAAAGTGGGATCATTACTGTGATGCTATCTGACCACAGGGTTCATAAGCCTTTGGAACTGGCTTGTGAGTGGAGTTTGGAAAGGTATGGAGATGTTGGCTGAAGAAACAGCCCAAGAATGCTGTAAGCCAAGCTTCTTGGGAGATTCCAGTCAGAGCTCAGGAGACCAGAATGCTAGTAAAAAGACAGATGGAAAGGCCGGGCATTTAGCTCAGTGGTGGTGCCACCTGCCTTGGAAGTGCAAGGTCCCAAGTTTGATCCCCGGTACAAAAAAAAGAGAGAGAGAGAGACAGATGGAAAAGACCAGGCTCAGGAGGTATCATTTGGGAACAAGGACTCTATTAGCAGTTGGACTCTAGGTCATGTCTGTTATGCTATGGCAAAAAAAAAAAAAAGAATTAATCATCATCATTATCATCTACATTTTGCTCCTGTCCTGAGACTCTGTAGGAGACTGAGATTAAGGGGAGCACACTAATTAATTTGTGGAAGAAACATCAAATCAGTCTAATGTTGAGGCAGTGGGATGGGTACTGTTGGGGGCTTTTAGCCAGATCTACCTTATAAATCAAGAGCAAAAGGCACAGCTCAATGATTTTTAAAGTTTTGACCTTGACCAGAAAGGAAGCTCTAGTAAAGTTGGGTGCTGAAAAAATGGAGTAGAGGAGAGCTTGGTTGCTAAAAAGATTAGCATTACATGTGAAACAGGAAGAAAAGGTCCAAAGGGAAAGGAAAGAAGGGAAAGGAATAAATATGAGAAAAGGAAAAAATGGAAACAAAGTCTTTGTAAATAGGGAGGAGTGAAGGGGTTGAAGGGAGGGTAGCAGGGGAATGGGGAAAAAATAAGAACCAAGATACATTATGTAAAGGTGCAAATCCCCAATAATGAATGTCAGCATATTGTATACCTAAAATGTACCAATAAAATTAATGAATGAAAAAAGATTAGCATTAAAAAGAAGCCAAGTGGGGCTGGGGATTTATCTCAGTGGTTTCGCCGCCTGCTGCACAAGCGCAAGGACCCAAGTTCCATCCCCGGTACCAAAAAAAAGAAGCCAAGTGCTTTGGATCTGGACAATACAAACGACGCCTTGATGGCACAGGAGGAATCTGAAAGCCCCTACCCTTCACAGGGTACAAGGGAGGAAAAGTGAGACTTTGCATTGAGGAGAGAGTCCCAGGGCACCATGCTCTAGAGTGGCAGCATCCTAGGCAGTGGGAATTTATTCTCCATAATTCACTGTGCTCAGTCGTCCAGGCACTGAGAGGCCTCTGCAAGATGCAACCACCAGCAAGATGGAAAAGGACTCAGCTACTGCTCAAGCTGAAAGCAGACCTCAGGGTCATCCACATGGTGTTGGTTTTATACACATGCAGAATGTAAGAGTTGTGGGGTCAGGGACGCTTCCTCCCAGATTTCAGAAGAAGGCCTGGGAGGCCAGGCAGTGTGCTCTGGAGAGGGCAGTGTGTGACGCTGTTAGTGTGAAGCCAAAGGGCAGTGGAGAACCCAGGAAACTGGAGAAGCCAGGAACATGGAATGTTTGAGGAAAGCAGCTGTAAGGAGTGAGCAAAATCAGCCCAAGAGAGACACCGTGAGGGCTACAACCACTGGCAATGACACAGGAGTAGGGTCACTCAAGTGTTGGAGTGCACATCTTTCCACAGATTGCCCAGGATGCTGGAGATGGAACGGTGGGATTTAGTGTTCTCCCTGCTGGATTTTAGTCTTGCTTTGGTCCCATTCCTTTCTATCACCCTGTTTCTTCCTTTTGGAATGGGAGTATTTACTCTGTCCCTTTGTATGTCAACAGTATTTAACTTTCTTATTTTTATAGGGGCTCATAGAAAAGAGTTTGCCTTAAATCTCAGAGAAACTTTAGACCTGGCCTTTTCACTGGATCTTAGCCAAGAGGCTGAGAAGTGATTAGACCTGGACTTTTCAGCAATGCTGAAACTGTTAGGACTTTGGCAACTCTCAGAGATGGAACGCCAGGAGTGGAATGCTATGGTTTACATCTAGGTGTCTCCCAAGGCCTCATGCATTTTGGTGGGTTTGGGGATGTGATTGGATCACAGGGGTGGGATACTCCACTGATGAGTTTGTAGCTAAATGTGATTTATAACTAAATGTAAAAGCTAAGTGTAATGTAATGTTAGTTTATAGCTAAATGTGATGATAGCCAAGTCTGACTGGAAGAGGTGGGTGAGTAGGGGCTTGGTCTGGAAGGGTCCATCTCCCTCCCTCTTCCCTCAATCTCTGTCCCTGCTTCCTGCTGCCAGGCCTTGAGCCATTTCTCCTCCGCCATCCTGGCCTGTCTTGGAGCCAGCCAAAGGTGGACTGAAACCTCTATAATCTGTGCACCAAAAAATAAACCTTTCCTCCTGTAAGTTGTGGGCATTGGGTATGATTTCCCAGTGACAAGAAGTACATCACATTGTACACCTTGGATACATAATTTCTATTTTTAATTATGCCTCAATAAAGCTGAGAGTGAAAAGAGAAAAAAAAATACCATTACATGATATACAGTAACAATAAAAAGAATTGAGCCCAAGGCTTTTGCACCAACCTATATCCCCAGCCCTTTAAAAATTTTTTCTTTTGAGTCAGGGTCTTGCTAATCACTAAACTGCCCAGGCTGGGCTCAATCTTTTGATCCTGCTGCCTCAGGGTCCCAGAGTGCTGGGATTACAGGGATATGCCATTACATTTAGCTATATTCTCTCCTGTATACTTCTTACAGACTTTCTACCATGAACATGTGCGGCTTTATAATAGAAAAAAAGGACATGAAAGAATAATTTTTAACAAGGACCAAAGTTTCCATCATTCCCTGCTACTTATAACATCTAAACTCTTCAAGCAGGCCTGATGTCATCTGACCCCAAACTGTTTTCCAGGCTTATTTTATACTATTAAATTCAAATGTTCTGCTTCAGTTAAACTATTTGAAACACATTTTCCCTGCTGTGTCTCTGACTGGGCTCATTTTCTCCTCTTGGAATCCCCATTCTCTTTTAATATCAACACAATCTCTCACTCAGGATCTAAGTTCTACATACAGCCTTTCTTAAGAGGGAAAGAACCACTATGTGGTGTTATTTTGTCTGCCATGCATTATACTTTTTTTTTTTTGTACTGGGGATCGAACTTGGGACCTTGCACTTGCAAGTCAGGCAGTACCACTGAGCTAGATCCCTGGCCCAACCGTGCATTATACTTAGTGCCTTACTCTGTATGCCATATAAGCCCTGGAACTCTGGGAGGTTGGTTTTCGCTACTTTCATCCTGCAGATGAGGAAACTTCAGTTTCTCTCAAGTCACACAGCCAGTGTGTGACAGACCTGCAACCTGTAGCTGGCTGATTCTGGCCTTTGTGTGTCTGTTTGAGTATGTGTGTGCGCGCACGCGCGTATGTGCGCGCGTGATACCTGAGGTTGAACCCAAGACCTTCACACTGAGCTACTCCCCCAGTTCTTTGTGCTATTTTTAAATTTTGAGATAAGGTCTTGCTAAATTCTCCAGGCAAGATTTGAACTGCGACCTTCCTGCCTCAGCCTCCCGAAGGGCTGGGATTACAGGACTGTGCCACTATGCCCAGCTTTTTTTCAACTTTTTTGGTGCATATCTGAATGACAAATCTGATCAACAATCACAGAGGCACATTCTAAGATAGCGGCATTGTTTTAATGTTATTTACTGATATTTTGTATTTTTATCTTCTCAACAAAATATCCTTATGGGAAAGTTTGAGTCCCAATTTGCTATTCACTAGCCGTGTGTCTTTCAGCAAACTCAATTCTTCTCGGACTTAATAGGAAAAACCAATAATATTCTTAAGAGTTGTTAATAAGTTAAAAAGCAAGTATATACCTTGTACGAAAGAGCTGTGTGCTGTGTATTTGATTTGATATGGTGATAGTACTTTATTTTCAAATTCCATTTATTTTCTAGCTTTTCAAAATAGTAGTGGCTCATTGGGCACAGTAGCACATGCCTGTAATCCCAGCACTGAGGGTGGCTGAGGCAGGAGGATTGCAAATTTGAGCCTAGCCTAGACAAGTTAGCAAGAACCTGTGCCCCCCCAAAAAAGAAAATTATTAAAGCTATTCCTAAAACTTTAGTCATTTAGTCTAGAGAAATAGAAGTTGATTTCTTTTTTTGATCAAGACAAAAAATTGACTTACACAAATTTTTAAAAAGTATTTGTAATTAAAATGGCACTTTGCTATTTGGTCAGAATCTTGCTGTTTAATCAACATTGCATAAGCAATTTAGTTACTGGTTAAAGACCATTCCTAAATGTAAATGTTTACATTTACAAACCTAACTGTTGTTAATTGGATGTTGCCATTGTTAGTCAGGAAAGCCACTGAGAATTTTAAAACTGAACATATTGAGACCAATGTTTACTAAGAAATGGAAAAAAAATTCAATGACTGGGCTTCAAAAACAGACACCAATTTTTAAAACAGATTTTTAATATCAGAGAAAATAGCATCACCATATTTGTTCCGATTATTTCCTTTAGGGTCAGATAAAAGAAGCAAAATTCACTTAAATTAAGGATTCACATGTTTTTGGTTGCTGTATCATTCTTAGTCCCATTTTCCAATTCTTCAATTCTTGCATAGACTTTCTACTAAAGATGTTATAAGACCTTTATTTACTGAACAGAATTAAATTTAATTTTATGCTGAAATTCTCTTAGAAGATTAGAGGGATGATACAAAATTAGGGATTCATCATTTACTTTTAAATTTCCGTGAGTCAACAATCATGGAAAGCTATTGCTAAGCCACTGCTAAGAAATCCTTTTTAGTCTTTTTTTTTTTTTAAACTTTTTTCCTTACCACCACTATCATTTCTTTCTGGTTATAAAAGTACTTTCCAGCCTTTTAAAAGATAAATATAACTTATGTTAGAAATGATAATTCTTTTGCTCTTAATATTTTATTTTAGTTATTGAAAGTTTTAATATCCTTGACAAAAGCCCCCGAATTATTTTCTACATAATACTGAAAATGAAGTTTGGGTTGTACGCAGCTAAAGACTATCTGCAGCTCTCCCGAGATTGCAAACTGAGAAATTCTCCTTTCTTTACCCTTACTTGCTATGAATTGCTTGATTAAAATAAAACAAACAGAACTTTAGACAGGTTATCGGGTCAGTAGGATCTTACAGGATTTAAATATTCTACCTCTGTCTCTAACTACATATTATCCTATTTTTCTCCTCTGAAAAAATGCTCAGATTTCTTGCAATAGTTCATGTTTCATTGTTTTCATTCTCTTCCTTCTCATTCCCTTTTTTCAGATCACTGAAGTCTCTGCAGTGCAAGATTGTCTTTGGTGAAACCACCCTCTCTGTGGGACTACTTTATTGCTTAATCAAAGAAAGACCCTTTAGTCTTTTCTTATGGGGGCTTTCCTGAGGCTTTTACCTGCTGAAATGCTCTCCTGAAACCCTTGGCTTCCTGTAACAAGCGTCTCCATTAAATTTCTCTTTCCCAGCCTCTACGTGAGCTTTCATAAACCTATTTCTTTGACTCCCGACATTTTTTTTTCTTTCTTTACCCTGTGATCTCATCCCTGGCCATGACTCCTATTAAATAATGGCTAATGAATCGCACATCCTTATCTCTTGGCCAGACCTTGCCTAGGACCTTCAGAGTCCTAAATGCAACTGCCTCTTCCTTGCCAGTTTCCACCACTCTTCAAATCTGACCGTTTTATCTTTGCTCTCACCTTGGCGAGCAGCAGAATTTACCCTTTTGCTCAAGTCAGAAACTTAGGAGTCATCCTTGATATACCTTTCCCCTCACTAGCTTATAATGGGACACCTGGTCCTTTTGATTCTAGCTTTTTAGTGTCTTAAATTGTCCTCTCTCCATTTACATTTATTTTTCTAATTTGTACACTTGTTTATTTTTTTATTTTTATTTATTTTTTTGGTACTGGTGATCGAACTCGCATCCTTGCACTTTCGAGGTGGGCGGTGGAACCACTGAGCTAAATCCCCGGCCCCTTATACACTTGTTTATTTTGCTTTGCCAAATGAATTCTGAGGGTTGAAACCAAGGTCTTATGCATGCAAAGCATGTGCTCTACCAAACCTTTCTTTACATAGCAAAATGTGTATCTGATCCTGTATTTTTCCTGCCTAATTTTCAGTGTCTCCCCCACTGCTTACCTTTGAGATAAACCCAAGCCCTTTGAGACAGTTTGAAAGAAGACCCCATGACCTGATCCTGCTTGATGTGTACTACATGTTATTCTGATCCTGGCTTTTCCATTTTCTATGTTACATGAGCAAGTGAAGTGTAAATCTGAGGTAATAGTATAGTTTTGAGCATTAAATGAGGTAATTTTCAATAAATTTCAAATAAATGAGGTAACTTTCAATAAATGCCAGCTATTATTTTAAATAACATCCTTATTCATGTCTTTGAAAATAGTACTCTAATTTCCTTGAGACAAATTCTTAAAGTGGATTGCTGTGTATGCATTTTGAAAGTCTTTTGAAATCATATTGCCAAATTGCCCTCCAGAATAGTTATACCAATTTATAGTCTCATCAGTGGTAATGAGAAAGTCTGTTTCTCCCCACTCTTGACTCAATTGTATGGTTACCCATTTTTTAAATCATTGCCAAATCAGTAAATGAAAAATCATCTAGTTTCTGCAACTTATGGCTGTTTACAAATCTGCCACTACAAGATCAGATATATACCAATAACCGTGTTATAGCTATGTACTCTTCTTTTCTGCCCACCTGTTTTTTCCTCCTTCCCCTCCCCTCCCCCTTCTTTCTCCTCGCCTCTCTTTCTCCCCTCCCTTCCTCCCCTTTTTCCTTTTTTTCTCTACACAGTGCTGGGGATTGAACTCAGGGCTTCAAGCATGCTAGTCAAGTTCTCATAGCCCAGCTTGGGTGACTTTATGATTTAGGAAGACACTGTCTCAAAATAAAGAATAAAAAAGGGCCGGGGATGGAGCTCAGGGAGAAGGCGCTGGTTCAATCCCCAGTGACACCCTCCCCCAGAGAAACCTTTTAAACTCAAAATGTAAACCTTTTAGATGAGGAGCATAGGACGCTGTACTGAGAACTTGGAGTGCTGTTTCTTTTCCCAGTTTAGTTACTAACTAGCTGTGCAGTCTTGGGTGAGCCACCTAACCTTTCACTTTCTTCCGTGTACAGTGAGTGATTTGATACCAAGTAATGTTTCTCTTCTAATTTTCACATTATACAAGCAAAAAACTTTTCTAAGTAGTTCTAGTTGTAGAATATAGCATTCCCTTCTACTCTGCTGTAAATACTGACCTCCTCAAACAATGTACTGTCTCTTCGAGAGAGAACGTGCTTCCTTCCAGAGCATTTAATTTCTTTGTACAGTGCCATGAACCCTAAGGCAACAGCAGTAACTACTATCCAAAAAGTACAGCCAACACCTCAACATGAAATCTTACTTATTGGGTGTGTGTGTGTGACAAATCCCTTAGAATGTCTGTTGAAAGCTAGGGATCCTTTCACAGAAAAACACATATAAACATATATGCATAAAATTTCAAGGGCCTCCTGGACCCTAGGAAGCCCATTCAGGTAGTCTCTAAAAATCCATGAGTCCTAAGCTAACAGCATTTGTCTTGGGACATTAAAAGGATCCCTGGAGATTGATGAAATTATAAAAAAAAAATGCTCTCTTCTTACTGGAAAACAGAGCTGCCAAGTAAAATAAGAAACACTTATAGAGTATTACTAAAACTCTCTTTAAAAATTAACCTAGGGCCTGGGATTTAGCTCAGTGGTTCCACCGCCTGCCTTGCAAGTGTAATCCAGAGTTTGATCCCCAGTACCAAAAATGAAATAATAATAAATAAATAAAAATTAACCTATAATGCTAGGCATGGTGCCTGTAATCCCAGCTAGTCAGGATGCTGAGGCAGGAGGACTGCAAGTTTGAGGCTAGCCTGGGTAACTTTGGGAGACTCTGTCTCACAATAAAAAATGAAAGTGGGCTGGAGGTATAGCTCAATCATAGCATTCTTATCTAGCATGTGCCAGGCCCTGGGTTCAATTCCCAGTACTGCAAAACAACTGAATAAACAATAAAAAAACCCCTAACCTAGTATCTTACTTGTAACTCTTCTTTCCCAGCCAGAATGTAAGTCCCATGAAGGAAAAGGCCTTGTCTGTCTTATTTATAACCATATTTCCAGGGC
The DNA here is from genome assembly GCF_000247695.1 of Heterocephalus glaber. The sequence continues at coordinate 25,337,266 of NW_004624752.1, forward strand.
TTAGGTGTGTACCTGGCACACACTGATATGCAGGAGGCATTCAATCACTGTTGAATGAATGAACTTCAGCTGGGGTGGATTAAGATTTTAAGAAAATCTAAGTACCTCCATATTTATTTCTAAGTTAAAACTTTGGTGCTCCTCTTCATATTTAACTAACTGAAATCAATATTATACCAGACACTTGCATGTACTAAGGGAAAACACCTTTCTATGGATCTGATTATAACATTTCCGAGCCCCTGTTTTGCTGGTACCCTAAGTATATGAGCTCTTTGTCTGCCTTTGGGGACTCTCCCATGCATCCATCTCTGTACATGTGCTGGACATCGTTTTAGCTTAAACTTCTCTGTCTCTGGAAAACTCTTTCTGGAATTTTGTTAGGAATGTCATTAAATCAATAGGTTTGGGAAGAACCGACATCTTTACTATGTTGGCTCTTCCAACCTGTGGATTAATATCACTTCAATTATTTAGGTCTTCATTAAGTCCCTTCATCAGCATTTTATAATTTGGGGCACACAGATACCCTACATGTTTTGTTAATTTTTACTTACATATTTCATATTCTTTGGAGCAATTATACATTTTTTTAAATTGCTGTTTCTGCATGTTTGTTATCAGCATACATAGAAGCTTTTTTAACAGAACAAACAGAAGTGTACCCTTCAGTATACTTGTTGAATTGTTTCCCCTTAACCACCTGGACTAGTATTTATCCCAATATTCAAAGATCTCCATAATGTGCCTCTGAATCTCTTTAATTGGACCTCATACCTAATTGCTAAACACCAACTGCAAGTACTACTGGATCTGATCATCTCTCACCTGAATACACCTTATTCATTCCACCTCTAAGTCTTTGGTCATGCCATTTCCTCTTTAGAAGAGTCCTTTTACTGACTCCTTTGCCACAAACTAAATCTTAATTATCCTTCAAGGAGCAGGTCAAAGCTGTTTATAAGATGCCTTCTTTTAAAAATTCCTCCTAGGGCCGGGGATTTAGCTCAGTTGTTCTGCCATCTGCCTCAAAAGCGCAAGGTCCTGAGTTCGATTCCCGGTACCCACCCCCATTCCGCCTATGTCAGGCACAGTGGCACATGCCTGTAATCCCATCTACTTAGGAGGCTGAGGCAGGAGGATCCAAAGTTCAAAGCTAGCCTGGGCAATTTAGTGTTACTCTAACTTAAAAAAAAAAAAAAAAGGCCTGGGGATAATATAGCTCAGTGATAGAGCACTCCTGGGTTCAATCCTGAGTACTTCGAAACAAACAACCCTTCCACATTGCTTTTTCTCTGGACTCAACTCATATTGTATGCCACTCAACCATTAATTTAGTTTTTAATTAGCTTTAGTCTGCCTTGATGATCTGCCTAAAATGAGCCGGAGTGAAGAGACTCCTAATGCTCTCAAAGCACCACATACATGGGAAGACACTCCAACTTAATTATAAATGATGAAAAGGGGAAAGCAGTTTTTGTTTGTTTGGTACCGAGGATCGAACTCAGGACCTCGTGCCGGCCAGGTAGGCGCTATGCCGCTGAGCTAAATCCCCGGCCCTCTCCTGAGTCTTTTATTCAGGCATATCTGTGTTGTCCATCCTTAGTAGGACTCTGACTCTTCCTTCCTTAAAATCCCAATACCTCCAACTAAGCAGATTTGAGATGCAGTTCCTTTCCAATTCCTACCTCCAAACTTGTTCTAAAAACTGCAGGTCTGTGGTTAGAGCTCCAGTAATCCCAGTGAAGTTGCAGTAACATCTCCCGGCCACCAGAGGACAGGGACCAGGCAGCGGAGCAGAAGTCTGCAAGAGGTCACAGGCACAGGCTGAAAAGTTGGGGCTCCGTCTGGAGCCTTCAGGCTTCCGGTACAGGGTGAAGTCTCAGCTGTCTTCTACCTCCAGTGGGCTCCTTTTCCTGCTCTGGAGGATGAGCTGAAAATACCCACAGGCTTTCGCCATCACGCTAACCTTAAATGATTACCAATCACAATGAATGCGCTTCAGCTGCAGGATTTAAAGGCAGAAAAGTATTAACAGAGATGTATTATCTTCTAACCAACCCAAACCCACTTCAGAGTACTCTGCCAATTAAAAAAGTCCCTTAGGCAATGTCCACATAGATACCCGACAACAAACAGTGCCGGGGGTGGGGGTGGGGGGCAGTGACCCTACTCTGGTACAGTGCTAAGGGAATGTTTTAAGGGCTAGATTATTTCCTACACACAAATTCTGGCTCAAGGAGCAGTCCTCTCACAGTGTGCTTTTTTGTCATTAATCACATCTTTGTTATGTGATATCCACGTGAGTCCTCAGAAGCTGCTTCATGCTCAAATGCTCAAAGAACGCTGGAATAAAGCTCCGATTGTCCTAAGTCAGAGATTCCAAGTCCTGGTTTGTCACCACCTCAGGTCTCTAGTTTCCCAAAGTGTGTAATGCCGTCTCAAAACAAAGCTATTTTAATGAACTCAAATAAGCAAATGCACGCGGTATGTGTCGTTAAATCAAAAAAGGTCTTGCACCTCTCAAGAGGCAATGTGTCCCCGGTGTGATTTAAAGATGATTCTGGGCTGCCTGGTGTAGCAAATATTTTAAGGAGAATTCTAGGCTGCTTATACTCATTTTATTTGTAAGTACTGTACAAGCAAAGTAAAATAACTTAGGAACACTCGTGAGCCGGGTGAGGGGGGATTTCAACGACAAAGTCGGCCGAATGCCTGCCAACACCAGTGCGATTTTTCTTAAAGTACCTGTAACTTCTCCTAAGTCAGCAGAACCCTACGCCTGGGGTTCCAAAGACTTTTATTTTTTAAAAGGATGATCGCAATCTTCTCAAATCCCAGTTTGCGTGTCCTCACGCTGGCGAGGCAGACGAAAACCACCTACGGCTTTGGGCGAAGGCTGCGGTCCGGGTGGGTGGGACCCGCACTACCAGTGGGGCGAAGCGCGGCAGGACCCGGCCTGGCTAGGGGCCGCGAGCCCGGAGCGGCGGGCGCGGGAGGAGCTGGAGGCCGCGGGCCGCCTCCGCCTAGGGCGGCCCCTCCCCGCGGCGCCCGCGGAACCTGCCTCCGAGTCGCCTGGCTCGGGAAGGGAAGGGAACGCGGCCCGAGCCTCCCCGAGCGGCCTCCCCGAGCGGCGAGCGCTCTGCGGACCGAGTCGGACCGAGTCGGACCGGGCCGGGGCGCGAGGGGCGGGATGGTCGCGCGGCCCCGCCCGGCGCCCCCCGCCCTGCCCTCGCCTGTCTCCTCCTTTCCCCGGGGCTCCGCTGAGTTCATTCACTGGGATTGGTTTCAAGTGACGCCATCTCTTTATTTTTAAACCAATGACCTCATCCGCGCTTGAAGTTTCCTGACCAGCGACTCTTTCTCTCCCAGCCCCCACCCCGCCCCCGCGCCCGTGGGTCCCGCGTGGGGCCTCCATCAATTTTTACCGCTTCTCCTCGGCCCGCCGCCCCCGCGCGCCCTCCCCTCGCCTCCACCTCCCGAGTTTCTCACTCACTCGGACTTCTTTCTTTTGGAAGGTCGGCTGGGGCCGGCGGTGGTGGAGGAAAAAGAGTGAGGGAAAGTCGCGAGCGGCCCCTCTCCTCCCGAGCCGCCCACCCTCGCCCACCCTCGCCCACCCTCGCCCACCCTCCGACAGGACCGGGTCATCCCGTGGAAAGACGACGGCGGGGGAGCGACGGGACTGGACGGGACGGGCGCTGGGCGAGAGCGCAGTCGCCCTCCCGGCTCCGCCAGGGGCCGCGGGGAGCCGCCGTCGGGCGACGCCGCGAAACGTCCGCGTCCCCCCGAGGAGCCGGGCTCGGCGGCCCCAGAAGTAAGTGGCGCGCGGGCGGGGTGTCGGGGCGCCCCCCCGCAGTCCGGGAGCGGCGGGCAGCCCGCCGGGGTGTAGGCCTCGCTGGGGGCTGGGGGCCGGGCGCGGGTCGCGGTCCGAGCGCCTGGGCCGAGCGGAGCCGAGGAGGGCAGCGGGCTCGGCCGGCCCGGGACTTGGCACCTTCGCGGGCGAAGCTGCTCACTTCCAGGCGCGGCTGTTACACAACACGCCTGCCAAGCGGGGCCCCGGCCTGACTGTTCCCATTATCCCGGAGTCGCCTTTGGTGCAGGCGGCGGGGCCACCTGGGTGGTGACCGTGCTGCCTTTGCAAAACTACCCCTTTCCCCCAAAATAAAGTCTTAACTTTCACCCTGGGTCGTGGTGTTGGGGTCCGGCGCGCCAGGGATTCTTTCCACTGCCCGAGAAACGTGAGAAATAAAATCCAGGGAGACAACGGAGGGTCTGTGTACCGTGTGTCATTTCATGACATAAAATATCGCAGAAGAACATGTGTCTACCCAAAACCTAAGTTTTGTAATGCTGGGTTTAACTTCCTAAAGACAACTGGTAATGAAGGTGAGAAAATATAAAGTAGATCTTGCAATGAATGGATACTGCACAATCGCGAAGACGTTTGCTAAACGCCTGCTGCAGAGACCCTTGGCGCGTTGAAGTCCCGGGTGTCTCGATTGTGGAGAAAGCACACCTCTAGCCAGCCTGTGATGAATAAGGTGGAGAGGAAGAACCTGTTGCATAATCTCATTCGCTCTGGGATTTGCTGTGCCGTCCCCTTGAACGAAGGGGAAGTGAGTTAAGATGCAGGGTTTAAAAACCTCTGAAGTTTTTATTTACCCAGCGCTCTGGCTGCCACTTTGCTTTAAGAGATTATAAGTAAATACTGAGCTCTTACAAGTGAACCAAACCTATCAAACCTGTTTAGAAAATGACCAGGTATGTTTCTTTCTTGTCTGTCTTTGCGTGTGTGTGTGTGTGTGTGTGTGTGGAATACATGAGTGTGAAATTTACCACTCATGAGAGGGCTCTGACTACCATTTGGGGAACTGAGACTGTCAGAAAAATGCCTCCTTTTTCCCCACTCTCTGGGCTGATTGATAGTACCTGTAGGCGACAACTGTTTCCTGAGTTGTTTTGCTGTTTCAACTCCATCAAGAAAAGAGATTGCTTAAAGTTTAGGCAGATTTTTAAAAGAAAAGAATGCATACCGATGGAGTTAATTACTTTTTAATTATTTACTTTTCCTTGGTGGACACAGTTTGGGAGGCAATGCTAAATTAAGGCACCGGCAGTTGTGGTTGGTGAAGGCAGCAGCCTGGAGCAGTAAATTGAAAAAGTAAGAATTTGTGGCTTTGTGTGAGTATTTTAGTCAAAATGTGACAAGGTACTGTGAAAGATTTTGTCATTGTTTTTAAAAGAAAGTTACAGAATTTACTGAGTTCAAACACATTGTGGGAAGGTTGCTATTGAAAAAAAATTTGCGGGGCTCAACTCTTGGCATCTTATGTAAAGATTTGGACAAAATAACACCTGTTCAAATTGGGTTTCAGATAAAATAATTTGTACTTATCAAAGTTCCACATGTGTGAAGAAAATTAGAAATGTGTTTATTTTGAATTATGGATTTAGTTCATGCACTGTACACCAACATTTAGGTGTTTTAAAAAAATATGTAAACTGGCAATGATATTTAAAAATTTTTTAGTTTTAACTTCTAGTATGTCAGCACCTCAAAAGTAAAATATCTAATTTGGCTTAAATTGTACTTATTTTACTTGAGTGTTTCAGTGCATAATTATGGGGGAGGGTGAGGAACACTACTGCAGAATCATCGACTTTTGCCACTCCTCAGGTTAGAAGGTTCCTGTCCTTTCCTTCAGCTTATTAAATGTAATTGAGTACCTGTAAAATAAAAATGGTCAATGTGAAATTGAGGATTCTGGTGTGTGGGGGGGGGTGTTGGTCAAAATGTTAATGGCAGTAACTGAGAAGGGAGCAAAAGGGAAGATCCTGTTAAGCCAATTCTCCCCCCACACGCACATTCAAGTTAGTTATTTGCATGGTTCGAAGTGAGGGGAGAGATGAGGGTTTAAGGTAGGTCTGGGTTGGAGATGTAGGCAGGCCCTGGGTTCAGCCCCCAGCTCTCCCCACCTCCAGAAAAAGTGCAGTACTATAGTTTGAAGAAGAGTTAGAGCTGGAGTTGGGAGAGACAGGACTGATGTGAGTTTATTTTGATGCTATTTTAAGTGCCTTTATTGAGGAAATTCATAGAATTTTCAGCATGTGGGATTAATATATTGGTGAAGCAGATTTATATAGCTGTTCGGTAAAGTTGTTCCTTTTCAGCAAATTATAAAATCCTACTAAATATAATTTGCTAAAGTTATCAGTGTCATTTATCCTAGAACTCCCAGGTTTCCCGGAGTATCTTACTAAAACAGAGCATTCTGTTCTATATTACCTGGACTAAAAATTTTACTGGCCTTTTAATGTTTTTAAAATGCTTTGAGTTCTCAAGCAAAAAGTACTTTAGCTTAAAGAAATAAATTAATATTAAACTCATTTGGATCTGAATCCTAAGAAAAAGAGGAACAGAAAACATTTTATGACATTTCAAGAGATTGAACAAGTTAAAAAGACTTCATAGAAAAAGCTAGTTGATGCTTGACTGGCCTTTGAAGGAATAAGTGAATCAAATTTAAAAACAGAGATCCACTGTCACAAAATAAAGTCTTAGTAATGTTGGCTTAAGCAAAAACATAAATAAACCAAATCTTGCCCAATGCTACATATTACATATTCAAAAGCTAGATGTCATTTTTGCTCCTGATTTTGTGTTGTGGATAATCTGTTGTTTTATACATTTCCTTAGCCTAGAATGATGAGGGGTTGGCAGTGTGAAGGAAGGGTCATAAAATGGGTGAACTTAAAGAACTTAGACTTGCAGAACAAGCCAGTCTCACACAGATCGATTGAGATAGTTAGAAATTTAATCAAATAAATGGAGGAAACAAGAGTGGTTCAGAAAGAAGGATTGAAAGCAGATTACTGAGAACAAGTACAAAGAAATAATAAAAGCTTGCCGGGGTATGACCAGTGAAGAAGGAAATGGAATACATCTTGATGTGACAGGAAAGAGCAGAAGTGGAAGAATACCCTTTGATATAGCAGCAACAAGAAGGGAGTAGTAGGGAAACTTCACTCTCTTCTACATTGGGGCTAAAATTTCACTATAGGTGTTATAAAAAAGTCAAGATTTTTACTACATAAATTAATCTTGGTGGAGGGGGATGGATAAACTATGATCATAAGTTACAATTTATACAATATGAGAATATGAACTTGAAATTTCTAGAGATAAATTCAAAATAGAGGGGGATCCATTTCAATTTCATGACCGATTTGGAGTTATTCAGAAGGGAGGGATAAGTTATAAAAAGTTGAGATTACTAACTTTAACTAGATGTCTGTTTACAGGTATAAATTAAACCATTTATTAAAGGTATATTATTTACATGAATACAAAAAGTTGGGAATGTAAGTCTGTGCCCTTAAGGAGAGGAAGATTACAAGAATTTTAAATGAGATTTGTGTATAGGCAAAGATAAACAATGATCAGACAGCTGGTAAGTGGCAAATTCCTGGTATAAAGGAGAAAGATTGGAAGGTTCAAGGAAGTAATCTTTAGAGATAATAGTATTTGACCCTGGCCTTAACCCATGGTGGTGTTGTATTCGCAGGAAGGGAAGTCCAGGTGGAAAGCTGGACTAATCACCAAATTTATGTTGACCTTCTCCTGGGTGCCAGACACTGGCCGTATAGTGAGACAAGATAAGATTTTTGCTCCTCTGGAACTCTAGAGTCCAGTGGGGGAGAAGATACACAGTAAATAATAAGGACAAGCACACGGTATATGAAAAATCTGATGCCAACTGGTGCCAAATAGTGGAGATAATAATGATCAAGAAATTTATAGAGGTTAGTTACAGACCCACTTACTGTGAGTAATCTATTCTGCCTGTGGTATCTTGATGAATAATGTTAATGTTGCAATTTTTAAATATTCATATGTGGTCTAAACCAATTTGAATAGAATTCTCTGCATTAATTCATCTCTAACCAGTCTTTTGTTTGAAAAAAAAGAAACCTTTGTGACTTTTTTACTTAGGTTGGGGCATGCAAGCTTTGCATTTTTAACTCAACAATTTATTCATAGTTCTTTTGCTGCCATTTGCTAAGAATCATGTTTTTTGCAGTAAGGCTTATATCATCATTTACTGTTTAGTAAGGGCTTTCATGTACTTTGAAAACAATCACAATAGTGCTATAAAGGAGGGCTAAATTCTAAGGACAGTTTGTTTTGATGGTACCTTGGATGAGAGCACACAAAACAAAAAAATGTCAAAATATAAGAAAGCTGTTGGGCTTAAGGACCAGACAGGTAAACTAGTGTAAGGGAGGACCCCTTTCTAGAACTTGGCCACGTGCTGCAGAATGGAATGGTAAATTTAGACTGTCATGTGCTCTGTATTCTTAATTATGTCTCCTTAAAGATTCATAGGGTCTCACTGCAAATACGACCTTAAAGTCATTTTTTTCTTGTTTATTTACAAATAGTAGAAACCTGAAGAAAAAGTGTTATTATTTGACTGCTGAATTTGTTTTCTTAATTTTGAAGATGTTCTTTATAGCGTTGACTAAAAACTTATCAATGACTGTTCAGTGTCTCGAGGAACATTTACAAAGTGCTTCTCAAGCATTCTTTTTTTTCTCCTTTTTTTCCCTCAAGCATTCTTTAAGAAATAATGTTTTCTCTCTTCACTTTTTGCATTTTAACTAAAAACAAAATTATAGGTGAAATTAGGTAATAGATTCCTAAAATCGTTTATATTATGAATGTATAGCACTATGGAACCAAATCACTCAAATTATTCAAGAATTACTCTGTATGCACTTAACCAATTTTCATCTGTAACATATTCAGATAAACTTGAGATAAGCCAATGGAAAACTAACAATTTTAAGATGAGGTAAATTGGTATTTCCTTGATTTCCTTCTAAATTTCTTCATTTAGAAAAGAATTGTAGACATAAATGTCAGGGGTCTGTAGTTTGTGTGATGAAAGCTAATCTTGTTTTTTTTGTTTTGTTTTGTTTTTGGTACCAGGGATCGAACTCTGGACCTTGCACTTTGGAGGCAGGCCCCGGAACCACTGAGCTAAATCCCCGGCCTATGAAAGCTAATCCTGACTCTATGCCTTACAAATACTTGGGAAGGACCGCAGAATTCAGATTTATTTTAATGTCTCTGTAGGAGGAGTATAGAGGGGGCAAACTATAATTTATAGAAAAAAAGATACGCTATAAATTGTAGTGGTCTAGCAAGATAGTTAATATTAAATATACCTGTTCTTCCTCTTCGAATTAATGGGAAAAGATGTGTAGAGAAGTATATGCTACTTCTTATTTGCATTGTATATTGATTTATTTCTTAAATACACAGCTTGTCTCCAGGATAGTACCTAGTAGAGTCGTCTTTGGATAAATATTTGCTGAATAAATTGAATTAATTCTTATAGTTGTCACATTATGTCTCTAGCTTAGAGCACTGTTTTCTGAGCTTTGAGTTGCAGCTGGCAGGTTTTGGGCTGATTTTTGTCTGAGCTGTGTGCTGACACTAGAACAGGTCTGTGACCTCACCTCCAGCTCTGACCCTGTGGCTGACCTCACCTCATCTTTTCCGAAATGGTGGGTGGTGGTTTCCTGTCCCCTCTGTCCCCTCACAGTCTAACAGCTCTTTCCCTTACCAGAGCAGCTGAGCTGTGTCCTCTTCTGGAAACTTCTCAGAATACTCAAGTGTATGTGTTGCCATGCTGACCTATTTTGTAGTGTGTTTTGTTTGTTGTTTGGTTGGAAAAGCACACTTCTCAGGAAGATTGTTGAGTTTGTTTTGTAAACTGTGTGTGGCATATGAAACATGGTATTATTTCCTCTTCCTAGCCTTTGTTAAAAATCTTGGGTTCACTTGAAACAACTGGTAAGAATGACATATTGATAAAATAAACCACCTAAAAACTAACAAAGACTTTTTTTTTGAGACAGGAAATTTGAACATCGAGTATCAGATGAAATTTAAGAACTATAACCATAACATTTTCAGGTATAATGGTATTGTGGTTATGTTAAATTATCATCTATAGGGCCGGGGATTTAGCTCAGTGGCACTCACGCCTGCCTCACAAGTGCAAGGTCATGAGTTCAATCCCTGGTACCAAAAAAAGAATTCTTTTTCATCTGTTACAGATACCTATGGAAGTATGTATAGGCAAAATGGAATGATACCTAATATGTGTTTAAAAAAATACCAGGATAGGGTTTTAAAAGTATCAAGATAGGCGTGAAAACAAGTGGGAGATGAAACAATATTGGCAAGTTTTCTAAAATTGAGGCTGGGTAATTGGCATTTGTTGTTTGTTATTATTTTCTATATAGTTATGTACATTTGGAAATAAGCACAATAATGGACTAAAGTATATATTCCCAATTAGTATAACTGTTAGGTTAGAAATTTAACATAGTAAAAGTATGCAGTTGGAGATTTAAGCTAATCAGCTAATTGAAAATCTTCACTCAGCGTTTTCTGTAAGTTCTCTTTTTCATAACTTTTTTTTGGAGACATGGTCTTGGAGTTCAGGCTGGCCTTGAACTTCCTATATAGCCCAGGCTGGCCTCTTAATTCACAGCGATCCTTCTGCTTCAGCTTCCCGAGTGTTGGGATTACAGGAATGTGCCATCATGCCTGGCACAAAATTTTAAGAATAGGAGAATTTTGGAGAAGCATCATAAGTGCTTAAAACTCAACTTTGAGATCTTGTGGTAATAATATATCTTGTAATTTATAGTACATGCTTTGACATATTTTGTCTTTTTTATCTTCAGAAGAACACATGACTTATCCATTTCACAGATGAAGAAACTAAGGCCTCAGAGAAACTAATTTATTAAAATTCCTGAGCAAGAAAGAAATGGTGCTAGAAATGGACCCAAGATCTTTCGAGTGGTTTTTCAAACATTTTGGTTTCAGGATATCTTTATACCTTTAAAATTTATTGAGGACCCCCAACTACTTTTATGTGGATGATATCTATCAATATTTAACATATTAGAAATTAAAACAAATGTTTAAAAGTCTTTTAAAAATAACATTAAAGGTTAACACACTTTTATTACAAAAATTATTCCAAGACAAATCTAATAAGTGTGGCCTTGTTTTACATTTTGTCATTGTTTTTAATGTATTTCTTAAAGGACGATAACTGGATATGCATAACTGTTTCTATATTCAATCTCTTGATACACTGTTTTGGTTGAAATATATGAAGAAAACCTGGCTATGCACAAATGCATAGTTGAAAAAGATGGAGTATTTTAATAGTCTTTTTATATAATTATGCATATCTTTGTTATGTCATAACTCAGCGACTGGTAGGTTCTTCAAAGTTTCGGCATTAAAACTGATACCACATCTATGAATTTTTTTGTACTTTGTAGCATTAACATCTATTGGTCCATCATGTATTTTGAATGGATATTTGACTTACGTGTCATTTTGTAATATCATGGACTAGTCCTTTGAAAAATAATGGTTTACTGAGTTACACAGATCTTTTGGGTATTGGTATATTTGATTATACAATATTGTACAAATAACCTTCATTAATAACTGTTAGTCTCATCCAAAGTCTTTTAAGAATTGGAAAATGGTTAAGATGTTGGTAGTGAGTTTCAGTTTTCCAAAATTTTAATTTTATCTTGAATGCTTAAACTTTATCATTGGCAACAAATATTTTCAGTTTTCCTTGAAAAGAGAGGCTTGCCTCATTTAAAGGAAATGTCTGCTAGATGCCTAAGTCTGAGTAAGTTCTGTGGCAGTTATTCTTTTAAGGCAAACTGGTATTTTCTGAAAAAAGCTCATAATTCACCTGGCGTGGAGGTGGACACCTGTAATTGCAGCTACTCAGGAGACTGGGGTGGAAGGATTGCAAGTTCCAGGCCAGCCTAGGCAACTTAGACTATGTCTCAAAACTTAAAAATAGGGCTGGGGTATAATGCAGTGGTAGAGTCATGCAGGGTTCAATTCCACAGTACCAAACCAAACAAGACAAAACTCCCCCAAAACAAACAAAAGCAAAAACCTCATAAACAATTGAATATGTACTTTCCTTCAGGAGAGGCATTGTATGTAAGTATTCCATCAGAAGTCCTCTATGTGACTTTCCATTCCATCATACTACTAAAAAGAGCAACATGAGTTGAGATTTCATAAAATTAATACCATTTTCTTTACCCAGTGACTTTTTTTTTTTGCTTAAATTCATTTATTGGTACATTTTAGGTATACAATACGTTTACATTTTTTATTTTTATTTATTTATTTTTTTTTTGTGGTACCAGGGATCGAACTCGGGTCCTTGTACTTGTGAGGTAGGCAGTGGAACCACTGAGCTAAATGCTCGGCCCACGTTTACATTTATCATTGGGTTCTTGTACCTGTACATGATGTATCTTGGTTCTTATTTTTTCCCTATTCCTTGTCCACCACCTCCACCCTTCCCTATTTACAAAGATGTTGTTTCCATTTTTTCCTTTTCTCATAATTTTTCCTTTCCCTTTCCTTTCCCCTTTCCCCCCCCTTTGGACCTTTTCTTCCATTTCAAATTATCAGTTATTCGTTTTAATCATTTTAATCCTTATTTACACTTTCAGTTTCTCACACCAGAGAAACTATTCAGTATTTACATGTGTGTCCTATTTATTTCACTTAAGAGTATGGCCTCAATATACATCCATTTAGCTATAAATGTCTCTAGTTTCTCATTCTTTATAGCTGAGTAGTACTCCATTTTATAAAAAACCTACATCTTCTTTATCCAGTTTCCAGTTGATGGGCACTTGGGCTGTTTCCAAGCTTTAGCTATTACAAACTGTGCCGCAATAAACATGAGTGCACATATATCACTGTGGTATGATTCTTTTAATTCTTTTGGGAAGATACCCAGCAGGGGAATAGCTGGGTCAAATGGGACCTCTAGCCCTAGTTCTTTGAGGTATCTCCATACTGATTTCCACAGTGGTTGCACCAGTCTGCACTCCCACCAACAATGCAGAAGGGTTCCTTTCTCTCCACAGCCCCGCCAGCATTTGTTATTGGTTGATTTGATAGCAGCCATTCTTTCTGGAGTGAGGTGGAATCTCAGGGTTGTTTTCATCTACATCTCTCGAATGACCAGTGATGTTGAACATTTTTTCATATGTTTATTTGCTATTTCTACTTCCTTGTCTGAGAAATGTCTGTTCATTTCAGATGCCCATTGATTGGGTCTTTAAATTTGGGAGGTCTGATTTTTTAAAAGTTCTTTATAGATTCTACATAGCAGCCCTTTGAGGTACTGCTGTTAAATTTTTTTTCCTACATTGTAGGTTGTCTCTTAGCTCTGTTGGTGGTTTCTCTTGCAGTGCAGAAGCTTTTTTCTTTTTTTTTTTTTTTTGGTACCGGGGATCGAACTCAGGACTTTGTGCTTGTGAGGCAGGCAGCAGAACCACTGAGCTAAATCCCCGGCCCTGCAGAAGCGTTTTATATAAGATGAGATCCCAGTTGTTGATTCTTTGTGCTAGTTCCCGTGCTACTGAGGTTTTGTTTCTGAAGTCTTCCTGTGCCAGTGTCTTCAAGAGTTCTACCTAACTTATCTTCCAGCAAGCTTGGTGTTTCTGTTTTAATATTTACATATTTAATCCACTTCGATCTTAGTTTAGAGCATGGTGATAGATAGGGGTCTAGTTTTAATCTTTGGCAGGTATAAATCCAGTTTTGCCAGCACCATTTATTAAAGAGGCTATCTTTCCTCCAGTGAGGGTGGTTGGCTCCCTTGTCAAAGATGAGGTGGCTGAGTGTGTCTACCAGGAACAATTTTAAGTGGTACTTTTTATAATGGGAGTGAAGAATATATAAATAAGCACATGCACTAGCTGTCAAGGTGATGCATGATTACATACTTTATATAATCTGGAATCACTGTTGTTCATGAGATAAGTGAAAAAGGTTCATTCATGAAATAAGTGTGAAAAAGGTAGATAATTCCTTTAAATTACCAAAAATAGTCTTAACATTGGAGCTTCTCTGAAGGGGTCTTTCACATCTCCCAGTCTCTGGATCACACTAAAGAAATTGCTGGTGCAAAATAGTGCATCTATTTAGAACAATCTGACATGTACATGCGTATCGATAAAGTGATGTTTCATCTTAGCTGACTCAGTGTCAGGGAGAGAGGAACATGCTAGTGTGTAGGATGATCCAGGTAACCCAGAGACTGTATGGGTGGAAGGTCGTATGACATCAGAGAGGTGGATGAAGGGTAGGGAGAAGGGAGCAGTCAGTAAAAACACATCTTACCAAAAATGAGCATTCACTCCCTACTTTTAAACTAAAACGGCTCTGTGCCCATATATGTACATATTTATGTTCCTCTTTTTAACTGTATTCAAAAAAATCAGTCATTTTATTTCCCCTTTGAATAGCAAGAGGGAAGAGATGGTAGCACATATTTGAGAGAACAGAGTGCTCCTGGCAGTTGTTTGTTCCATCTAACTAGGGAGTTGTAGATTCTTTTTCCCTTGGCCTGAGAAAGCTGAGGGATAACAAATAAGGTTAGAACAAATGGTAAGAGAAGAGTGAATGAAAGCTATCGGCAGGACTGGGCTGTGGGCAGAGAGTAGAGGTAAGAATCAGCAGATGGAGAAAGCGATGGAATGAACTGGCTCCAACGTGTCCTGAACCCTGGACAAATGGGGCTGGGAGTACGGGGGTATCTGCAATAGGACTCATGGACATGAATATATATTTGAAAGATTTCTGTCAAAATATGATTAAAATAACTGCAGTGACTAATCTGACTTATTGTCTTAACAATACTCAAATTCTGTGTATTCTGTTATAGAAGGGAAAATAGCAATGCCATGGTAAGTCTCAGCTTTGGTTATTAGGATCAGTGGTGAAAATGTTAACTGGGTAGATTGGAAGCTGAAAATTCAGGAATGACATTTTAGTACTTTATTTGTGCTTTTTTAACTAACAAAAAGTTATGATTCAAGGAGACAGAAGACTTTAGTTCAGATACCATTTATATGGCACTTATTTCCAGAAAGGATTTGAGATGGGAGAAGCAAAGATCAAAGTCAGTGTTCAGGGCCAAACATGATTCTAGGTCACATTTTTTCCTCATGTTTTCTCCGCTGGTGACATTCATCTCAGTGGAGTCACATAGTTAAGGCACTATAGCTATAAAGTAATCAAATTGGTCTCTTAACTACACAGACGCAACTTTTAAGTTGCCTGTAGTATAACAGCATGTGTGTGTAATGGAAGTGAGGTTGGGCAGGAAAATCACAGCATGCCACAGAACATTTTTGTTCTTAATTCAAGACTGCTTTCAGCTGTACTTAACAGCCACTAGCAGCTTAAAGTGTAAGCTATTTATTATTTACTTAGGCAGTTCAGAGTTCAATGATAAGTGGTCTCAGGGCTGGGTCAGCTGCTCAGCAGTGTCATCAAGGCCTGGGTTCCCTCCAGTCCTCGACTCTGCTGCCTTTTTGTGCGTGCTTATTTTCAGGATTTTTGCCACCAGGTCACAAAATGGCTGCCTCAGTCTTAGGCAGCACATCCCTTGTCAAAGCAGAAAGGAGACAGTGTGAGCAGGCCTTCCCCTCGCGCCTCCCTAATTGAAAACAAATCTTTCACAAAACTTCCATCCGATTCTCTCTGAAGTGTAATATGCTTGAATTATGTCACAAGCCTGCCTTCATTCCCAGGAGAAATGAAATGTATAGCCAAGGGGATGGGATTACTGTATTCTTCAAATTTCCGCTGAAAATGTAAAACTAATTACACTTTTAGTAGAGATATATATGTGTGTGTGTGTGGTAATTTCTAGAATCAGTATATTCTGAGGAAATGCTTTCCCATCAAACATAGGACACATTTGGGTACTATTGTAAAAACCTGGTTAAACATCCCTTTTGCTTGTTGAGCATTTGTTATTTGGTAAGAATAGTCCTGTTGCATATTAGCTGTGGATAAAATTAAAGGACAACTCAAGGAAGGTGATCCCCTGTGTGCCTTGTAGCAAATAAACTACTGGAATGAGGCAGGACATTTGGCATTTCAAATACTTTGAGGTGAGATTGTTGCTTTTTCAGAATGATGATCTGGTTCCTCATATGGGACCCTATCAAGGTTGTATGATTTGTATATACAGTGAGTTAAAAATTGCATTCCCAGCTCTTAACAAGTTATGAAACACTACAGTTTTTATAAAAGTCTATTAAAACATGTTTGCCTCAAACTATTGATCGTACACCCAACAAAATTTTTATATAAGGATCTCACTGCATTTTTTTTGTGGCTTATCAATTTTGATAGATTTTGGAGATAAATGTGATTAACTGATATATTTAAAGGGCCAGAAGGCATTTACAATTTGGGGTGTATTTTTAAGAATAAAAAGGATATGTGTACTTATACTTAACAGCTGCTTTAAACAGCTTAGGGGCAGAGTCTAATATTACCACACAATATTTAAATACCAGTTAGAAACCTTTTCTTTCTACTGAAACCTTTTATGTATGTAATTAAAACAATTGTTTTCATTTTTAATTCTGTGAATGGCTAAGAACTTTGTTAATGTAAATACTCAGGAAGTTTGATTTTATAGCTTCTCAGTTTTATAACCAACAATAAAAAAATCACGTAGGATGGAAAACCCCTTCTCTTGTCTATAGTCCCAACTGAAAGACTAGTGATTTTTGTGGTTGAATGAATGGTCTGATTTTAGATGCTGCCAGTGGTTGTTTGATTATAGAAGGGATGTTAAAGTGAACGGTATAATTGGGGGAGATTTCCAAATATTAAGTTGAGTGTTGGGCAATATGGCATCTGTCTGTTTGCCAGGAAAAGTTTTATATAAGTTTTTAATAAAAAGTTATTGTGAAATCAGTGATTTTGATTGTAGAAGTGACCTTAATTCATCCATTAAAATAATCACATTGACTTCTGAGTCTCATGAGCATTTTTCTGGACAAAAAAATCTATTCTTTTGCCAATGATGTCCTTGTCATTCATAAATAATGACATACATAGTGATTTCTGTACCAGAAAGGATGCAGAGATGCATACGGTCTTAGCTATTAAGCAGTTTATACTTGGTGGCACATCCTCTTGTAATCCCAGCCCTCAGGGGCTGAGGTAAGAGCATCACTGTGAGTTTGAGGCCAGCCTCAACTACATAGAAAGACCTTATCTCAAAAAGCAAAAGAGTTTATACTTGCTGCTGCCACCATTTCTTTATTAAAGATTATCTGCTGTTCATAGTTTAAGCAAAACACTATAAGAGACTCTTTTATTGCCTAGTGTTCTTCAACAGGGATTCACTGCCCCAGTCTACACTTTCCTGGCTCCCTGATAAAGTCATACTTAGCTGTAGAAGACAGTCTACCTGAAGCCTCTCCTGACAACTCCCTTCTCTGTGATTGCAGACCTTCCCACCTCCTGAAGTTTATAATCTTAATTGTTTCTAAATGTACAATTCAGTACTGTTAAGTATAGTCACATGGTTGTGAAACATTCTAGAATTATTTTCTCTTTGCAAATCTGAAATTCTATAGCCATTAAATGACTTCTCTTTTATTCTATCCCCAGACCCTGATAACCACCAATCTATATTCTGTTTCCATGAATTTAGCTATTTTAGATTCTTCATAGAAGGGGTTAAATGTATTTGTCTTTTTTGTGCTTGGCTTATTTCACTTTGTATCATGTGTTAAAGAGTCATCCATCTTGGAGCATGTGATAGGATTTTCTTCCTTTTAAAAACTAATGTTTTGTATGTATATGCCATATTCAAAAATTTTATTCACAGTGAATGGATATTTGAGTTGTTCCTAACTCTTGGTTATTGTGAATGGTGCTGGTGTGACCACAGGTATACAATATTTCTTTGAGATCTTGCCTTCACATTGTTTTATATTTACTAGAAGTGGAATTTGCTCGATCTACTTTCAATTTTCTGAGAAGCCTCCATATTGTTTTCCATATCAGTTGCTCTGTTTTACATTCCCACCAAAATGCACAAATGTTCCAATTTTTCTGCTTCTTTGCCAATGTTTTCTATTTCATAGTAGCCATCCTAATATGTGTGCTGTGATAACTCATTATGATTTTATTTGCATCTCTTATTAGTGACCCTCAGCATCTTTTTATATAATTGTTGGTCATTTATATATCATCTTTGGAGAAATGTCTTTTTAAATCCTTTGCCCATTTTTATATTGGGTTGTTTGATTTTTTTTTGTTGAGTTGTAGGGTGCCTTTTTCTTTTTAAAATGTGAATCAGCAGCTTAAAACTATTCACAGTTCAGATGTGATATGGTGTCAGGATACAGAAATGGAGCCTAGTATAAAGCAGCTGCAGAGCTGCCTCCCCATCACTAGCTGTTACTCTTACAGCGTGCTTAGTTCAGGGCTTTATACTCCGTAGAGGATTTGGAAGACTAAGACTCATCTCCTGCCTGTTTCCGGCCCCTCCACCACCTCCTCATTGTCTGTAAACCAGGTAGATGGACTAGAGGATGTCTGAGCCTTCTTCCATCTCTAAAGCTCTTGTTAAAGTATTGCCTTTGACCACCTGACCTCCAGCACCTAAAATTTCCTTGGAACGTCAGTAATATCTGACTTACAGATAGAAATTTTGGTTGCTGCCGGGTGGCTGGTAGTAGGTAGTCCTCCACCAAAGCTCTAGTTGGGTAATTTTCTACTCAATCTGTCTCATTTTTTTCTATTATAAATTTCTATTATAATATATCACCTAAAAATTCAGGGCCTAAAGCTTAATTCTTTATTTTTATTTTGATGCTTTGAGACAAGGTATCTCTATGTAGTTCAGACTGGCCTTGAACTCACTAGGCAGCCCAGGCTAGTCTTGAACTTGCAGCGATCTTCCTGCCTCAGCCTCCTGAGTGCTGGGATTGCGGGTGTGCACAACCACACCTGGCCTAAAGGCTAGTTCTTTAACTGCTGCTGCATATAGTTCTTGTAATCAGTCTGTTGTGGAGTGGTAGAGCTTGTACTTTATCCTGGAAATAAATACACAGCAGTGCTTGCTTGCTTGTTTTTTGAAATCTTTTCAAATCTATTCTATTTCCTGAGGAAATAGAAGCTAAAAAGCTCATCACAAAGTGTATTTGTTTTTGCTTTAAATAGATAAAACAGTACAACCAGTCCAAATTAAGATAACTTTAAAATTTCCATTAAGAATAGCTATATTTGTAAGTATTAAATGCCAAGTTTAAAGAAATGTATGAACAGCTGATTGATGTATTGCTTGTCCAGGGCTCTTGCATAGACAGTGGTGTTATAGAAGTAACTAATAGGAGGAAGTCCTGTAATTTGATGGTTGAGGTTGAAGGGTGCTATGATATGCTTACAAGTACTTTTAGGTTTCAAGTATTAGGTATTTTTTTGCATATTATTATATATATTTTTTCCTGGTACTGGGGATTGAACTCAGGACCTTGCACTTGTGAGGCAGGTACAGCGCCACTGAGCTAAATCCTTGGCCCTTATTATATATATTTTGCATATTGTAGATATAGATACTTAAATTGTCCTTACGGAGCTCATTTTGTTTTATGTATTGCCATCTGGTGTGATGATTTAAAATGCTTTTGTGTTGACAGTACTCTAGAAGGAATAAAGAATGCAAAGTCCAGCAAACTGAGTAGGAATGGATGGGGAATCTGTATGATAATGCAGAATGAGTGCCTTATTGGTAGCAATTGCAACAGGAGAGATTTCTAGCCCAGCATTGTCCTTGTGCTTGAGCATCTGTACCATCTGCATTGCTTTCTGATGTGCTGCCAGGCCTTGATGGGACACCATCAGCTCCTCCTCTGTCAGAATACCAAATGCAGCTGGGTGTGGCGAAGGAGGGGCTTCATGAAGGGGACGGAAGCCACTTTAAAGAACTACGTGGTGGAAAGCTGCAAGATGATCAGAGTCACCCGAGATCCTTCTTAACTCGGGTCAGACTGTGCACCCGAGGATTGAAAATTCATTTGGCGGCACTGTGACAATTTTACTGTGAAGGTTTAGGCCCTTTGAGCCTTCCCATCACCTCCCTTCTGATCATGGGCTGGTCGTTTAATTGTGAAAAACACAGCCAGAAGAACATAGGCAAAGTAAAAAGTTAAAACTAACCTGTGAGTGGTAGTCAGTAACCAGAATTCATTAATGTAATCATTATTAAAACTCTAAAATTTCCCTGCCAATTGTGAGCATTTCATAAATTTTATAGTATGACAAAATTTATAATACAGATTTTTTAGCATTCACCCATTCATTTGTTGCATGTGAAATATAACATTTCCCTACTGTGATTTTATTTCTGGTTTTTTTAAGGTATCTGCTGTACTATAACATTAATATCACTGATAATGAAAGCTCTTTTTCCTTTCAGATGCTTCAGAATCCAAGTACTAAACATGAGAGTTGTACCTATGTCTCTACCTTCTTATCTGTTATTAGAGTAACATGAGTTGACCATGATTTATAAAATATTGAATAAGATTTTCTAAGTAAACAAGATGGTTATGTAAAAATGTTTTGACAGTATTCACAAATCAATATTATTCATCACATCAACAGTAAAAAAGTAGAAAAATCAGATGACTATATTAGTGGATGCCGACAAAGCACATGTTAAAATCTAATGCACAGGCATTTTATCATGATAAAATTTTTAGCAAACAAAAATGGAAAGGGATTTCCTAAATATTACAAAAGGTGTGTATAAAAACCTTATAGCAGAAATGTACATAGCATATGGAATTGCTGTATAATGTTGTAGTTTTATTTTTAATTTTTTGAGGAATTATCATGTTGTTTTCCATGGCGGTTGCACCATTTTACAACTCTTCTAATCCCAACAGTGCACAAGTATTCTAATTTCCCTGCAGACACTTGTTGTTTTTTGTTTTGTTGGCAGCCATCCTAATGGGTATGAGGTGTCAGTTGATTTTTTTTTTTTGGTATCAGGTATTGAACTCGGGGCCTTGAGCTTGCCAGGCAGGCACTGTGCCACTGAGCTACATTTCCAGCAGTTAGTTGATTTTTGACATAGGAAAGCAACACAGTTGAGCTAGTTTTTCCTCTCCTAGTGGAGAAACTGTCGGAACTATTAGACATCCCTATGTCAAAACAAAACAAAAAACAGAGTAAAACAATCCAAAACTTCATTGTATACCTTATATATCCATATACAAGTTAATTCAAAATGGATCATTGACCTAAATGTAAAACAAAACTGCAGAACTTGTAGAAGAAATCATAAGTGAAACTTTTTTTTTTTTTGTACCAGGGATTGAACTCAGGACCTTGCCACATGCAAGGTAGGTAAGGTGCCACTGAGCTAAATCCTTGGCCCAGCTGAAACTTTTGGGGACTTGAATTAGGCAAAGAGTTCTTATGCCACTGAGAACATGATCCATAAAAGAAAAACACTGAGAAATTGGATATTATCAAAATTTAAAACTTGCTCTGCCAAAGATGCTGTTATAATAAATAAGTTTGGGAGAAAATGCTATAAGTCAGACATAGGACAAAGGACTTGTATCTAGAATATGTTAAGGACTCATATCTAGAGTATAAATAAAACTTAACAATAGGACAATAAGCAACCAATGAAAATAAGAGCTAAGATTTGAAAATACTTTACAGAAGAAGATATATAGGAGGCAAAAAACACTTGAAATAATGCTCATAGGTTACTAGGGAAATGCAAAATAAAAAGCCACAATGATAACTCTAGAATGGCAGAAGAAGCAAAAACAAAATACTCAACAGTGCCAGATTTTGATGAGGATCAAAGCAAATAGAATTTTTATACATCGGTGGTGGAAATGCAAAATGATACAGCCACTTTGGGAAATAGTTTTCCAGTTTCTTATAATGCTAAATATACATTTAACTGAGTATATACTTAAATGAAAATTTACAATCACACAAAAACCTGTACTCAAATGTTTATGTACCTTTAAGCATAATCCCCCAAAACTGGGAACAACCTGAATGTCCTTTAACAGGTGAATGAATGTACAAACTCTAGTACATCTCTCTTATGTAATACTACCCGGCAGTATAAGGGAGCATTGTTGATCAATGCAGTAAGGTGGAATCTTAAAGGCTTTAGGTCAAGTGAAAGAAGCTACTCAAAAGGCTGTACACTGTATGAGTCCGTTTAAGTTATATTCCAGAAAGGTATAACTTGAGGAATGGAGAACAGATCAGTTAGTGATTAGGGTGGAGAGAAGGTGTTGATTATGAAGAAGTGTCATGAGGGAATTGTTTTTGAATGATGGAATTGTTCATATTTTGATTGTGGTTACATTACTCTGTACATTTGATCAAAACTCATAGAATTATACAAGAAAAAGTGTGAATTTTACTTTATATAAACAACTAAAAAGTAAATTTAGTAACATTTCTACATTAATAATATATTTAGCCAATTTATCATGTACTGCCTTTTTTATTTTTGAGACAAGTTAATATACAAAGCATGAATTTCTGTGTAATAGTCATCAGAAAATGACATTTTTAGAAAATGACATAATATCAATATCAAATGTCTAGAAGTGAATATAATGAAACATATCTAAAACTTTTACACAAATTGATTTTAAAATTTAGATGGCAATACAAACAGCAAAGATAGCCAAGGTAATATTAAAGAACTGAGTTTCAGGATCCACACTGTTGGATATGCAGTGTGGAATAACTAGATCAATGGAATAATATAAAGTCCTTAAACAGACCCTCATATTTATACTTAAACACTCTATCATTAAAACGTTATAATGCAGCAATGTTAAATAAAGGTCTTTCAGTAAATGAGCCTGGATCAGTCTTACCTACTCATATGGGAAAGAAGAAAAAATAACAATAACAAAACCTCTAATTTTGACCCCTTACTTCACATCAAACCGAAAAATAAATTCTCAGTTAATTGTAGATCTAAATGTAAAAGGTTAAAAAAAAAAAAGCTACTCAATCACATTGGTCATCAAAAAATGCTGACTTAAATTGCAGTGAATTATCACTATACAGCAGAATAAATAAAATAAGCCAAAACTTGAAAATACTGTCTGCAAGGCTGTAGAACAACTGGAACTCTTGCACACAGACAGTGGACAGCTGCTTTGGAGACTCCTTGGTGGTGTCTGTGAAGACTGAGCTAACCGTGCCTCCGACCCAGCAGATGGGGTCCAAAGTGTGCAAAGACACACGAGAGTGTTCGGAGCAGCACGGTTCTTTCCTACTGAACTTAAAATATTCCTGGGTTTCTTGAGTTTTTTATTGCTTTTGTTGTTAAGGATAAAACCATTCTTCCAGTGTCTCTTTTTTCCACCCACTTCACAAAAGGGTGTATTTTTGGAAATTATTCTGTATCAGCACATTGACATCTTTGTTTTTAGACAGCTATATGGCAAACTACATCAATAATATATTTAGACAATTTACCATTTACTGCCTTTTTTTTTGAGAGAGAGGGTCTTGCTATGTAGTTCAAGCTGGCCTTGAACTCACTATGTAGCCCAGACAGGCCTGTAACTTATGGCAATCCTCCTGGCTCAGCCTCCCGAGTGCTAGGATTATAGGCATGTGCCACTATGCCTGGCTGAAATGAGCAATATTGCACATACAGTGTCCTTAGATGAATATATAAAAAAAATTAGTAATAGAATTTCTGGATCTTTGAGTATGTATTTTATTTTTTATCTTGTTTTTCAAGATAATTTTAAATTACAGGAGAGATAAACTTATTATCTTCCTGCCTTAGCCACCCAGAGTGCAGGAATTACCATGCCTGGCTTCCCAGAACATTTTCTTCACCTGTAAAACTACACATTACATAGTTACGTTCTATTCCTTGCTCCCTCAGCCCCTGACAACTAATATTTTACTTCCTATCTGTATATATTTATCTGTTCTGGGCATTTTATTTACTATGTGGCCTAATGGGTCTGTTTTCTTTCCTTTAATATATTGTTTCCAAGATTCATCCATAGTGTAGCAGGTAACAGTATTCATTCCTTTCTATGGCTGAATAATACTTCACTGTATGGATAAAACTACATTTTGTTTAAGCATTCATTAGTTGGTGGACCTTTCAGCCATTTATAATGCTACTATGAGCATTCTTGTACATGTTTTTGTGAGTACTTTTCAATCTTATGTCTGTGTTCTGCTCTAAGCCTCATGTCTCACTATATTGTGTGTAACTTTCTTCACTGTTATTTCCTCTAGGTTTGTAGTGCATCACATGTAGTCAGAGAAACGGTTGTTAGGAAGGCAGATCAGATGATTTTGTCACTCTAAAGTGGCTTATGGACCAAAAAAGCTTGAGGATCATGGGTCTCTACAGCCATCTTCTCCTTCCTACAATTAGTATAGATGGATGAACTCCTGAGCACTTAATGTCATTTGCCTGTCTTACTGGACTTTCCAGTAAAACTAATTTTAATAATAGTTCTCTTATTTTTCCCCCTTTATGCTTTAACGGAGATGCTGCTGGGTGGAAATAACTTGAGTGCAGTCTTGTCAGGTAACCATCACTTGTAAAGCTTGGACCACTTTTTTCTCTTTGTATTTGTTTTCAGGAAGGGATCTGGATGTACCTGTGGTCTGAGAGAAGATGAACTGGCTTCCTTTCTCCTTTCCCCTGTATAAAGTCAGGGCCACAGTAAGACTCAGCAACCTGTCTGCCTCCTAAAAATGAATTGTGCTAAATGGTTCCTGGCAGGAAGCAGCCAGCCTTTAGGGGACCGGTTGAAAGGAAGTTGCCTCCAGAATTAGTAGAAATTTGCTGGCTGGCCATGTCCCTAGTCCCTCTAAACTTCCCTTGGCCAGAGGTTATTTGTGACTACAAAGAGTCTGTGCAGCACCCTAAGGAGTTGGAGTAGGAGAGCATCCAGAGTAAATATACATTGGTGAGATTTATCACCTCCCCCTTTTGACTTCTAGACATTGCCTCTGGAAATTCTTTCCATCTCATTCTTGCAGCAAGGTTACAGGGAGTCTTGCATTTATCTATATACAAATTTTATTTCTATTATGAAATAGGAGAAAGTTGTGTCTTCTAAAGGTATTTGAGAAAAAACCTTGTACAATATATAGATGTTCAAACACTGTTGTATAAGTGAGTGAACCCTGAGTTAGATCCACTTCACAAGGGAGGTAGCTGAATGACTATTTTCTAGTTTAGGGTTTCTTCTGTTGTATATTAATAAGGTATGGTATGAATAAAAATTGACTCTGGTTAAATAACCACCCTTTTCAAAAAATAACTATTGGCCCAGCCTTGAGAAGGATAGGGATGTCTTTTATTTAATATAATGTAGATTGTTTGGCTGGAGCCCAAATGCTGGTTTCCATTATCTTACTTTAATGAAGTTTGTAGGATTAGATTAGAGGGGGAAGTTAATTCCAAGGATTGTATGAGAAATTAATAATGGGAAATTCCTAGGTGGAACTATTTCTTTAGCTTGCATCCATATACTGGGGAACCCTGAGCTGTATCTTGTCACCTCCTCTCAACCTTTAAACATCTCTTCTTGATGTATCTACATCTAAAAAAACTGATGAAGATTAGAAGCTAGACCACGTCAACCATATTAAACCATAATGGAGTTTTGCTTCTGGTCTTCTGTTGGGTATCATAGGTGAACTGTTATGTTCTTTTATTATTATTATTATAACCTAGTTATGAGAGA
>NW_004624752.1:25363069-25457993 GCF_000247695.1 Heterocephalus glaber
TTATTATTTTATTTTTTTATTTTTTTGGTACTGGGGATCAAACTCAGTACCTTGCACTTGTGTGGCAGGCGCCAGAACCACTGAGCTAAATCCCCGGACTCTTTTATTATTTTTGAAAGTACAGAGGCTGTGACTTTGGAGAATTTGGTCTCTTACCTAAAAATACATTTAGATCTCCACATTTTCATTTTCTGTAATTTTCATGAACAGGAAATAAAAGAAGAAAATCATAATGCCAACATCCAGAGTCCACTTCTGTTTATGTTCTGCTTTGCCTTCTGTCATCTTTTTATTATGCCTAGTTCTTCTGGGTTATAAACAGTGACCTGACTTGTAAAACTTGAACCTGTACACAGTGCTCATTTTGCTTCATATGAGCTCATCTGAAGCAGGGAAAGGATAGAGTGTTGAGGTGTTTTCAGGTATTGTTACAGGGAACAGTGTAATAATGCAGTCTGGATAGCCATTTCCAATGGTGCTGTCAGTCAGCGAGTCAGTTATTTAACAAGACTATATTAAGTGCCACACATAAGGCCTTGAGTTTAGAGCACACCAATCTTGGCTCTTTCCTTTCCTGGCAGATTGAATAGTCATCATGCTAGGCTAAGCCCATCCTTAGGCCACTAAAACCAGGCTGCAGCTAGTCTCTCTACTTGTATTTTCTCCTCCTGTGCATTATAAACAGTCACCCCAGTGAAACTCCTTCAGCAATGTTCTCAAGTTGTTTTCGTAGAGCTTACAGTGGCTTTGATGGTTTTAGCCCTTCAGGATGCTTTAGCAGCTGCCTCCTCCTGCCTCAGCTTGTTTTGTTACTTGCTGGTCCGATCTGCTCTAGCCAGCAGTCACACACAGCATGCTTGTCCCTCTACTGGTGCTTATGCATTGACTTCATTTGGAATTTTCCTCTCTTTTCTTTGGAAGTTTGTTTCTGTTTTCCCTCAAAACTGTTCTGAAACTTAACGTTTTTCAGGAAGCCTTTTGTTTTGATTTACTGTACATCCTGCTAGCTCATTATCTTTTTATATTTGTTCAAGTGTCATTTTCAGCTGTTTACTCGTGTCAGAGAGCAGCCATCTACTCTCTTTTCCCCATAGTACCCTGTATCGATTGAGAACCTGCTTCAACTAATGCAGACCTTGGTATTTCTCAGCAGGGGTTGGAGACTTGGGTAAGAAGGTGTTTGCTGTTGTGTGTGGCGTGCCTGGACCTGACTGTACCTCGCCCCCAGAATTTATAGAGGGCAAAGTACAGTACTGTGCAAAGATGACAAAATGACCTAAGAAGAAACAAAAGAGCAGACAAACACCAACCTTTCAAACTTTAATTGTAGAGCAGGTGTTTTGTGGACAACCCTTTTAAAAGAAGTTTAAACTTGCTAGCATTCATTTTCTGTGAGACCTAATCCATTGCTATTTATCTTGCTGTTCAGGTTGTGTGGGAAGTCCTTTTTAAAAATTAGCCAACAGAATTACTGGGAGCTGTAATTATTTAACATTTTCTGCTCTTGATTCTTTTTTTTTTTTTAAGGACAGGGTCAGCCTGCCTATGTAGTGCAGGCTGGCCTTGAACTCGCTGTGTAGTCTGGCCTCGAACTCAAAGCAATCCTCCTGCCTCAGCTTCCTGAGGGCTGAGTTTGCAGGTGTGTGCCACCGTGCTCCACTGACTTTATTTCTGAAGTTCTTTCTGGATGGGGTTTCTATTTTCCTGCAGGAGAGGCAGGTGGGGAAGGAGGAGGGCAGGGGAAAGACCCATACTCCTGGACAGGTGCCACTCAGACTCCGTGAAACCAGTTGTGTCCACACGTGCTGAGGTTACTTTCTGCTTCTAAAACCTGAACACTAGATTATTAATTTTCTAAACAATCTAGTGTGAAAATCCTGAGAATCTTTATCTACCTCTGAAGTTCAGAGGCCTGTCCCTCAGAATCTAGATTATCAGGGTATTTACTTAGTATAAACAACCGTGTGTAAAAATACCACCCTGGAAAAGATTTATCTCTCTTCTGCAGAATAAAACTTTTTTTCATAGTAACAAAGATTGTAAAGGTTGATAGGACCCCTAAGCCCTTGGGTAGCTGTCTTAAAACAGTCTGAACAGTTGTGGTTACTTTATTACAATAGCAGGACATCAAGGGCCTTTACATTCCTTCCCCAAAACAAAGTGGATTAGTGACGAGGGCTTCGCCTTAGGAAGGCAAGAGAGAAATGAAGAGGAATATAAGGAGAAAGGGAGGGGTAAACAGCCAAGCTTCTAAGAACAGAGGAGGGGCACAGAAACTGCAGTTAAATGATGTGATAGAGCAAATTTACGGGGAAAAGATAAACACGAAAGGGACAAAGTGAAACAAAACCGAGGGATGACGTCTTGGGCTGCGCTGCCTCTGCTTTCCCCACTGGCCCGAGATGCTATGCTTCAGCCTCTGGATGGGACACCCTGGACACTCAGGCCTCCAGGGGGAGGTGTGAAGACAGGTGCAGTGGCTGGAGCAGCGCGGGCCGGGGTCCCAAGGCGAGTGACCGGCGATACTGCGGCTGCCTGCTTCCCTTGCCACCTGCTCTCCCCTTCTTTCTTCTTTACCTGGTGGAGTAATGTCCCCCAGAGGAGGCTGCACATACTGTGGGGCTGACAGAGACCTGCAGGTTGTTTTCTGAGCAAGCCTGAGAAGTCCCCCTCTGTAAAAGAAATTACCTGAAAAGGTAAACTCTAACACTGTAGCTTCACTGTTTATTGATCAGATCAGCCCTGGTCCTCTCCCCCTAACGGGACTATTCACTATGTCCTAAGGTACACCTATGGCGATGTCTTCTGACCTTAGTGAAGTAATCCTTAGATGTTAGTGATCATGGAATTCCTCATGTTGCAGGTCATGAAAATACAGGTTTGGGGATGTCCGGTGACACATGCCACGTCAGCATTTTAGTAGGGCTGAGATTAGGAACAAGCTCTTCTGAGTCCTTGTCAACAATTTGTTTCTGTTAAAAAAAAAATATCCTAAAACCTTACTTGTTTATGAATTCCTAGGATTAGTTTTGGTCCCAAGAAGCAAAGAAACCCAGCAGGTCTGGGTTGTGAGTCATTGACGCACGGAGACCGGGAGAAGGAAGTCCGTGGTAGTTGTTCTGTGGCTGCAGAGTTTTGTAGCTTCTGCTTTTACTGTTAGTGGAGCTGAGCAAGGGGCCTGCAGTTACCCCTGGGTCTGGCTGGAGTCCCATTTTTGAGGCCCCAGAGTTATTTTTAGCCCCAGGGCCTTGGAAGCAGGTGTGGTCTGGGCTTGAAGGCCATGCCTGGAACGTGTTCAAGCCTTGTGCCTGCCTGCTGGGAGCTGAGGGTAGTGACTTAAGCCACTGCATAGACTTCAGAGGAACCTCACTTTTCCTGAGAGGAATGAAAGACAGAATGTACCGCATGTGCCATACTTCAAGGGTGTTTACTCTGGAAACTTTATCAATTGAAACATATTTTAAGAATGTATTGCAGCTATATTAATTAAGAAAAATATTACCTATAAATCCTTTGGATATGGAAGAAATCTTTTGTATTAAGAGTTATACCCCAACTGGCCTGTTTTTAAATTCCAGGTTTATAGTCACAAGTGTGTGATTTAAACTTAATTTTGGGGGGCTGAGGAATGTAGCTTAGTGGTAGAGTGTGTGCACAACACTGGGTTCAGTCCTCAGCTCAGCCAAAAATTAAAAATAAATCAGTAAAATTTAATTTTCATGGTGCTGGGGATAGAACCCATGACCTTGTGCATGGTAGATAAGTACTCTACAATGGAGCCTTAAAATAATTTTGTTTTTTGTAAGGTAGCAATTCAACTATCACCTTGAGGGTAACCAGAAATGTCCATGTATTGTGTTTGCTCATTTTACACAGTATGCACCAAACTTTTCTCAACAGTCTTAATAAGTAGTACAGCAGGAGCCAGGTGTGGTGCATGGCTGTAATCCCAGTACTCTGGGAAGCTGAAGCAGGAAGATTGCCAAATTTAAGCCTAGTCTAGGCAATTTAGTGACTTAGTGAGAGCCTGTCTCACAAAGGGAGGAGGGGGGCTGGGAACGTAGCTCAGTTCCAAGACCCTAGATTCAGGCCTCCAGTACAGTGAATAAACCAAATGAAACAAAACAAAACAAATAGCAGGACCTGGTGGTAGTACCTGGTCTATATATATGTCATGCTTGTTACTAAAATTTTCATGCTTTCCAAGATTATGGAAAAGAATGTAATAATTACTTGTAATTGCCTAAGTAAAGCTATACTCATATATACACAGTCTCCATCCTGTGTTTGCGTGTTTGTACATATGTAGGTATTTAAAGTTCTACTTTGCATAACTGTTCTGTGACTTGATTTTATTCTCAGTATCTCTTGACCATCCTTAATTATCAAACACTTTCAAGACATTAGGCAATCATCTCTTTTGAATATTGCATGATACTATATTACAGGATTTATCATAATTTATAAGTCACGCAGCCAATCTCTTCCTTACAGATGTAGGTCTTTTCCAGTATTTTTATGTGGATTTCAACTGAAAAGTAAGGAATTTTCCTGGAAGTCATTTTGAAATTATCTTTGTAAACCATTTTGAAATTATCTTCAGGAGAATATAGTTCGGTATACTAGTTTTGCTTATTCTAGGCGATTTTATTAGACAAAATTTTGGAATATTAGCAGAGATGGGGGGCTTAGTGATCATTTCTGATTGCAGTCCATTACTTCTGGAGCCCTCTGATCCTCTGAAAAAATTAAGTTGTAAGCTCTCTTCCATTAGAATGTGTTCCAAATTATTCAGATTTTTCCGGTCTAAGTACGCTCAGTAATTTAGCTCAGTGCAGGAAAGTACAGCATATGTGTGAGGTGGGTTAAAGGTGGTACATATAGGTAAAGATTATAAATACACGTTACTATTACCAACCTCTTGAACACAGTAAATTCCTTGTGTTAAGGACTTTAAGTCCTCTGACAAAGGCAACATCATTTTTTTGTCTTTTGTTTTGAGACAGAGCCTTACTATGTTGCTGAATGGCTAAGTTGCCTAAGTTGGGCTGGAACCTAAGATCCTCCTGCCTCAGCCTCCAGGATGCTGAAATTACAGGCATGTGCCACCATGCCTGGCCATTTTTCTTTAATATAAAAAAAACTACATCTTGTTATGTAGCTTTTTTAAAAACATACATCTTGTTAAACGTACTTGATATTTTACTATCTTATAATCAAGAATCTTATTAGATATAAACATTTGGGAACTTGGAGAATTGTATTGAATTAACCTTAATAGTACTCTTTCCTGTTACAGTATTTCTGTTCATTTCTTGGCCAAGACATGCACTAATAAAGGAACTATAGTTTTTCTCTTTGTCATTAAGGTTAAAGGGTGAAACCACTGAAGATTCTTGTCTGTAATGTATATTTCACACTCAGGTTAAAAGTTCAGTTGCCTGGAAATGCATCATTTCCAATAGATGTAACTGTAGTTCTGAAGAAAAACTGAACATCTGCCACATCTTTTTTTGGTGTTTGCCCAATCTTGCATTCTCTTGGCCAGTACATTCATGGTCTCAATCTAGCCTTAGACATAGCTGCAGTCTCCCGTTATCCACATAGCTTCTCTCTCACCTCTCAGTCTTTACCTCAATGACACCATCAGAGTAAGGCCTTCTCTGACTCATTTATGCTTTCTTTATTCTCCCAGCCTTATTTTTTCTCCTAGCATCTATCACTGTCACACTAAATATTTTTGTTTATTGTATGCACCTGCTGTAGTTTAAATTTTGAATGCCTTCCAGAGTCCACATGTTAAAGGCTTGGTTCCCAGGTGGTGTTTGGGTGGTGATGGAATCGCAGGAGGTGGGGCCCAGCGGGAGGCCCTTAGGTCATTGTGAGTGTGCCCTTGACTGGAGGGGGGGACGTGGGACCCTAGCTCTTCCTCTCTTTTGCTCTTGACTCAGTTTGCCCTGTCACACATTCCTGTCTGTGAGGGACCCAAAGCAATGAACCTCATCCTGTATTAGAATCTCCAAAACTGTAGGCCAAAATAATCCTTTTTCTTTATAAGTCAGTTGCCTCATGTATTTTATTAAAGTGATGGAAAGCTAATATAGGATCCCATCATGAAATTAGAAGCTCTAGGAAGGCAAGAACGTTTTGCTGCTTAATTTATAACTCAGCAGTGAATTTGTAATTATAAACTATAATGAATAATTACCATATATTGCTGCATTTTCATAGCAGTACCTGGCACACTCTAGGTGCCCAGTAACTGCTCATAACTGACTGAATGAGCTACATTAGGACTGCAGATGCTCCTGAAAACCAGGGTGCACAAATTAGTCCCCAGCTGACTCTTACTTGTTCTAAATCTCTTCTAACTCCAGCCTACCTTTTATCCTTCTAAGACATTTTCGGCTCACTTCTCAGATGAAGCTAACCCTGGGCACATTTCCTTTTGCTTAGTGATCCACTAGCTCAAGACCACCTCCATCCCCAGGTCCCTCTCCTAGTCCAGAGGGTCTTTGGTGTGAGGCAGGGTGCAGGAGGATACGTGATAACTGAAGTGTTGGGTGCAGGAGGAGTCTGTGTAAGATATGAGAGGTGGACAGAAAGAGGAAGAAAGCTTGATTGGATCAGGGAGGGGAAGCTGGTAAACTGAGTGAGGTAGGAAACAGGAAGCATGCTAAGAAGCAAGACTTGGGCTCCATTTAAGCCAGTTCCATGAATGTTGTGCTCTTGGCTAGTGGAGACTTGGTAGCAACTTCTCACAGAGCTGGCCTCTGCTTGGGCTGGCCTGTATTTTACACTGTGGTTACTCTTTGGAGGCCCGCTGCTTGTCCAGCCTTCATTTGTGGGGCCTTGGGACCTGTGTAAGCAGCCCGAGCTTCTGACTAGATTGGGGGCCTTCCGTAGTGCTGCGTGTCAGTGATAGGTGGCTGGGTTTTACTGTGCTGACTGTTGCTGCCATGTCTCATGCCATCTAGACAGTTTTGCTTCACGCAGTCAATTCTGCTGTTGCTGTCCTTGTCAGAACACGTGTCCTCAAGTTTTGGGTAAGAAAATATAGTTAAGACTATAACAGACAAACCACATTATGTTCACAGCTGTCATGGCTTTGGTTAAGGTAGGGTTTTTTGTTGTTGTTTTGCTTTATTGATGTATGTACCAAAAATCAGGTGTGAATTATTACCAGATTCTTCCCTCCCTGAGGTAAAGTTGCTTTTATCATTGGAGAATTCAGGTGGCCGAAGCCTAAGATGTTCTTGCATGCTTCTAGACAGAGTACCCTCCCTTCTTCCTTTCAGATTTGTTCTTTTTTTTCCGTTATTGAAAGTCTGTTTAGGGTTCTGGTGAAAGGCTGGTTGGTATATTTTGTTACCTATTTTTTCAATTTTATTGGAAGGAAAAAAATTAAGTCTGGCTTGTAGTTTAATAAAAGTAAACTTCTCATCTGATTATATCCTTTCCATAAATTCTGAGAATTTGAACTTGAGCTCTAACCCAACCAAATAAAGCTAAATTCCTCCCCTCACAACAGGGCTTTGAAGCACCCCATAACCATGGGATCCTGTTCCTTCCCCTGAGACTTTCCCTGTGTGAAAGGAAGCATCTCTGACTGAGCAGGAGCACCCACCTCCCCACTTTTCTGTCAGACCATCATTGGGAATGTTTATGGGGGCTCACCCCTTACCTACCTGCTGGAGACCTTGGGAGTGGATAGTTTAAGACAGCAGCACCTAGTAGCAGATAAGCTGTTGTTGTTGGCAGGAAAAAACTGGATGGAAGGGGAAAGGGACACCGCCCCCCCCTTTTAGTGGGATATATCCAGTGTCCGTGTGACTGACCTAGAATCCAGTTGGGAAGTTGAAGAGAAAAATGCCTCATCAGAGAAGAGGAAGATGCTTAATAGACTGATTTAAAAGTAATCTTTAAAAAAAATTCTGGTTAAGCAGTAACTATGAAGGCTACAAGTACTGAGGAGAATCAAAACAACTTTCCTTTTAGCTAATTACTGGTAAATGATCGATTCTTTTATAGTTAAATTTTGTATTGTTTTTAAAATTAAAACAGGCCTCACTTGTTGTCAGACTTACAATTCTCAAACATAGCTGATATAGTTCATTGATATATTTTTGCAAAGTTGGATAGAGAATGAATTTCAGTAAATAAAATTTCAATAATTTCCATTATAAAGTCATAGATACATGTCCTTAGGTAAATGAATGAAATCTAAAACATAAGGGCCGGGGATTTAGGTCAGTGGTTTCATTGCCTGCTGCGCAAGCGCAAGGATCCGAGTTCGATCCCCGGTACCAAAATCAATCAATCAATCAATCAATCAATCTAAAACATAAAAGTAAATCACAGAAAAACTTTAAAACTTGTATATTCAAGGGAAGAAAGTTCTTACAAACTTATATTAATGTTAAATGTTATAAACTATAAAACATAAGTAATTTCTGAAAGCTAAAATGCACCAGAAATGACATTTCTTTATGGATGTGTCCATTTTTCCTCCTCTGATTTGTATAGTAATTATGTCACTCTAAAAGGTTGCTTCGGCCTGTCTTTATCCCTAGGTAAAGTCTTTTAAATCCATTATTTCTGAATGTGGGATACTTTGAAATTGTTTTGGTAGCACTGGTTAAGGTTACTGTTTTCAATATGGTAAATACTGCTTTAATGACTTCGGGATGTCTTTTAAGAGATAATTTTCATAATGCTATGAATGTAGACTGTCACATTTTAGTTTTCTTTGGAGTCAGAGCAGTTAGCAAATACTTGTTAGGATGACATAAACTACTTTGCTAAGTAAGCTTACTATTATGGAAGTAGTTTTCAGAGTTTAGGTGCCTCAGTAAACAGCTGATTGAACAGATGTAATTCTGCAGGGATGGAGGGATTGTCTTTTAAGGTTATGTATTTCTATATGTTTTATTCAGATTTCCAAAAAGGCAAAAGACCTATGAATATATGGATTGGTTCACTTTCTAAGTAAATGTTGAAGAAAATCAAATTTGAAGTATTATAAATGAAAGAGTAGGATATAAAAACTGTATGTAAGGGAAAGGACTTTATATTTGTGTGTTAGTTTATATTCATTAAAAAAATCTTTGGAAGAGATCAAAAGAAACTGTTACCAATTAGAGGGCAGGGTTGAAATTTGGGCAGATAAAGGACAAGGGCAAGAGGAGGATTTTTATATATTTTTTCATTTAAATATATTTGTTGGAGTGTTTTGTTGTTGTTATTTTGGCTTTCTTTCTTTCTTTTTTTTTTTTTTTTTTTTGAGGGAGAGGATCTCACTGTGTTTAGCCTGGCCTTGAACTTACTGTGTAGCCCAGGCTGTCCTCAACTTGGTGGTGATCCTCCTCTGCCTCAGCCTCCTGAGTGCTGGGATTACAGGCCTGTGCTAACACACCCGCCTATTGGAATTTTAAGATAGCACTTTCTAACACTTTCATCTAAGTATAATGAACATAAAAACTACACATAGTATAAAACATGTATATAATATGAATATGAACTATATGAATATGTCATCTATTAAAATGGCAAGAAGTTAATTAAAGCTTTAAAAATTGGCTAAGTAAATAGTATTAAAACTGATCTGCCTGGATCTTTTTTCACACTACTGGGGATTAATCCCAGGGCCTCCTGCGTGCTAGGCAAGCACTCTACCACTAAGCTATCCTTACCCCTTAAAGAAAAAAAAAATGTGTGTGTGTGTGTATGTATGTATATATATGTGTAATATTTATAAATAAATAATTTTGAGACAGGGCCATGCTAAGCTCCTCTGGCCTCAGGCCCCTGAGTAACTGACATCACAACTGTGCACCACTGTGTCTAGCTCTGCCTTGGATTTTGTGCATTTGGGCGCTTGTAATTCAAGCTAAGAATTTTTGTTCCTTTTAGCTAATTCTTATAGAAATTTTGGGTAAGGTTACCTTGGTGGTTTTGCAAACAATATAAATATTCTGGTCAGCTTTTAAATCCTACCTGATGGAAAAGATTTTGAAAGCAAAACTGTCACAGACACATCCCTGATCTGAGGTTATTGACATCCTTCAAAATGAACAGTGGATGCGGCAACATTTTTAAAATTAAAACTGTAGCTGAGGATAGGGGTTTAACCAGAATTCTCCAGCTATAAGTGAACAAGGTTAAGGGCATTGTTGCCTCACCCTCCACAACTCCTTGTCTCAGCTCTGCCTCTCACACATTCAGTTTGGGGCTACGGCAAATCAGGCCTTGGGCATAAAAGTGTGCAGGAGGACTCCAGCTGGCACCAAGAGCACAGCACCGAGATCGCGAAACTTAATCCTCACTTGACTTCCCCCACTCTGGTTCAGTTACCTCCTCATTCTACAGTCACTTTGACCAGACCCTTTCTTGGTCATGGAAAGGGTCTTCTTGTGTCTGTAGCTGCTGACTCTGGTTCTCTGTCTGATAAGGACGACAGTTTTCCCCTCTGTAGAACTGTCTGCCGAAGGGAAGCAAGGATGAGAGTTTACAAATTCAATTTTTTTTTAATTCAACTTTTGCATGTTTGCTGTCGTCCCATTCCTTTTGTCCCTTGATCTGTTAACCCAGATCATTGCTTTGTCCGTCCCATCCCGATTGTATCACTGAGAGGAGCCAATCAGACTCTGAGACTCAGTGTCATTGTTGGAACCAACTCCCTCTCATTCTCTGATTTCCACTTTCTGTGCCACTCAGGCACCTCACGGACAAGTCGTGTTATTCTTCTCAGTCCAGCTCTGTTATGGGAATTGGTACGTAGGGAAAACTGGGTAACCCAGTAGCAGAAGCCCTGGTTTGGGAGTCAGACATCTGAGTCCAAGACCTTACATTGGCGTGAACTGTGTCATGACTCAGTGCTGAGGCACTGACCAGTCCTTTGACCAGGATACATTCTCTGCTCTATTTTCTCTGTTGAGAGATGACTTTAGTACCTTATTGACATACAGTGAAGCTTATTTCTTGGAAGACGAGAAATGGACATGTAGTGTATTAAATGCAGCTGTTTTGTAAAATGGGTAAATGAGAAGATTTCTCAGGTGCCTTCTAACTCTGTGTCAGGTTCTGTGAGGAAAGTTGCCACTGGACTACGGAGGGTGGAATTACTTCTGCTTTTGTCTGCCCGCAATGTCTTTTAGATTCTCTATGCAGCCAGCTTTGTTCACCAGTGCATCTTCAGGGCATTTTCCCTACTTTCTCTCTGTGGTGTTTGGTTTTTTCAGTTATGAATTTTAGATAAATTTCATAATTTTGTCCTCAAAGGTTTGTGAAGAGACAAGGCCACTTGTGTCTGCATTTTATAGGAGAAGGAACTGGTTTACAGGAGTTTTGTGATTTGCCCAGTTACCCTGCAAATGGCAAGACAGCTTCTTTTATATCCTGATTCCTCTTCTCTATGTTTCAGTTTTGAATTTGTAAGTATAAAATTAGAAAGAATGGGCTGGGGATTTAGTTCAGTGGTTTCGCAACCTGCTGCACAAGTGCAAGGACCCCAGTTCAATCCCCGGTACCAAAAAATAAATAAATAAATAAAATAAAATTAGAAAGAATGACACAAAGATGTTTAAAGATTTTATCATCCTGATCTGAAATCAGTTAATAACATATTTATTTAGAATCTTAAATTATTTCAGGGACAAGAAAGATTTTACTTACTGTTGTAGAGTAATTGGAGCATCTTAACACGCAAAGCACAATGGATGTAAGAAATACAAAACCTTTGCCATCAAATAGTTTATCCTTTGAGAGTCGACATCTAGCTGTATGTAGCACAGTAGAGGATTTTGAATAGAAGAGATGTGTTTGGGGAGGAATCTGAGAATATTGAAGGTCAGGCTCATGTCCACATTATGGGCAGCAAACTCCCATTAGGGTTAATGAGGAAATGGTTGATTATAGAAGCTTGGTAGGAACAGGAAGACATTGGATCTAGCTCTAAGGGCTTTGTACATGGGGGTGGCTGATTTAGTCTCAGGTTAATGTGTAAAATTTTCTAAGGCTGGGAGTCAGCGATTCTCTTGAGAATGAGGTGCAGATTGGGAACGTAGGGTGAGCAGAATGGTCATAGGAAGGAAACAGACCAAAGTCCTAGCCCCAAGACTGCCTCCTGTGGAGCTGGGTACATCACAAGCCCCAGTACTTCAGCAGTTGCTCCGATAAGCGTATCAGCCATTTTTGTCCCTCCTCTTCAAAAGGGGGCTGAAATTTATACAACTTGTTTTCCTGCCTGTTCTCCAGGGGCTGTTGTTTGCAAGCTGGTATTTGTGCATGCACGCACTCACACATTAGCACTTATCATAGCAACTCTCAAGCAACCATAGGTTTTTGTTGTTTTTTTTTTTTGTCCTGATAATATAAGATTGTTAAAATGGCCCTTGGCTGCTGCTCTGTGTACTATTTTCAAGAAGTAAAATAAAATGGAAGAAAACCATTTGGAATAATAATACTTCAAGCTGCTTTATATAGCCCTTCTAATTTCATACAAGTCATGTAGTTCTGGCCCCAGGTGATTATAATTCATGAATATGTTATG
Organism: Heterocephalus glaber; assembly: GCF_000247695.1. The sequence continues at coordinate 25,375,620 of NW_004624752.1, forward strand.
TTTTATTTTCTTGAAGTTTTTTGCTTTTGAAGTATAACTGAATCACCACTAGCATATTTTTTTCTGAAGCCATACCTATTTGTCCCTTTTGTTTGTTCAAATGAAACAGCATATCAAGTGTGGAATTAGATTAATGGAGTAAATATTATGAATCATACACTCTCTAATTTGCTGCTCTTTCTTCTTTTTCTGACCCCATGTTTTGTTTTCTGTCTGTCTTTCTCTCTTCATGTAGGCTGTCAGTCCAGTGTAAAGCTGCTGGAGCGAGGGAGCAAAGGTAAAGAATGATGTAATGCACTGGCTGCCCCAAAGCATCTTTTGTTGTGGAATGGTTATTCCAGTCATCTCTCTATGAATCAAATGTGAGGGGCTGCTTTGTGGAGGGAGTCCTTTGCAAGAGCACATCAACGGGGAAGAGAAAGAGACATTCAGTTGGAGGGCTCTTGCTGAAAATGGGTTTAACTCTCCTTTTGCCAGTCACCACCAGCCTGACCTCATGCATTTTAGTACAATGGAGTGGCTGAGCCTTTGAGCACACCACCATTACATCATCGGGGCAAATTAAAGGAGGAGGTGGAAAAGAGGACTTATTGTTGTCATGGCCCATGAGATGATTGGAACTCAAATTGTTACTGAGAGGTTGGTGGCTCTGCTGGAAAGTGGAACGGAAAAAGTGCTGCTAATTGATAGCCGGCCATTTGTGGAATACAATACATCCCACATTTTAGAAGCCATTAATATCAACTGCTCCAAGCTCATGAAGCGGAGGTTGCAACAGGACAAAGTGTTAATTACAGAACTTATCCAGCATTCAGCAAAACAGAAGGTAAATGCTTTCCTTTTTTGGCCTTTTTAAGTCAAATGGATAAACTGGGGAACAATTTTAAGTGAAACCTCATTTTTAAGTGGAGAAAGTAATTTGAGAAGTTTTGGTTGCTTTTTAGATTTTGGTACCTTGTACTACCCCAAAACAATTTACTAATTGTCACATTTAAGAATAATTTATACTATACTGAAAGGTTAACCTGTTCTATTTTGGTCACAAGCTGTTTCCCTATTAATGGCTTGTTGAAATTTTTTTCTCAATTTAAACATTATGTATTTTCTACACATCCACTTTGGAAAGTAAGTAGAAATTAATTATTAGATGTCCTTTTCATATCTGGTCACAATTATGTGTGGTAATACTGGTCGAGACAAAGGGATTTTACCCTCAAGGAAATTATTCCTAGGGTACTGAAATTTTGTGTCTGTATTAGAGAAGGCTATATCTTTTCTTTTTTTTTTTTAAGGCTATATCTTTTCTTCACAAATGAAAACAAACTCATCTTTTAACTTTAATAAACAGCTGACTTAGTGTTATCGAGGAACAATGTTTAAAATGTTTAAGTTTTATGTATTACATATTTGGTTTATGAACTTTACCCTTTTATAAGTGTCAAGTATTTAAAACCAATGAGTTTGGAGCACATCTACATAGAAAAAGCATCAATTAGCCTTTCAAAAGTTGATTTAGGGCCGGGGATTTAACTCAGTGGTTTTGCCGCCTGCTGCGCAAGTGCAAGGACCCAAGTTCGATCCCTGGTACCAAAAAAAAAAAGGTGATTTATATAAGTGTGTATGCTAATTTTGACTAATAAATTAATCCTATCTCATTTTTATTCAAATAATTAATTGAAAACAAGAAGCCATTGTCTGTGTCAGCACCAATAAACATGAGTCTGCTCAACCGGTTGTTTTTAAGATTATTTTTCTAAAAGAAAAAAAACAATTATTTTTCTCACCTGCCTTCCTACAGCAAGCCTCACATTTGCCTTTCAGGTTGACATTGACTGCAGCCAGAAGGTGGTAGTTTACGACCAGAGCTCCCAAGATGTTGCCTCTCTGTCGTCAGACTGCTTTCTCACTGTGCTTCTGGGCAAACTGGGGAAGAGCTTCAGTTCTGTCCACCTGCTTGCAGGTAAGGCTGTGTACAGTGCTGAGGACTTGGACTCTCATTGAGCCATGTAAGCAGTGCTGGCCCGGGAGTTCACAGTCCCTGAGCCAACCGCAGCTGTGATGCACAAAATGACTTAGGGCTTTTGACGGATGTGACAGTTCTGCTTCACTTGAGAGCCTCATTCTTCCCACTGGTCAGCCCAAGTACCCCTTCCTTGGTGTTTATTAGCTAGTAGAGCCACACAGATCGCTGTGCTGGGTGTGGATAGCTCAGAGCCTGTTTTTCTGCCTGAGGACTTTTCTGTTCAGCTGTGATGTAAAAACACCAAATGGCCTTAGCTGCTGCTGTTCCCACCTCTGTGGCGAGAGTCGGACTAATTCAGTGTCAGGCTCTTATCAGACTTCGTGGACTCCAGAGATAGGTCACCTTTCTGGGTATTAGTGAACAATACGATAGGGAGAAGTGTGCACAATCTTCTAATTATTATGGAGACTGTTTAAAAACTTGTGTATTTTTGTTTTTACACTGGAAAAAGAAGACTCAACTTACAAATGGTAAATGACTGGATGAGCTTAGAAAGGACCAAATATTTTGTATCTGCCCCAAGGGAGTTCCAGCTCACTGAGTTCCAGAGCAGACTGTCCATCCCTCCCTCCCTGTTTTGTGGATGTTACTGAGGTCCTTTCACTTGTGCTGGCTCCTAGAGGGATGAATACAGTCTACCAGTGCATGGAATCTTAACATAAAGCTGCCGTCAGGCACATTTAGCCACAGGGAGAGGCAAGAATGCTTTTAAAAATCTGATTTGAGAAAATCAGAATATTGAAGTTGTCACTTGTATACCATCAGTGTCTTCTTAGAAGGAGGGTGCAGGGAACTTGATGTTACTGGCAGTCGATTGTTAGAAGTATACACGTTGCTGTTTTAAGAGAAAAGGGTTAGCCAGTTGTTGGCCTGTAACAGCTTTTAAGCTCTGCAGGTTTAGGTGAGATTTCTGTGTCGGGCTCAGATCATCCGTGGCTGCACCTCTCGTTCATGCTGTGATTCTGTCTGATCTCTCTGTGAGTGTTCTTAACTGAGGCTTGCTTGTTTGACAGTGCAGATTTGAGAATTCTTTGGCTGGGAGTTGTAATATTCCATCCTGTCTGCTGATGAGCACTTCTGTGGGTATAGTGCTGGGTGCTAAACCCAGAGCCTTGCCTACACTGGGCAGACACTCTGCCACTAGCTACACCTCCAGCCTGCTACGTACATTCTTTTAACGGGAATATAAGTGTGCTAAATATAACACTTACTAGAGTGCCACTAAACTGATTTCCTGAGTTTAGGCCCTCATCTCCTGCTTTTGTAGCCATTGGAACAGACTTTACTTTGGAATTCTATTCATGGGACCAGGGTTTTTTTCTTTTCTTTTTTTCCTTTTTTTTGGTACCAGGGATTGAACTCACAACCTCAAGCTTGCCAGGGAGGCACTGTGCCCTGAGCTAAAGCCCCAGGCCCTAAGGATCAGGGGTTTTTTAGAGGTTGTGCACCCAGATGTGCTTTATGACAAAGTGGTTCTGCCAGCTGCTCTAGTAGAGATACCTTTTCCCTGTGGGGGCTCAGACATGACAAGCTGGCCGAGCAGACACCCCAAGAGTGAGCGCGCTGAGTTCCCAGCACAGGTGTCTCGTCTGTTTAAGTGCTTTCCCCTTTAACTCCCTTTGCCAAAGAGCATTCCTTGGTTCTTATCTATCACTGTAGCTTGGGAGGGGCACAGGGGTCCATTCTGATCAGCCAGGTCAGCCCTAGGGACATGGAGTACACACACTGAGTCAGGAGACTCCGACATCCTCACTTCAGACACGAACCGCTTCCCAGGCCTCCATGGAAGCTCACTGAGGCAGCGCCACAAACCACAGCGACTATTGATGGCACCACATCCTCGTCTACACCTCCAGAATCCTGTGTTTCCCAGCCTAGGAGTGGCTTTCAGGTCTGCAGTGCCTTATTCGGGAGCTTCTGAGCAGCCAGACCTCTTCTGACACCTAGGAGTGTGTTCTGTAGCATTGAAAGGCCCCAGCCATCCAGAAGCCTCTGACCAATTGGGAATTCTCTTAGTTAGTAGATCTGTTCCTTGGGGTAGATAGAAAATTGGCATAAGTAGAAAAGAATGTTGAGAAGGTAAGGCCATCGATTTTTGGGAAGCTGTTTTCTTTTTTGCCAAGATCCAGCTGCACACTGGGTGTGCCAGGAATTGAGATAGAGGATGTATCAATAAAAGTTTCTTAAATGTTCTGCTTGGGGAGAAATAACTGGCCATGGGAAATCACACTAGTTTCCCACAGGGGCTTCTGTAAATTACTAGGTCACTATGATATAAACAGAGTCCTTGCTTGGAGTAATTTTTCCATCACTTTAGAACTTTCCACCACCTTGAGAAAGGAAAGCATCAGCTGTGTGAGGTGGAGTTTATGGTCACTAGGTAGGGAAGTGAATTGTGGCCTAAGTTCTACTCATACTGTCAGAATTTCCTCACCCAGAGATGATTGAGTTGGTAAAAGAGGAATAAGAGGATTTCCTACAAATTGATAAGAGCATCTTTTTTGAGATGGGGCCTCACTACATAGTATGTAGTCCAGGCTGGCTGCTCAAGTTCACTATCCTCCTGCCTGTCTCCTGAGCACAGGGATTATAGGGATGCAGCACCATGCCCAGCTAATAACAGCGTCTTAATGAGCTTTTGTCTCAGACAGGGGGACCCAAACTTACCTGGAGAACCTACAAAATGAAGGGCTACAGCCAGGAATGGGGTGTGGGATGTGTGGAAGCTGTACTGCAATGCAGTGGGCTTAATGCTTTAACAGGGTACAGATCTTGTTAATCTTTGTGTTCCTCAAAGCCTACAGCTTCCTAAGTTTTCAATAAATATTTGATATACCCATTACTTATAGGTTTTATAACCATTTATATTTCATATGATTTATTTTATTAGTTTAGAATATAAGTGATTAATCTGATAAACTCAAAGTGTAGAGAAAACTTCATTGCTTTGAAATAAGTTACTTGCAAAGTGCATTTATTCAGATAGAGCAACATGTAACTGCTATGGGAAAAGTAATATGAAAATGTTTTCATCTAAGTAGATTTAAGCATATTAAAACCTGATAAAAATACTGCAGTTAAATAATGCTAATTTTTGTGATGCTTCAATACCGAAATTTGATAGCTAACTCTAAAAATCTAGCTTTATTCATAGGAAGATACAAATTCTTGAATCCATGTTAATGGAGAAAAATTGAAATAACATTTATATTTTAAAATGTAAATGTAACGCTGGACATGTGGTGCATACCTGTAATCCCAGAACTCAGGAGGCTGAGGCAGAAGAATCCCTGCAAATTTGAGGCCAGTCTGGGCTACATAATGAGTTCAAGACCTGAACTCATGCCTGAACTACATAGTGAAACCCTGTCTCAAAAACAAAAAAAGTTAATGTAAGGGTTTTTTTTAAGGTAATAGTCACACCATAGCGTTGTTTCAACCCCTCCACCCTGTCCCCTCTTGGATTGAAGGGTTTAATTATTCCTCATTTTGCAGCCTCATTTTAGCAAAAAAGAATGAGTCTTTCCATCATCCCTGTTGGGTAGGTTATGGCAACAGCGCTCCCTCTTTTTGCTCAGATTTTGAAGTCAGTTATTGAATAAGGACAGTTTAAAGACCCACATATATCTTCTCTACCACCTTTTAAAAAATTATGACCTAAGGGCTGGGGATTTAACTCAGTGGTGACGCGCAAGGTCCCACGTTCGATCGCTGGTACAAAAAAAAAAAAATTATGACTTAAGAACTCACATTAATAGGGTGACAGAATGGGTGAGGCATAAACATTTGTTTCATAAAAATGACTTGTAACCTAGAACAGGCTTTGTAACCTAGAACAGGCTGTGACTTCTATTTGCCTGAAAAAAATCTGACTTTCTAATAATCTGAAGAGAATAATTCTATTGAGAATATTTCAGGAAAGCTTATGTAGTTAATTTAAACATTAAAAGAATTGTAAAGAAATATTTACAAAGAATAAACTATTTTCAACTTGCAACAGAGTCACAAATATATAGGACGCCGGATTAACGGCAGCAATAGGTAATCGCCGAAGGCAGAGCAGAGCGAGAGAAAGGGTGCTGCCCAGCTCTGCAGCAGCGGCAGTGTTTGCTCTAAGTAAAATTTCAGATTGAGGGGGAAGAGAGAGGTGGGGTTTAGAGAATTCAAACTATGAGTCATTTTCAGGGTTTGGCAATAAATAGATTTAATGTAAACCTTAGATAACGACCGAAGAAAAGAATACATCAGAGGAGAGGCAGGAGAGGCAGGAGAGAAAAGGCTAGGTCAGAGTGGGAGAGAGTAGGGTCCTCAGGTCTTGGGGTCTCTGTTGGCTCCCTGCGCCTGCGCGGGGCAGTCTGAAGCTGGCGGGAACCGGGCAAGGGCTCGAAACAGCAGCCTGTTTGCATCTCTGCAGCTCGCATCCGGGTGACTTTGGATACATCATTTAATCTGAGTTATGGTGATTGTTTTTTCAACTCCTAAAAAATAAAAGATAACTCTTGCCTTATTGTGAGAATCATATTAGATAGTGCATTTGAAATCTGTCAGCATCTTTTTGAAAAGAACTATAGTCATTATGAATTAGAAAACAAAATAACCAGTTACCAATATTTACTTACCAATCAACTTTTTTGGATTTGTTCAGAAAACTAGTTCTGTTTCTTGATTTTTTACTTATTCACTATCATTTTATTTTACTTGCCCTTGGCTATTTCTTTCTTTTTTTTTTTTTGGTACCGGCGATCAAACTTGGGACCTTGTGCCTTCGAGTCAGGCACTGGAACCACTGAGCTAAATCCTTGGCCCTGCCCTTGTCTATTTTTAGGAGGGCCAGATTTATTTACATTCATTATACAAAACTGAAATAAATATAGGAAAAATAAGAAAAACTGCTGAATTTAAGCTTTCATTTTGTACTAACACACAGAAAAGAGAAAAACAATGGATTAATTTAATAGCAATAAAGATGAACCTATAGCTGGGTGTGGTGGTGCATGCCTGTAATCCCAGCACTCAGGAGACTGAGGCAGGAGGATGTCATGAGTTCAAGGCCAACCTGAGCTACACAGTTGAGACCTTGTCTAAAAAATAAAAGATGAACCTATGGGAAAGAAATATTGTTCTACCTGTCATTTTCTTCTCTGTCCTTACTCTTACAGCCTGAGCAAAAGTAAAGGGTTGCTGGGAGTGTCAGTGTTAAGGTGCCTGGACCAGAAAAAGGGGGGTCCATAAATTTTATTTGTATTCTACTCATACTCACCCCTAGCTTGTGATGAGGCAGGCACAGGGTAACTCTACAGCAAATAAAACTCATGGACGAATAATACAGTTCAGCTGTTTCATTTACAAATGAAAGTAAGCAGTATATGAGCTGGTGAGCTAATCTCCAAAGCCCTCTGTCCTCATCTGGGTCCAAGGCCCAGGCCTGCAGGGAGTCCAGAGCTTCTAGGGTTTCTGGGGAGCTGGGCTGGGAGTCGGGGCTGCCCTGTCAGATCAGGCTTGTTCTGAGAGGCTCATTTTGTGGTAGCTCTTTCTTGGCCTCTTCATGGTACTCTTACTCCATACTTCATGGAATGAAACGCCTGATAAAGAAGATGCTGTATATAGACAATTTTAAAGCATTAAATTATTTTAGCCAGAGATCTTCAAATGAGCTTAACTCCTCTGTTTTATGCCAAAGTGTATAACTTTGAATAATTATAGAAAATACCACTTATTAAGTACTTTAGCAGATATAGGTATAGGTTTATATAAGTTAGGTACAGAATTAAGGGCTTTTATAAATATTTAGTCTCTGAACATACCTAAGGTCTTTGATTTTTTTGCTGTGGTTAAAGGTCAAATACATTTTTATTTATTCTTTTTTTGAGACAGGGTCTCACTATGTTGCCCACGCTTGCTGTGAACTCAGTCCTCCTGCGTCAGTTTACCCAATAGCTGAGATATACGCATGTACTACTGCACAGCAGCAAATAGTTTGTGTGTGTATCAGATTTGCTAGTGCAGTTAGACCTATGAGTGAACAAAAATGTGTTTAACTCTTTACACAGTTTCCGTCTAACAGGGATCTAGGTTTAGCTAACAGTTCTGTGCAATATATGTGGCATTTTGGTTTAGTGGAATTAATTACTGTCCTTCCTAATGGAAGTATAATAGAACTTGATCTTCCTTTTTATAGGTTTTGCTGTCTGTGCTATTGTTATCATTAGTTAGTTCCATTACCTTTTATCTTTTCTTTTTTCTGGAGAAAGGACATCTCAAACATTGTACTTTGAATGTTGTAGCATTTGATAAATGAGACAAGAATAAAGGCATTTTAGTAAAAGTACTTCAGTTATTCAGAATTCATTGCTCTAAATGTACAGTGACTAAGAGTCACTAAGAAGCTTTTGAAAGGTGCTGTATATACACCTGCCACAGAGAGGATATTACTTAGCCTTAAAAAAAGAAAGTGCCTGGGGTTGTAGCTTAGCAGTAACTCGTGTGCCTAGCATGTGGAAGGCACTGATCCCCAGCACCACCACCCTGCAAACCCTGCCATTTTTGACAAACAGTTGAACCTGGAGGACATCATTCTGAGTAAGCCACATATGGAAAGATAACTACTGCGACGTGTCACTTACCTGTGAAATCTCAAAGGCATAGAAACAGTTGAATAGTGGTTACTGGCTAGAGGGTGGAGGTGGGGCCGGGGAATGTTGCTTAAAAAGTACAGACTTTCAGTTATAAGATGAATAAGGGCTAGAGACCTAATACGTAGCATGGTGACTATAGTTAATAATGTGTGGTATGCCAGAAATATGCTAAGAGACTAAGAAGATCTGAAATGTTCTCATTACACCAACAAAAAACAGGTAGCTATATGAGATGTGGTAATCATTTCACAGTAAATATGTATATCAAATTACATCATACAACTTTGATTTCTATCACTTTTACTTGTCAATGATACCTCAAGAAAGCTGGGGGAAATGATGTTGTTTTGCACACTGGTTGTCATATATTTATTTGCTGGCCCCACTACCGAGTCTTGGTTTGTACAAGGCTGTCCAGATTCGATCTTTTCTCCAGTTACTACCTGCCAGTGTAGTAAGCCAGTTTATGTTAGTCCCCAGCTACCAGTGGCTCAGATAAAATACCCCAAGCTACAGAGCTGACTAAAATAGTTCTTTGGTTCTTCATCATGATATTTTGCACAAGCCAAACAAAAGCACAGAAGATGACACAGCGACATCAATCTTCCCTTGCCCCAGCTGTGTCATCTGTGTGCTCTGGAGAAATGCCAGGTGCGAACACGCTTTTTGCCTTTTCAGTCAGCCTTGCAGTGTTTGACGGCTTTTCTGTGGTTGTGCTCTGGACTTGGCTCTAGGGAATGGAGATACAGGAAAAAACAAAAGCTTCCCCTGCCCTTGAGAAGTCCAGTGATTACTTTGGGGAAACGTGCTTAAATGGATGAAACGGGGAAGCAGGTGATCATGTGCTAAGCTGCATGTTCTAGGGATAAGGAGTGATTCAGGATATCCACAGAAATTGGGGAAGACTTGATTATGGCAGTGGCATTTTAATTGAGCCTTGAAAGATAAGTAAGATTTGAGCTTGGAGGATCACTAGGATTCTAGGGGAGAAAAGTATGATTAAAAATCTCAGGAGCCAGGTTTAGTGACACACACTTGTAATCTATTTGGAAGACTGAGGCAGGAGGTTCGCAAATTTAAGGCCAGTCTGGGCAACATAGACCTTGTCTCAAAATTTAGGAAGGGGGTAGGGGCGTAGCTCAGTGGTAGAGTACTTGCCTAGCATTTGCAAGGCCCTAGGTTCAGTCCTCAGTACAGTGCCACTGCCTACTCCCCATTCAGGACCAGAGTGGGGAGAAATGGGAATTGAGAGGAAATGTAATTAAGTTACGCAAGCCCTTTAAATGAGAAGGAAGATTGTGTGTGTGTGTGTGTGTGTGTGTAGTACCAGGGACTACATTCAGGGCCTTGTGCATGTCAGTCAAGCATTCCACCACCAAGTTACATCCTTAGCCTACCACTTAGATATGTGGCATAGTGAGGCTGTGGAGATCTGGCCGAACACCTATCATCACTCACTCATAGATCTTCCTTCAGGTCCCGAGGTCTGAGGAGTCCTCTTCTGCTGCCAACACCGTCTCCTCAAGGATGCTCTGGGAGCCTCTGACTGGTCTTCTCAGACCCCTCTGTCTTTCCACCTTCCAATCCACTCTTCACCATAGCCAAAGTTTCAGTTTATTTTTAATAGTAATCCAGCTTATATCTCTTTCCAGTTTAATATGCATCAGTGGAAAGATTAATTACTAAATCCTTAGCTGGTTCATGAGGCCCTGCAGTGCCTGACTTCTGCCCACCTTGTCTGATGTCACTTTACCTCCTCGGGTGTTTCTTCTTGTTTATTTGTTTGAGCTCATTAGGCCTTTACCCTAGTTGCTGTAAGCCTCCAGCATCAGCTGTCTTCTGCCTTGAAGTCTCTTCTTCTCCCACTCACCAGTGGTAGGTGTCTCCTAAACTCAATATAGTTGTTAGGCCTTCTCTAGCTGTCAGGTGGTTGGGTTCCACACTTCTTTGACCACCTGTTATAATTAACTACTCATCTAATCATTTGGTTAACATTTGTCCCACTAAACTGTCAACTGCAGAGAAGGCCTCTGTCTCAGTCACCTCTGTCCCCATTACCTAGCTCTGTGTCCAGCTCAAGGGGTGCTCAGTGAATGCTTTTTTGAACTTATGTGTGAGTCTCAGTGGTTTCCAGTTGTCTGGTTGGCTGAACAGGGATCCCTTTCTTCCTTTGTTGCTCTATGAAGTCCTCCAAGAAACTGCCACTGGCCATGGAGGACTGCTGATAGAATGGAGTACACAGAAGTGTGGTCTGAGGGGGGATCCTGCCCCTGGGTGGATTAAAGGCTGTGAGCATCACATAGGGCCAAAAATGACTTTCCTAGTGATTCTCAGAAAGTTCACAAGTCACGAAAATTTGATTTTTGAGTCATTCTTCAGAGACCAGAATTGTATTCCTTTTTCCCCTTAGTCATAGGGTCATGCCAGCTGATAATCTCATTTCATTGTGACTTTTGGGGACCACTTCCTCATCCAGCTGTAGTTGGTGTCTAATTGGTTCCTTAGGGGATGTACTTCCGACTGCCTGAACCACAGAGACAGTACTGCACTCCTGACATTATGGAACCCTGGGCCACTTAGGGGCATCAGAGAACAGTTTCTTGATCCACCCTTCATACAAAGTACTTTGGGTATGGTGAGATGCACCGTAAAGAATTACTACTACTTTGGAAGACCAAAATGGCATTCACCAGTCCTACCGTTTTCCCTTTAGTAGCAGAAAAATGTCTTTCTTGTTCTGTGGCCTCCTCTTTCACCCTGAGAGTTTTGTGCAGCATTGTAGTCTAGAAATAGGAAGCAGTTTTGTGCTCCCTCTCATGCCAACATAGCTTTTGGCTTTGAATGGAATCAGGAAATCCTTGGAACACCAAAAATATACAAGACTTATGTCCATCAACAGCTACTCATTGTAACAAGAAAAGAGTCAATAAACATTTATTGAATTCTAGTTATATGCAAGAACTAAGCTAAATCCTAAAGTTACAAAGGCGTATAAGACATACTTGTTACCCACAAGAAAGTCACAGTGTATAATAGCTAGAGAAATAAGACAGGTCACAACACACAGAGGTAATTCACAAGACTCAAGAGGCCGAGGCAGGAGGATCACCACAAGTTTGAAGCCAGCCTGGGCTACACAGTGAGTTCAGGATCAGCCTGAACTACACAGCGAGGTCCTGTCTCAGAAACAGGTAATTCACAGTTACCATGGTAAACATTGTTCAAGGACTGGAATCGTTTTTATAGAACTTCTGAGATGGCAACACCATATCATCCAGATACACTGGTCAGGGAAGATATTTTTTCAGTAGAATAGAAAAGATCAGCATTTCACATAGGAAGGAAAAAGTATTATGAAACTTTTGTTTCAGTGGTGAGCGTGCATGAGAGGGTTTTGATATAAAATGTATTTTGTTGGAATATCCATTTTTGGAATATCCTGGGCACAAGGGCTGGGAATGCAGTTCAGTGGTTGACCACTTCAGAGAATTCACAAGGCCCTGAGTTCAAGTGCTAGTACCACACATACACACAAAGAAGGGGTGCACCTTGGCTTACCTGTAATCAGGAAGGACACACGAAGTGACTTGGAAAGATTGAATTGTCAAAGGCCAGAGCACAGGTGTGTTGCGTATGTGTAGGATGGTAGTGGGGAAATGAGGCTGGACTTAGACTGGATTGGATTGTCTGCCTAAAAATTTTGGATTTTATTTTGTGGGTATTTGGAAGCAGAGAATAACATCAAGACATTATTTTCCATTAAGCAATCTGACAGCAAAATAGAAATGAATCGGAAAAGTGGACAAGTGGCTCAGAGAGAACTGCTGCTGAAATTTCTCCAGGACGAGGCATGAAGGTCTTGGACTGGGGTGGGGATAGGAGAATGGAAGGCAGGTACAGAGGGAAGAGATGCTGCACAGGGAAATCAGCGCGGCACGTACCGAGTGAACGCTGCTGAGAGGGCTGCAATGCTGATGGGATGGTGCTGACGTGGACAGAGATGAAGGAAAGAGAGGGGGATTTTGCCTTTCAATTTACTTCTAAGGTCTTGCAAAGGGAAATGATCAAAGAGGGCTGGAAATATTAGATTGGAGTTGGAGACATAAAGCCCCAAAGTGCAAAGTGGGCACTCTGATCTTCAGGTGAAAACGAACACATGTGGTCTCCATAATAACCCTCACCCTTCCCTGCTGATGGAAGTGAGAGCTCTCCTAGATCTTCCTTCCCAGGAAGTCCCAGAAAACTGTTCACTTGTCTTCACAGCTTAACATCACTCGCTAGTGGACCAGTCAGGTTGCTTGTTAATTCTCAGCCAAGGGGAGGATTCTGGCTGTATTCCTTTTGAGTGGTTATTCTGGTTGTGCTCTTTACAATAGTCTTCATTTATTTGAAGTGTTTATTAAAAGTCCTGTGGAGGGGTATGTTTGAAGAGAAGTTTCTGGGGAAAGTTATGTATTGCCAGTTTGAAAGGTCAGTGAACTAGTTATCACTACGTCTTGAGACTCTTAAATGGCACTCTGGGTTTTGCCAGTTGAGTTGATTTAATGACATTACCTGAGGAGGAGTAAGATCTGGATATTCTGAATCATAAGAAATTATAAGTTACATTGTTATAATATTTAATGATTTTTATGCTAGTACTTTGAAATGTTTTAATTCTTTTGCTGTATATGTGTCACTTGTGGGATATGTACTAGGAAGTATAGGTGACTTCTTAGTCTTACTAAAGCATTTCCAAAGCAGTCTCCTTTGTGCTCGGTGTCTGTGGCAGTAGATTTGAGGTAGATTGGAAGAAAGTGTAAATTAGTGTTTGGGACCATTTGGGATTTTTCTCTTCGGTGCTGCCCATTGACTCAGTGCCACTCGGTGGAGAGCTGGCCATGTGGGAAGCAGATGGAGGCTGCTAATGTTGAGAGGACTGTCACCCCACCACCTCTCAGAGAGGCCGCATCAAGCCTGGGTAGCTTGACTACCTCAGACCAACTTCTTACAGAAAAATTACAGTTAGATGTTTCTGTTTGGATTTTTTAGGGGTACAGATTCTGTTTCCTTCGTTTTTTTCATATTCAGTTACTGTCAACTCTGTCCATACAGTCTGCTGATCCTTGAAGAAGTGTAACCTTACTTGAGTCTGTTCTTGGTCAGAACAAGAAGTCGGAGTTGCCAGAATCAGTCACTTCAGGCTCAGGCATTAAGAATTACTCTTAAGAGCGATAAAAGTATTGTAAAATAATCATTTTCAGTGTATTCATTTGAAAAATACATTTAAAAATGAATATTGTGGTGTTTCTCTGTGTTGTAATGAAGTAAGATTTTATTTTCAGTGTGGAGAGAGCTGCTCTGCACAGGTGCAGGTGTACTCCAGTTTTTCACCTGCATTATGTCACAAAATTGTGCTTATGTCACAAAAAAGGAGTTGTTGTTTTACAGAATATACATGAGAACTATCTTGAGAAACTGCAAACATCTGAGCTATGTGAAAATGATTTAAAATACAAGAGTTACATAGTTTTGATAAATACCATTTCTGAATGTAGCCTTGGAATCCATTCACAATATGGGTCTTGCTTCTCTTTAGGCAGCTCTGTCAATTGACAAAGCACTAATGACCTTTACCTATTTGAATGGAAGCAGAGGGGGAAGTGCTTTGTTTTTCCCTGAAGGGAACTTTAAAATAATGGAATTGATATTTACTTTAATAAAAGGGTAGGGATCGGGCCAGGGATTTAGCTCAGTGGTGCCGCTGACTGCCTCGCAAGCACAAGGCAGTTTGCTGAGTTTGATCCCCCATACCAAAAAAAAAAAGAGGGTAGGGATCTATTTTTATTTTTTATTTTTTGGGGGACCAGGGATCAAACTCAGGTCCTTGCGCTTGCGCAGCAGGCGACAAAACCACTGAGCTAAATCCCCAGCAAGGGATCTATTTTTTTAGAATTCAGGACTTGAAGAACTTAAAGAACATTGTTAAGTTGTAGTAAAGTGGTGATTTTGTTAATTAGATATTCTTTCATTTTAAGAAAATAAAGTGATTTATAACTGATTACATGAGTCAAAGCGAAGAGAAAAGAGAGTAATTGGAATTGTTTAGGAGGGTTGTTGAATGTATTTTATTTTATTTGGCAGATTTCCCCTCAAAATGGAATGATGGTTTACAATGTTTTTGTGTTTTTAATGGAAAATAGTACTTCTGATTGGAATTAGATGGAGGTGACCTTGAGGAAAGAAATTTCTTCTTGGCTAAATTAGAATAAAGTGATATATAAATTATATATACCTTAACAAATGGTTTTCTCTGTCCAAAGTAACACATTTTAATTTTTAAATAAGCATTCTTTCAGTTGAATTTGTGGAAAACTGAGAAACAGAAATGTGGATTTCAGCATTGTGCATCCAAGTCCATTGAGGTCAAGACAGCTCTCTCTCCGCCTCCACTCCCGTCCGGGCCAGAGGTGGCTAAGTGTGTTTTCCTTACCCTTAGACACAAACACTTCAGTGCAGGGGGACCGGCAGAGGCTGCTGTCCTTAGATTCAGGGGAATGTGGGGGAAGCATGTGGGTCACTAGCTCTACCTATTTTCTACATTCCAGAGGATGAACAGCACATGTTTAGAGATAGGAGAAATTTGGTAAGATTGAACAGTGTGACGGATCCTTGAACAACTTTTAAAAATATTTGAAAACTTTTTCAAAAAGCATATCAGTTTTTTCATACTGCTTTTCATGGTAGACAAAGGAGGATAATGAACTGATGTTTTGTTATTTTTTTTGTAATGGACTCTCACATGGAGTGAGGGCTGACAGAGGGTGGTGGAGAGTTAAGAGCCCTGCAGCCAAGGGGAGGTTTTCTTCTGTGTGTCAGCCATTTGCAGCAGAGTACCTTTCCTGGGATGTAGCTCCAATTAGAGAGCCAAGGAACGGAAACCGGGATTTTGGATATACTGTACTGTGTTTCAAAATGAGTTGATGGTGAAGCCGAGGATAGTTTTTCAAAGGTTTGGGGGAAATCAAGCAGTCTCTCATCTGTTGTCAGTTAATGAAACGAAACTGGACTCACAAGGGCACAACATCAAATGAAAGGCCAGTGAATGGAAAACGCTGTCAATGAAGGGGGCGTCAGCAGGGTGGGGCACTGTCAGAGGTGAAGAGATTGGGGAGAATGTGCTCCTGGCTGAAGTAGTGTTTTCTGGAAGTGACAGGAGCTACAATTCGGGACATTTTAAGCCAGACTGAAATGAATGAGTGCTCAGATTTCATTGAAACCTGTTAAATATTTTAAAATATTTGACTCTTTGTTTTCTGGCTAGATATTAGTTGAAAATATTTGTAAACAAGAGGTTCTTGTTTTGTTTGATAATGTTTTACAAGGTAGTGTTTGTTGCTTTGGCTTTTTTTGTTCTGAGATTGAACAGTGTGGTTGTGTTGTGTTTTGTTTTTTCCACTTATTTCTGTTCCCTGTCATGGAATTTTTCAGAGCCACGTTCACTTTTGAGCCCCACTGAAGTCAGTGATCTAAGACCTCTGTACTAATTAGTGAAAGACTTGGATGGACTCTGGACAGCTAGGCTGGCTGGCTATGACTCTTGTGGAATTGTATCTTTCTGAAAGTTGTTCTGTAGAGGGTGCTTGAAAGCCAAAACATAGCTTCAGTTTCACTACCAAGTTGGAAACTATAATCATGAGCAAGCCAGTGACTGTATTTACGCTTCATTTAGCTCATGTGTAAACTCTGATGTGTGGGCTACGTGCAAAATATATTTGAAGAGTCTCTTGTATCTCTGGTCATGTCAGACCCCTTCTCTTTTTTTTCATTGAACTGTTTGAACAGTATAGCTTCAGGGAAACACACTCTTCCGTCATTTTGGGAGAGGGCATGACCACTGCTAGTCCGGTGCTGACAACTGTCAGGTCACAGTGGAGCTGGACCCCGTGCGTACGGACAAGGCTGTCCCTGCAGCCCGGGGAGAGTCGGAGCTAACGTCACAGAACTTAGAGAGAGGAGCACTCATTCTACCTCTGCCCAGTGTTACACAAAGTGATTTTTGCCTCCATTTTCTTTTCTGGAAGGGAGAATAGTAATTATTACCTATATCAGAGAGTAGTTATAAAGATTGAGGAAATACTTGTAAAGTGTTTAAAGCAATGCTTGTCACATGGTAAATTTTCAGGACATTCTGTGACTATTACATGATTACTTACATAATTTATAAGTATGATTACTTATACATTTCAAATGGAATTCAAGTAGAATTTCCTTGGATCCTGTGGTTTCTGTTTCCCTGAGAACATTTATTGGAACATTGTTTTGTTAGATTTAAATGACAGTCCATCCTATGAACTAACTGTAGCAGAGCCAGAAGAGAAAAAAATATGAGGACAGTTCTTTACCAAAACACAAGATCACCTAATTTTATGAAAGTTACAACTTAAAGTTGTACAATTAATTAGAATCAAAATAGTGCATGTCAGTTATGTTGGGTGGATATAAGGAAAGAATGATGAAAATCTTTGCCATTCACTGCTAGAACTACCTTGAGGGGAAAAGCTTCACCTTAAATAACAACTATATTATGCAGTTAGAGAAACTGGAAAGGAGCAAAACATTAATAGAAATAAAACTAAATCCTAACAGTGGGCACTCATACACCAGTACTGCCTGACCCCTTTGTTGAGATTGTCTGCGGGTTGTATTTATAGTATAGGAGTTTTGATTGACTCCATTTAGTAGTTGCAGTGGCCATAATCCAGCATTTCTGTAAGTTTCAATTCCACTAGCAATTAATAGGTTTTTAGCGGGAATTCCATGGTCAAATATGTTTGGAAAAGTTCATTTAGCTTAAATAAATTAAACTGGTTTCTTTGAAGATACTCTTTGGCTCCTTTAATATACTAGTGAGTGCTATGACTCTCCCAGAGAGACAGGAGATGCAGTGTTTCTCTTACTTTTTGGACAAAGTCTTCCATCTTACCAGCCTCTTGTAGGACAGCAGTGCGTGGAGCACTCTGAGGAAGGTAACCTTACAAGCATTGCTTTCTTACTTGGTGTCTCAAGAGGTGTAGCCAAACAGCTAGCTGCAGATCAAGGGTGGGGGAAGACCTCACAGATGGCGCTGTCCTTGTGCCTAGGGTGGAATAATAATTGCTGATACCTGTCAAGAGCTTGCTGTGTTCCACACAGAATACTCAGATGTGTTAATCATCTCAACACACATATGAGGTAGCTGTGATCATCATCCTCATTATACACACGAAGAGGCCAAGAGCCAGAGGGCCTAAATAACTTTATCAAATAAGACAGCTGGAAAGTGGTGAAGCCAGGATGAGCACGCATGCAGGAGCTTGTGCTCTGGTTTTCCCTGTGGTACGACCATGGGGCTTGTGTGTATGCGCCACGGCCTCTGCGTGCGCACATGTGGGCGGGCCAGGGGTGGCATTCCTGGGCAAGAGATAGCAATGAATTTGTATGGATGAAGCTCATGTTTGGAAATCGTGAGAAGTGAAGCTGTACAGGTAGATCCTGAAGGCCTCATCCATCACGCAGAGGAATTCCTGATTTCTGTGATGGACCTCCTCTGCCCAGCACATCACCTTAAAAACTTCAGCAAGTTTAAGAACTTAAAGTGCAGATAATCAGCAGGTGCAGGCCAGGAATATACATACTCTGCCCATTTGCAGGTGGCTCAGTTGTCACAACTTGCTGCCATCTTAGCTCACTGCGTCTTGGGCCCCGAACTAAGCACGGACAGTAGACAGGGGTCCCGCTGGTGGTCGTGCTTGAGTTGAACACAGCACAGGGTGATAGGAAGGGCTTTCTCTTCCTCTCAGCTCCTAGTCCTTCCTGTAGTTTGGGAACACACAGTTTAGACAAGTCTGTTAGAAGGAGATGGAGATAACTTTAGTGAGGTGTTTAGGGTCTTCTCTAAGGCTCAATTGAAGAGGTAGTAAAAAAAAAAGTGAGAGTGTATTTTTTTTTTTTGCTCGAACTTGGGACCTTGCGCTTGCAAGGCAGGGGTTGGCACCACTGAGCTAAATCCCCGGCCCCATTGGGACTGTATTATCTTCCAATAAAACTTACCATATTAACTGTTTTTTAATTTAAAGTATTGATTACTATTATGAATCAATACTATTATAAATTATAAGTATTCTCTATAATTCAAATCTTCTTGGTTCCTGAGTTTCGGCTTATTAAGCAGTGAGCATTTGGATGGCAAGGGATTTATATGAAAGTCTGTCAGAATCTATTTGGCTCCTGGGTTCGAATTCGGATAGCAAGGTATATTTAGATTGGAAAACCAGGTAAAGACCACCTTCATTCTTCTCCCAGAGGCCATGAGAGTTCCTCCTTCACTTGGGAGTGGTGGTGAGACTGTGACTTAGTGAGGGCCACAGAGCAGAGTGTTAGGAGGGAAGGACACAGGCCCTCCTGTACCCAAGCAGTGCAGGGTCCTCAACACTTCCTTCTGGTTAGTGCTCAGCAAAAAGAACAGATCTCCAGATATCGATGGTAATTATAGGAACCCTAACCAACCTTGATTAATTGCCTAGAGTCCAAGGACTTGATAGGCTGTTTCTAAGAGTAGAGGTGAATATATCTTTGAAATGAAAAAATATGCATGGTAGGATGACTGAAAGTTAATTCTAGAAAATTTTTAGCATGACCAATTTTATTTTAAAGTAATTCAGCCTTGGTTTACAATTTTAAAACTTTTTATTTTATGAAAATTAAAATTTCATAACCAAATAGAGAATAACAATAGCTATTGCACTGTATGTCATTATCTTCAAAGTAGTTACTCAAAGTACAAGACATAAACCAAAAAGATTCATACCAAAAAACCCCAGATAATAACACAACACTTTTCAACAACAAAAAATAGCCTGGTGGGCTGGGGATTTAGCTCAGTGGTTTTGCCGCTTGCCGCTCAAGGGCAAGGACCTGAGTTCGATCCCCGGTACCAAAAAAAAAAAAAGCCTGGTAATATAAATGAAACACATTGGCATATATATTGAAATATTTTTAAAATAGAATATGTAATTTGTAGTATTCATATACAATGGAGTACTATGCTGCCATAAAGAAAGATAAACTTGAGGCATTTGTAGGTAAATGGATGCATCTTGGAACCATAATGTTAAAAGAAATAAGTCAGAACAAAAGCTCAAATATCACACCCCCCCAATATAGGTAGCACACAAAATAGAAGAGCAATAAATAGGAAGTAGGGAGATGTTCACATTTTTTTTAATATCCCCATTTTGCTTCTATGAATAAATGGTTTGGCCTTTTGCCATTGACTAAAAATTCTCTTTGTGCTCCACAAAAAGAAGCCTGCATGAGGGTTGGAAGTAGAGAGCAAATGTAATAGGGTCTGCAAGGGCAAAGGAGACGTCTGAGGAGCCTGAGGGTCACCCCCAAGGGCCTTCAGGACATGCATGTCCAAATTGTGCCTCGCACACCGGGCTCGGTGCTGGGTAACACATCTGGGTTGGCTTCAGCGGCTGGAGAGGGATTCTTTTTTTTGGAGAGGGATTCTTGCACAGTGGTGTCCACTTGGATCTGTGAGACTTGATTTTTCTGCTTTAAACCGCTTTGTTGGGTAGTTACGGAAGGTGCCTGGCATAATTCTATGATGTTTATTCTCAGGTGGGTTTGCTGAGTTCTCTCGTTGTTTCCCTGGCCTCTGTGAAGGAAAATCTACCCTAGTCCCTACCTGCATTTCTCAGCCTTGCTTACCTGTTGCCAACATTGGGCCAACCCGAATTCTTCCCAATCTTTATCTTGGCTGCCAGCGAGATGTCCTCAACAAGGTGGGTGCTTTGAAAATATCCTTCACTGCTGGGTTTATTGGTAGCAGCTGGGAAAACAGCATTTGCCCATTAACTGTCGTTTGAAACACACTGCAGTCCCAGAAAGGAAGAACACTGTTTGCAGTGAGACTCCCCAGCTAACGGTTACATCATCTTTTGGAGTGTTATTTTGTTTGATGTTATTTATTGCCACAGGAAATCCAAACTATGTCATATTTGCTTGTTTCCTTGTAGGTCCAAAAGACCTGAAATAGGACAGGCTTTTTAGCCTTATTAGGCTATTGGTTTATTATAGTAATTGGGTGCATGCAGCAAGATTAATGCATGCACATTTAGTGATGTATTTATTGTGGCACACTGGAAGGGGACTCACATTGGGCTCCAGTTGAAGACCTCTGGGCTGGAGGGTGGGGGAGAGGCGGTCAAATACAGCGAGAGTGGTAAGCGATGGTGAAGATCAAGGCTGCAAGTATGTACTGCCAGCCCCATTATGTCTAAGGCTTGTTGGAAGAGCTCGGTTGAGTAAAAAGAGCAGAGAGCATGGATTCTTGCTGAAGGGGTTGGCAGTACTGAGCAGGCGCACGCTAATAGAGGAACACAGATTAGATTGGAAACCCCTGTATGTAATGGTACATACGTCACAATAACGGAGCTATAATCTGACTCCACAGCTATATGCTTTTCACCAGTAGTGCTGTGAAACAATGCTCATATTGCCTGGAAAGTTTTCTTTAAAACTTTGTAATTTATGACACCACAGATTGAAAAGGCAATCAAAGATCCTAATGCAGCTACAGGTAATTTACAAACGCTAGTTTCCCATGTGAAGGGCTGTAGCAGTTCCTAACATTTTCTCCTTCAGTGACTAGAACAATCGGGCTGTAGCTCTCTCTAGCGAGCTTTCCCAGAAGGGAAAAAAATAACTATCTAGGGCCTGGGATTTAGCTCGGTGGTTTTGCCGCCTGCTGTGCAAGCGCAGGGACCTGAGTTCCATCCCTGGTACCAAAAAAAAACAAAAAAACAAAAAAAAAAACTATCTTTGGGCAACAATGAGCCATTATTATTTATTCCTCTTTTTTTCCTCAAGATTTCTGCCTCTTTAAAATTTTGCTCCAACACTGTGTTGTTAATGTTTGTTCTTACTGTGAGATCTGCCTATTGGATATTTGATAGCTTATGCTTGTATGGAGCCTTTCTGGTAGGGCCTCAATGCCTTTGAGCTTGTGATTATTATTAATTTTATAATCAAACTACGCTACAGAAAGCAAAGTTAATTTTCTAAAGTCACATGCATTCTTGAGGCAAAGCCAGAGAGGGTTTATTTAGTTCCCAAATTGGAAAATAAAATTCCTAGTTAAGGATCCTGTTTAATCTGGTAAACTTTAACCAGTTAGTTAGCAGGTAATTTTACATGGTGACTTTTGTTATTTTTGACATTAAATGAAATGGTACCTTTGTTTTGCTCTATGCTTTTTTCAAATTTAAGAAATATAAGTCAGTTCACAACTTAGGACAAGACTTGAGAACAGGGAAAGGATGGTTTTGTTTTGCATTGCCTTCCTGCCTCCTAAACAGGCAGCAAGCAGGGTACATGCAGTGCTTGTGGGGGAGAGCAGGCTCAGGACAGTGTGGTTCAGCAGCTGGGGCAAGGAATCGTAATGCAGCACTGTCCAGAAGCTGCTTCCAGATGGATGTGCAGACCTGGGAAAGTGAGAAATAACACTGGCAGGCTGGACAGCT
The DNA here is from genome assembly GCF_000247695.1 of Heterocephalus glaber. Next base: position 25,397,825 of record NW_004624752.1, read on the forward strand.
TTGAAAGTGTTGAGTCGGAGTTTATAGTGAAGAATGATTTTAATTCTCATTGTGGTCTTCTTTCAGAATTGTTCCCTTTGTTTTTAGTCCAAGCTCTTTTGTTTATTCTGCTACATTGCATTCATTAGACCTTGTTGTATCACTGACATCTGAGCAGCTGCCTTCTATACAGTAAGTACAGTTCATCATCAGTGGCACTGCTTGGTCTCTATGCCCAGAGCACCCTATGCAGAGTATGCTGATGCATAGAAAAGTTCTGTGACATGCCTTTGACATCCTTTGGTGACATTTTATTTTAGAAAGACTAATAAAATCAGTGACCTTGTGGATGCTATTTTTAAAGACCAGCTTCTGAATTTTAATAGAATGGGATATACCATTAGGGAAGATTACAAAATTTTAGCATGTCTTTAAAAATTATTTAAGTGACCATACCTCCTAAAAACTTTTCTCATGCTGTTTACTCAGAAAACCCCTTAATAAATCTGAGAAACAGGTAAAATAGTCTTTCACAAATTATGAAATGAATGGAATATAAGTGAATGACATTTGGCTATTATAAAATGAAAATGTTGGGCCTGGGGTTTAGCTCAGTGGCACAGTGCCTGCCCCTAAAATGAAAATGTATAAGGAAGGTACAAAGATTCTTTATCAAAAGATACCAACAATCTAGTTATTAGATCCTGATTTTAATCATTTGAAGGATAATGGTTCATTCATCAGCTACTCATTAAGCCTCTGCTGTGTGCCAGACTATGTTCTGGGCTCTGAGGACACCTCAGTAAATGGGACATGAGCTGATCTCCTGGAGGAAAAGAAATCTGACAGCATAATAAGTGGGTAAGCTGGACAGAGCAATTTATTATTGATTGCCTATTTATTATGGTGACAAGTGCTATGAAGAAAATAGAGGAAGAGGCAAGGAGTGCCTGTGGGTGTGGGTTGTGATGAAACGGGTGGCGAAGAAAAGCCTGTGAGATAGAGACATTTGAACAACCCTTGGAGGAGGTCAAAGAGCAAGCCATTTGGATACCTGGAGGAAGAGCAGCACGGGCGAAGACTGGTGTCCACGTGACAAGGGAAGCGCAGGGAGACCAGGGTGGCTGGGGCAGCAGGAGCCTGGAGTGTGGTCAGAATATGGAAGGAGGAGGTCAAGACTATAAGACATTGCAGGCCTTGTGAAGGTGCCAGCTTTTGCTGCTGAGGCCCTAGTTCAGTGGTAAGCACTTGCCTGGGATGCATGAGGCCCTGGGTTCAATCCCCAGCACTGCCAAAAGAAAAACCGTTAGCCTTTGCCGGCATGGTAGTACATACTTGTGATCCCAGCTACTCAAGAAGCTGAGACAGGGTGATTGCAAGTGTGCCAGCCTAAAACTCCAGCACCTCAAAAACTTTTTTTAAAATGTTAGCTTTTACTTGAAGGACAGGGAGTCTCTGAAAGGTTCTGAGCAAAAGGGTAACGTGATCTGACTTGCTTCTGTGTGGAAAGTAGGCTGTATAAGGAGGAGGCCACCTGGTAGTGGGACAGAATCAAGGTGGTAGTGGTGGTAGGATTCTGGTTCTTATTTGAACATATAGCCAGATTTCTTAAGGTGTGGACAATAGAGGTGCATGAAAAAGACAGGGTCAAAGAAACTGGGAGATGCACTTGCCATAGGGAAGCCTGTGGGAAGAGCAGGACAGTTGTCTTGGACATGCTAGCTTGAAATGCCTTTTGCACTTCCAGGTGGATGTGCTGAGCAGGCAGATGGGTGTCTGAATTCAAGACGATGTTCCTGTAGGAGGATGTATAAATGTGGGGGTCATCAACGTTCAGACAGTATTTAATGCCAAAAATAATAATATTATTAAGAGAAATATATAATTGGAGGAAAGGACTGAGCCATGGGGCATTCCAGCCTTAAAATCTGGGCAGTTGAGAAGGATCCAACAAATGGTATTTAGAAATAAATTCTGAAGAAGAAAGGAAATCAAGATTGTAGTAGTCCAGGAAACAAGTCAACAAAGTGTTTTCTAGGAAGATAGAGGAATCAGATATGGCAGATGGTGCTACAGGCCAATGGGAGGTGAGAACTGAGGGCTGGCTGTTGAGCAAAGTGGAGATCTCTGGTGATCTTCAAGGAGTTCTGGTAGAGTGGTGGCGAAAACCTGAACAGAACGGGTTCAGGAGGTAACAGGACAAGAAGAGTTGGAGATAGTAAATGTGAGCAGCTCTTTCAAGAAATTTTGCTAATAAGAGCAGCATACATGTGGAGCAGTAGCTGGAGGAGAAAATGGAGAGGAAATCCTTTTAAGAAGGGAGAAATACTGGTTGGCTTAATTGCTGATAGAATGACCCAGAAGAGTGGAAAATTAATGTAGGAGAAAGGCAAAGAATAGCTAGAGCCATATCTTGAATAAGCGGGGTGGGGTTTATGAAGCAGTAGATGTCTGGCCGTAGGCGTTTGGACAACTTTATGCATGGTGACACACAGGAAGGCAGAGTAGATAGTGCATGTGCTGGTAGAAGGGTAAAAGTGGAGGTGGAAGCCTATCAGATTTCTTCTGATTGTTTCAGCTTTTCCAGAGTAGTTGGAAACAGGATCATCAGTGAGCTTAGGGTGAGGATGAGCAAGGACACATAGGGCATTGAAGAAAAAGGGAAATGTGTGGAAAGGCAACTCAGAGAGGGAAAGTGAATGGAGTAGAGAAGCAGGGATTGCTGAGTGGAAAGTGAGCGCAGGTAGCATTCTGGTCTTTCCCTGGCCTTGTTCAGGTGTCTGGGCGCAAATGCTGATGAGCCAGAGAACTGGTTTTGCCTGGGTGTGGAACTCTGCCACCTGAGAGTGAAGAAGTGATAAAGGGGCAGAGGAATTGAGGTAGAGAGCAAGGGAGAGGTTGTAGTGACTGACACAGAGTTTAAGCTGCAAAGAGAGCAGGCAGACATGAGATGAGAGACAGAAGTGGGCAGGGCGATCAGATTGCAGATGTGCAGGAGAGAAGGGTTCTGGGAGTCGGGCGAGTGAGAGCGAGCTGCAGAGTGGGGTCTATGAGGTGCAGGTTACGAGAAGGTTACGGGGACTGGTAAGGATGGAGCCAGGCAGGGCTTCATGGGAGCAAGCAGCCAGGTGACAAGCTCAGAGAGCTGCAAGACCAAGGAGCTGAAGTATCTGCCGCCAGCGAAGGGTTTCCCATATCAGTCGGAGCATGTGTTAGCACACTGGGTATGAAGTTGAGCTAAGTATTTAACAGCATTAGATGACTATTTTCTGGAAATTTAAATATGATGATGTTTAATTATGGGACAGGATATTCAGTTTTGTATATGTTTTCTTCATTATGCCAAAACAAAACCGAGTGATTATGTACTTTAAATTTAATGAGGTGATGCTATCCATGATTAAAAATATTTCCATAAAATACTCATTCTTCGTAATTACAGTTCTGTCTCATGTCCACCATTAAAAACATTAAATGCTCTATCTGCCACGTGTATGTATGCCCATAAAAAAAATCAAACATCAATCAGTAAGTGAGTAGAATAGTTGTGTTACACTTCAGAAACCTCCATCTGTCCAAGTCCTCCACAGGCTGGGCAGCCTCTGTGGGGGAACACGCCTGCCTCTGCAGTCCCACAGTGTTCTTGTCAAAGTCAGCTTTGTGTACACATCTGTCATCATAATAGTGCTCATTAATAAAATATTACACGTACTAATGGTCTTTCCCTGGCCTTGTTCAGCTGTCTGGGTGCAAATGCAGATGAGCCATGAGGAAAAATGGTTGTTTCTGTATGACCTAATTAAATGTTTCGGAAAGATTCAAGAAGTTGGTTTTTTTCCTTGTCACATTAGGTGGGCATAAGCAACTGTAAAATACTTGGCAATCGTTATCTCAAAGGCTGCTGTACCAATAGTTGCACAAGTCCTTGTTCTTCATAAAAAAAAAAAATTGGAAACTGTAAGTGGTAGATGCATTTGGGTGAGATTTGCCTAAGAACTTCAGTCAGCTGACCCAGAAAAGAAATAGTCAAAAAGTACACAACCTGGATAAATGTCTTCTCAAATATCCGCTTCTGTCCTGAGTCACTCCCCAAGCCTTCTCGAAAACACCTATGACCAGAATGCTGCTCCTTTGCCTTTTAGAGTTAAAAAGGGCAAGACAGAATGAAATTAAAACTTTAGTCTGATACTTCGTTTAGCTGAAGAGTCTACATGTCCGCTAGTTACTGTCTCATTTGCCGCGGAGGAAACTAGGAGAGGGTCGATTCTGGCCAAGGGCGTGTTTGGATTGGACCTTAACAGTACCACCGGCGAGCTAGCGAGACTGGAGCCGCCACACCGCCTCGCTCAGCCTGTCTCTTCCCTTGGAGAACGAGAATAATGAGGACACCACATCAGACGGGGGTGTGAGAATTCAGGGAGAATCTACTTCGATGCTTCGCACAGGCCCGCCTCGCAGAAGGCAGAAATGTGAGGCAGAGTTTCCTCACTGCGTCCCTTGTGCCGCAGTGTCTCGCCCACAGGCTCTAGCGAAGGTGCGCTGACTGCAGGTTATCATTTCCGCAAAAGACAGGTTACCGGGCGAGGTGTCTTCCTGTGGAAACTCAAGCTTGACAGCTTTTATTGACACGCAGCATGTTTCATCCTCAGCACTGCCCGTCTCCTCCGGACGTGTACACTGCTGCTGTCACTCCCTCTCCTCAGAAATTCCCATCATACCATCACTGAGTTGGGTGGGACGGGATATCACTTTCCATTTTTCTTCTTGTGCTGGGGATCGAACCCAGGGCCTCGTAAATGCTGACCACTACCAGTGAGAGTCATCCGCAGCCCTTTTGATTTGTATTTTGAGGCAGTGTCTAAATTGCCCAGACTGGCGTCAAACCTGCTATGCTCCTTCCTCAGCCTTCCTAATCCCTGGGCTTACAGGCGTGTGCCATCACACCCAGCTTCCCTTTTAATTTATGAATCTGTAGTACTGCTGGTAGAAGAAAGAAATATAAAATGGGCCTGGTGTGGTGGCACACGCCTATAATCCTAGCACTCTGGGAGGGTGAGGCAAGAGGACCACAAGTTCTAACCCTGCATGGCAACACAGTGACTTAGCAAGACGCCATCTCAAAATAATACATTTTTTAAAAGGGGAAAGATGCTGTGGATGTAAGTCAGTGAGGGTCCTGAACAAAAGAGGGGAGGGGAGGGGATGGGAGGGTTACTCTAGGTAAGAATGTGGTCTGAAGAGAAAAGCACTTTGAATTTGAGGAGCTCCCTGGTGGCAGTTTAGTTGTCTTGGTGAAGACCGAGCACTGAGCAGTGAATAGGACAGAGAAGAGGGTGACTGGGAGAAGCAGTTATGGCTCTGGTAGCATTTGGGGGAGTTAAGAGGCGGCCACATGATCTTATCTTCTAGCTCAACTGGTTGGGTGATGCCAATTTGGGGATTAGCAAGAAGAAATTGGAGTTTGGGGCAGAGAAAGGAGAGGGATAATATATTTAATCTCTGACATTTTGAATGTGAAGGACCTGTGGGATATCCTAATATCCACCAGGTACCTGGAAATTTAAGGGAAGATACAAACTGTCACAGGCAAAACACACACCCAGGGGCAGGTGGGGCCGATGATAAAAGCTGTGGAAATAGATGCTATCTTTAAAAGGAATACTGAGAAGAATGCCTAGGACTGTATCTTAGAGACAGCAGCATGTGCAGTGTGGGAGGGTGTCCTTGTGCGTGCACATTTCAGTGGTTTCACCTGGTAGTTTGTTCTCTCTAGCAATAGATATAATGGAGCTGTCTATACTAATGTTATGTAACTTCAGGCATACTATTTAACAGCCTTTTTTCCCCCTCTCAATTTTAGTCTAAATACCATTTTGCTGAGTTTGGAGTTCCTCTGATGTGAATTGTTTTAAGGAAACTAGTAATTTTTATAACATTTAAACTTTAATCTTTCAAAATGATGATGTGAATATATTAGTCACTTTAATTGCTCTTTCCCTCCACAGGAGCTGATGCAACAGAATGGGATTGGATATGTGCTAAATGCCAGCAGTACCTGTCCAAAGCCTGACTTCATCCCTGAGTCTCATTTCCTGCGAGTGCCTGTGAATGATAGCTTCTGTGAGAAGATTCTGCCCTGGTTGGACAAATCAGTGGATTTCATTGGTGAGTGGCTCAGTAGCATTCCTTGGTTACAACGTCACGTGCAGGTGTGGCCTCTCCCTCCCCGTTTTGCCTTTAGAGGACAGAAACCTACTTCAGAAATGTTGGGACTCTGAAAACAGCACATGATGCTGCCTATTCATTTAGCGGTCAGTGGTGTCCCTAAGGCACTGGGCTTGTGACCTCCTGGCTGTGAACAGTACCAAAGGTTTTTTTTGTTTTTGTTTTCTTGGTACCGGGGATCAAACTCGGACTTTGTGCTTGCGAGGCAGGCACCGGAACCACTGAGCTAAATCCCCGGCCCAACAGTACCAAAGTTGAGCCTTCACAGGTCTGTGATTGGAGTTGTCTGAACATCAGTTAGGCTTCTGGAGTTAAACTCCATCCTCCCCCTTCCAACCCGATGAGGTGCTCAGGGAAACTCTGAGTCCCCATTGCCTTGTTGCAAAGTGTTTCCCAGAGAAAAGTCACAGTTCTGTGAACACAAATCCCATTACATTGAAAGTCTGGTTTTTTTTTTTTATGTCACAAGATGCCTAAGCCTCAGTCCATGTGTCAGTTTTCTTCTTGGGTCTAATGAAATTCCAACCCAGGCACACACAGGTGCATGCGAGGTCGTCTCCTGGATGGTGTGGACAGCAGCTGACCTGTCCCTTACTCTGTCCACCTCCGGGGCTGTCGTGACCCTGCCGTGCCGCAGGTCAGATCTCCCGGTATAGCAATGTGCATTTGAAGTGGTTTCCCTGGACAGTGGCTGAGCACAGAGGGAAACAGCATAACAAGGTGTTGACTGTCACTCAGGAATTTTTGTCGTCCCTGTCCCCCCCCCCCCCCCGCATGTAAGTTTGAGGACTCTACTGAGATTACTCGGAATTACTGTAATTAAAAATAAAAGAACCAGTTCCTTTAAAAAAGTAAAACTACGTAATTAAGCACCTGGTCTTTATTTTTTGAGACAAGGTCTTGCTGGGTTGTAGTCCAGGCTGGCCTTGAACTTGTAGGGATCCTCCTGCCTCAGCCTCCTGAGTGCTGAGATTGCAGGTGTGCACCACCACACCCAGCATCTGATCTACATTTGAGAGGAATTTCTAGGCAATGCTTTCAGAGCGCTAATTCTGAAACAGTTCTTTCAAGATTTCCAGATTGCCAAGGGCTTTTATCTTCAAGAACGCATTCTGTGAAAATCTGAAGATAGCTGTGATTGTCTCAGTGTGAACTGTCACAAAGAAAATTCCCAAAATTAACTCTTCCCATTGTATTTCCAGGAAATATATTCAGCATAGCACTCAATTTTTGCCTCTCTAAAAGAGCAGCAGTTATGGTTAATGTTCTCATCGCATGTCACACTGATCCAGAGACACTGGCTCTAGTTTCAGCTAGAAACACAATTTGAGAATCTCTGTGGGTCGAAGAGAACATGAATCTGCTGTGACGGTTTATCTGCATTTAACTTGCTTGGTCCTATTTACTGTGGCCGCTGCTGTTTCCCACTGAAATTATACAAGGCAGACTTCCACATGTTTATGTTCACTGCAGTTGCTCATCATCTCCGCATGGCCTTCTCAGCGTGGTATCACGGCAGTGTGTGTGTTACAAAGATGCAACTTGCACACCTATAGAATTTTCGTTTTGTTCTTTAAATTTCAGTAAGTCCCTGGGTTTGGGGGAAGGACTCAGGTTGTTGTGGAGTTTTATTTAGCAGCAGGCAGCAGTAACTGTTGAGCTGTTGTGCTGTGGGGACCAGCTGGCTGCTTCCACAAGCCCTGCTTCCTCCCCACACCAAACTCACTACTCGAGGTGATGTCCCCTGACTGTGGGCTTTGGAGCCAAGCTGTACTTGAGCTCTGTGTCCCTGGCTCTTAGCTACGTGGTTTGGGGCAAGGTACTTCACACTTGTGCGTCCGTTTCCTGAACTGGAAACTGAAGAGAATGCAACTGCCTTACAGGAATGTATGTGTATTTCTTTTTTTGAGATGGGAGGTCTCACTGTGTTGCCCAGGATGGCCTCAAACTCCTGAGCACAAGCAATGCTCCCATGTAGTTGGGGCCATAGGCACTAGCACCATGCCCAGCTACTAAATAGCTTCAAAGTTGTCATGAGGGGTGTCCCCTTGTTCATTTGTGGTCCCCCCCCCCACCGTGTCTGTGACACTGCCCCCGTGTTTCCGGTGACACCATCACTGCCTCCTTGCATCCTGGTTGGAACCTGCCACCTTCAGCGGCTCCTCAATTTCCTACATACAACTGCGTCCTTCAGCCGGATGTTCCCAAGAACCCCCCACCAGCGGCTCCCCACCTGTGGAGTCTTCTCTCTGGTTATTTCCCACCCTGCTCATGAGTGCCAGCCAAGCCAGGCTGCTCATTCCCACTGCAGGCATTTCTCGGCGCATTTGCCACCTCCTCTCGGCTGGGCTCGTGTGTATCACTTCCTGTAGGACTCAGCCCAGCACCCATGTCTGCCGGAACCAGTGTGCCAAGGAAACCCACTCCAGGATAAGTGCTTTTTGATTCTTAAAAATACATTATCAGGTGCCTGCCTCGCAAGCGCAAGGTCCCAAGTTTGATCCCTGGTACCAAAAAAAAAAAAAAATTATCAAAAGTTATGGTTGCAAAAACAATGACACATTAAGATGGGGTCAAAGGGCAAGAACCAAGAAAGATGGGACTAGGAAAGGTACAGTAACTAAACAAAACATCCAAATTCTTACTGAAATTAAGTGAAAGTTGTAGCTTTGAGCTTCTTAGCAGCTAATGCAGAAGGGAGAATGCTGAGGCTTTACGTGCACCCGTCTGTGTATTATTTTGTAGTGTGCTGTGGACTTTCAGTGTCGCTTTGTATTCACCTGTATTGCTTCAATGTTTGGTTTTCCTATCTAGAAGGGAAGTATATTCATGTACTATCCAAGGCTTATAGGTTATCTTGTACAAAGAGAATGAATACAGTGATACCGTGGTTCATGATCTCAGTTCTCTCCACAATTCTGGTCACAAAACCGAACTGGACAAGAACTGAATCAAATTTCCCCTAAGGTCAACATTGAACCTCACCACTGAATTTGATTCGGTTCTCGTCCAACTTAGTTTGCAACCAGAATCATGGAAACAATCAAGTTCGTGAACCAAGGCACCACTGTATATTATATACATTAGAAGTTTGTACTACTTAAAACATAGACATTGAGACTGGAGTAGCCTTCTATTATTCAGCTGCAAGAGCAGCAGATTCCTTGCATACTTGTTCACATTTTTAATGTAAGTTTTGATCAACTCTTAGTAGTACCAATTAAAAATGAGAAGGGAAGAATGAGCCTGTAATTTCAGCACTCTGTGAGGCTGAGGCAGGAGGATTGCCCAGCCTGGGTAACTTAGCCAGACCCTGTCTGAATATAAAAATAAAGGGCTGGAGATACAGCTCAGTGCAAAGGCCCTGGGTTCAGTCTCTAGTACTAAGAGGTAGAAAGAAGGAAAGAAGATGGGAGGAGGAGAGGTGGTAGCTGGCAGCAGCAGCTTCATGGCTGAGCACACACATAACTGAGAACCGAGGCCGCCCAAGCGCTGCCCTGAGTGTTAGTGCTCCGGTCCGTCCAGGGTAGAAAATAGAGTATTAGCTATGTCTTAGGTACAGACTTTTGGGTGGGTCTTATTTCCTTTTTACACTTTTCTGTATTTATGAAACTTTCTAAACAAGCAGAATCATATGATGTAGGATTTATACCCTGTACATTTTATTAAAATAATAATTAAAAAATATATCTGGTGAAAAGTGCTGAAATGAGTTGGACAACTTGAATGAGTAATGTCACTTATGAACGTGTTTAGAATTTAACTGTCCACTGCATACCAATGGGGAGGAAAATATTCTCCCCACCCTCCTCTGAGGAATGAATCCTGCAAGGGTAACTGTGCCGTAAGCAGCTGAGATTTGCTTTGAGGTTTTGGGGTGAAGACACCGGGCAAATGGCAACAAGATTTCATTGCTGACTTTTTACCGGTGCCCTTTCTTGGCTCTCACTCATACAGAGAAAGCAAAAGCCTCCAATGGATGTGTCCTGGTCCACTGTTTAGCTGGGATCTCTCGCTCCGCCACCATCGCCATCGCCTACATCATGAAGAGGATGGACATGTCTGTGGACGAGGCTTACAGGTGAGGACAGGAGCGCGGGCCCTGAATCACACGGCGCTGTGATGCTGGCAACCAGATGAAAGCAGATCCCCATTGCTTTAATCACACGCTGTACAGGTTACCGCGGATGTTTGATTAAATGGCCCTGCCAAGCCTGGAAAAGAGTGGTTTTAATATTTGGCATTCATTTTGCCCTAATGCATCATACTTACCCTCTGCTACTTTAAGTCTCAGAAACAACAAATTCAGGCAGAGATTCCCCTCCTCGTGGGAAGTATCAATAATTCTAGTTTGCATACAAGGGGGGAAGGTGGCAGTAGAATGTTTGACAGAATCTACTCTGCTTTACTTTTAGCCAAATACATGCAAGTGTAAAATGAGTCATCGAACTCTCTCACTGGGTAGAACTGGCTGATGATTCTGCAGTGCAATTGTGACCAGGCTGCACTCGCCTTTTCTCACAAGGGAAAGCAGCGGGACTGCTCAGGCCTGGAGTGTGTTTGGCGACCGAGTCTGAGTCGGGTGGCCATTGTTGAGTGCAGAGGGCTGGTTTTTTGGTTTTCATGCAATAATCAGAAACTCCGTGTGGAGCAGGCCCGGGTAAGCAGCCCCATTTTCTTCCTCCTTGGCTTGTCGTCATTAGAGGAGGTACTTGGAGGCCTCTGCGCCAGCTCCCTCCCTCCAGCTCTGCTCAAGGCTGCCGCTCTCACCTTCACATCCATCGGGAGGGAGCAGGCTCCTGGCGGCCCTATGTTTGTACTTGTTACAGCTGAACCGGTTAGTGTTGGCTTTATTCATTTGATGTAGGTTACTTGGAGTTTATTTTAAATTCTTCTCATTCCCTATTCAAATACAAATTTTCAGTAGTTTAATTCTTGTGTCATCTGACAGATATCCCTGAGTTTCAGGCACCACTGCAGAATTTGTCTAATGTCTGAGTCCTTGTTAAAATCAGTTACTGGTTTTGATCCCTTGATGAATCGTTTTTAACATGGTGATTTCAAAATTGGACCCAGACTTTGGACAGACTTGGCTTTGAACCCCGACACCATCATTTACTAGCTCTGTGATTTTGGACACATCCACCTAAGGACTTTGTACTCTGTGGGAATAAACACCACCTTCTGCAGGGTTGGTCTGAGGACTGAACCACTAATTCAGTGCTTTAGCATCGTGCTTAACATCCTCAGACCACTTTCTGGCTGCAGCTTCGGTCACGCTGAGTACCAAGAAAGGAAGTCAGAATTAGGTGCTTTGATACTCTGACCATCTGATACCATCTTTTTTGTCAATTTAAAATGTGAAATGTCTTGAAGTGACTGCAGACATTGAAAGGGGTCGTCAGAAAACAGAGCTGGCAAGTGACTTTTGTGCTTGGTATGCATATGCGGGTGTCCCTGGTGGTGAGCAAAGATCATCTGCCCAGTTGCACTGGGAACTGCAGACCCTTGAGCCAGGAGCTAACACGAGAAGTGGTGGGCCTGGCGCCGCCCTCCAGGACATGCTGAGTGTGGCAGGGGCACTTGTGTCTAGCTTCAGGGGCCTCCCTGAACTTGTCAGCCATCATCTTCCAAGGTATTTGGGAAGGTCTGCCTGATCACTCGTGTATTCACGTATTATTAAGATAAAGGGTAGTTGTAAAATCAGTGTTTGCTGCTTCCTCTCTTCACAGATTTGTGAAAGAAAAAAGACCCACTATATCTCCAAACTTCAATTTTCTGGGCCAGCTTCTGGACTATGAGAAGAAGATCAAGAACCAGACTGGAGCATCAGGGCCAAAGAGCAAACTCAAGCTGCTACACCTGGAAAAGTCAAATGACCCTGTCCCTGCAGCCTCGGAGGGTGGACAGAAGAGTGAGATGTCCCTCAATCCACGCTGTGCCAAGCCTGGTGCCTCAGAGGCAGCAGGGCAAAGGCCTCTGCATCCTGCCAGCGTGCCTAGCACGCAGCCATCGCTGTTAGAGGACAGCCCACTGGTGCAGGCGCTCAACGGGCTCCACCTGTCCTCAGACAAGCTGGAAGACAGCAGTAAGCTGAAACGTTCCTTCTCCCTGGATATCAAATCGGTTTCGTATTCGGCCAGCATGGCAGCATCCTTACATGGCTTCTCATCAGAAGATGCTCTGGAATACTATAAACCCTCCACTACCCTGGATGGGACCAACAAGCTCTGCCAGTTCTCCCCAGTTCAGGAAGTGTCAGAGCAGACTCCGGAAACCAGCCCAGATAAGGAGGAAGCCCACATCCCCAAGAAGGCCCCACCTGCCAGGCCTCCAGAGGGCCAGAGCAAGCGACCGCACACAGTAAGAACCAGCAGCAGTGGTGCCACGCAGAGGTCCTTCTTATCTCCACTGCAGCGAAGTGGCAGCGTGGAGGACAATCACCACACCAACTTCCTCTTTGGCCTTTCCACCAGCCAGCAGCACCTCACCAAGTCTGCTGCCGGGCTGGGCCTCAAGGGCTGGCACTCCGATATCCTGGCTCCTCAGACCTCTACCCCCTCCCTGACCAACAGTTGGTATTTTGCCACAGAGTCCTCTCACTTCTACTCTGCTTCGGCCATCTACGGAGGGAATACCAGCTACTCTGCCTACAGCTGCAGCCAGCTGCCCACTTGTAGTGACCAAGTCTATTCTGTGCGTAGGCGGCAGAAGCCAGGCGACAGGGCTGACTCTCGGCGGAGCTGGCATGAAGAGAGCCCCTTTGAAAAGCAGTTTAAACGCAGAAGCTGCCAGATGGAATTTGGAGAGAGCATCATGTCAGAGAACCGGTCCCGGGAAGAGCTGGGGAAGGTGGGTAGTCAGTCTAGCTTTTCAGGCAGCATGGAAATCATTGAGGTCTCCTGAGGAGAAAGAGACTTGTGATTGCTATTGACAGTTTTTCTTGTTCACAAAAAATTTCCCTGTAAATCTGAAATATGTATATGTATATACATATATATTTTTGGAAAATGGAGCTGTGGTGTAAAAGCAAAAGATAGATCAACACAGTTCTCTCTCAACATCTGCATTTGAGAGAGGAACTACTATTTCTCTCAACAAAAGCGGAAGGGCAGGTGCTAGAATTCCCCCTATGCAGAGTAATTCTAGTCCATGAATCGCACATCTTCTCATTCCTACAAAAGCAAGTTTATCCCCCTCCCCTGACGGTCACATCGTGCTGCAGAGATCTCAGATGCTCACTGATCTTTGCCCAGTCCCTTCCCCAGTGCACCTTAGTGCTGAGACTGAGCCAGCTGTGGGTCCAGGGAGCCCTCTAGGGACGGAACCCGAGGGGTAAATCCCAGAGAAATGATCCTCTCCAAAGCTAATGCACAAACCCAAGCTCACCTGCCAGCCGAGTGATTCACACATCACTGCTGGACAGACCACTGAGGGCGTCACCCGGATCGACGGTAGAACAAACTAGTACCTCAGACAGGACAGTCGGGGTGTTCACCACTACCATGTCTGGGAGCCTGTTTTCCAGGCATTGTGAACAAGTAGTGAGTCAGTTTCCAGACCAATTCAAACTGCGTGCACAAAATTCCAGTTAGTATTGAACAGAGTAGTTGCTATCTTCCCTCTTCCCAGCTTTCAGAAAGAAGGGCACCTACCTAGGATTCAACTTAGCCAGGAATCTGACAACATGATTTAAGCTAAAGTTAGGAGGGTAACCGTGTCTGCCTCTCTCTATAAATCAGAGTTGTTTAAATGGGACTTTTAATCCTTTAATTGAAGACTGACTTGGTTTAAAGCCAATGTGAATTACCTGAGTTGGTAATAGTGACAGAACCTTCAAGTTCTCAGCCAAAATTGGTGTTTTCTATTTCTGTTTCACTGTAATGGATACAGTTTGTAAAAGTGTAACAAAGCAGAATTGTATAGGAAACCACCTAGAGAGAAAACTACAGAGATTAAGGAAGGTAAAATTTACGGAGAAGCAGAAAACATTTCCTTGATGGGTTTTCTCCCCCTTGGCATGAAGGTGGTATTTGTGTAATTCCTTCAGACTTTAAAATTCACCAATAGGGATGAGAAAGGTTTTGGGAAATGGGGAATATTCAGAATAAAACAGTATAGGACGATGAAGAGAAGGCTATTGGATCTTGTTCAGTTGTGAATAGAATGGAAGGTCACAGCCAGCTCTTTTCAGGAACTCTCCCCTTCGTGTGTTTTTAGTATCCCAGTGGGGTGAGACGAGGTGGTCTCTCAGTCTGTGTCCTAGCCACTGTACGGAATCAGTCCTGGCAGCTGGAAACAGGTGGTGATTAGAACAGTACATAAGTGACAGTGCGGATCTGCTTTCCCCCTTCCTGGCTTGTGTTTTATCAACTATTGTACGGTCCTCTTTTGAAGCCTTCCCATCAGCTTTTTGGGGGGTGAGGAAGTGGGGCAGGTGTGGCCGTTGTTCTTTACTGTTAAGTGTAGCTAGTTGCTGACTTGTATCTCAGGTTTCTGTTTGAGAAATGGATAGTCCTCTGACAAGGACGCAACTTCGTGTTTCCTATGGTGACTGCTAAAACCAGCACAGAATGACACGATTCAGAACCGACTGGCTCAATCACGAGGGTTGTGGGCTTCACAACCCTCGTAACCAGTTATACACAGCTCATGTGCTACATGTGGCTGTAGGATGGAGGCTGAAGTGTAAGCTGCACGGGGAGCATGTTACCGTCCCAAAAAGGTGGTGTTTACGATCTGATTTTTCTATGTACACCTTTTATGTAATCAGGCATCCCCAAGCTTTCACGTGGTAGTTCTGATGTGTCATGTGTACACCAAATGTGCACCAGTTCACATCCAGAATCTGGTCGGACCTTTTAAAGAGATGAAACCAACAAGTCCATTGTTGAAGCTGTTTCAGGAGGGTAGGGAGGCTTGGGTTAAACACGATCATCAGACAAAAGCTGACCTTGTGCGGTGTAGGGTTTCTCCTGAGCACGGTCCCTCCCCTCCCTACAACTGTGTCGCAGTCACACGCCACAGCCTGTAGTCCTCATCACGTGTGTCATGTCATCAGTTTTGGGATCCAGAGCGCATGCCTGGGGCAGCTCTTGGGGCAGGGCCGGGGTGGCCCGCCCAGTGCGGTGGCTCCCTGCAGTGCAGTCACAAGGAAGCCTAGAGTCACCTGGGGCGGCACAGAACGATCTCCTACGTGAGAAATGCGGGAAGATGGCTCAGGGCACTTGTAAAGTTAGGTGCAAAGGCTGTATAAATGTTTAATCTGCACACAGGGTTCCTCTGGAATGAGGCAAGCTGTTGAATGGTTAAATTGTGCATTTCTCAAGTTGGTGTGTTATGTATGTTAATATGATGAAATAAAATCAGAACTGGTACCTGTTTATACATAAATGTGAGAAAGGACCTTTTTGCCGAGACTCGCTGGAAACTGCAGTGACCAAGCTGCCAAACAAAGGCGGTAGTGGTGGACGCTTTCCTGTTCTCAAGTTAAATGGGGATTTAGCTCAAAATAAAGTGGTGGTGGTATCCAATCTAGTGTGTGCTCTCGTTCACTGGCCCCTGGATCGGTGGCTGACAATAGTGTCTGCTGCCTCTAATGTGCAGACTGCAGTGTAGAATCCTAGGGCATTTGGTTCCAGCACACACAAGTAGGGGTGGGGAAGAGACCAGCTACAACACATGTGCACATTTTAATACAGTGTGTGATCTTATAATTACGGGAAGAACTGAGGAAGGATTGGTATTAAGGATCTGTTCTCCAGCCATGCCATGCATGCCTTAATGAACTACCTTTGTGCTTAGGACCCTGGATATGACATGAGACTGGTAGCTTAGTCTCATCAGTTTAATACAAATTATGCATTAGAGGAAATGAATTTACCTGCAGTGCAAGCAGATGGAATGACTGTCAGCCAACTCACAGTGACCTCACTGATTTTGGCTGTAAGACTTTTGAGCTGATTAGATGTAAGAAAATTTAAAGGCAAGAAGGATTAGACTGGGTGAGCTAGCACTAGAACTGGCTTGGCCAGGACGTTGCAGAAAAACTACTGGTAAACCACTGGTGGGAGAGGAGAACAAGCAGCTCGTACAGTAACTGTCTCCAGAGAGGGAACAGGCGATTGAGGGAGAGGCGACCCACTGAAGACTGCGGGGAGGCCTTGGGCCAAGCTCGCTGTCTGCTTGCATAAGGGCCAGTCAGTTGGAGCCTCCCAGAGACTAGTTTAGACAAAAACTTCACTAAGGGGCTAATTGGGAAGGTGTAAGTTTCTGAGATGTGGAACAAACAAAATGTGGTAGAACTGCAGTGAGCCCTGAGTGTCCGGAGACGACGTGAGAGTAGAGTG
This sequence comes from Heterocephalus glaber, assembly GCF_000247695.1. Next base: position 25,414,378 of record NW_004624752.1, read on the forward strand.
TATACCGGAACTAGTTAATGAAGACTTTTGAGCCTCAAAATGTTCACTGCTATTTTAAATACTGTTGTCTACTTTCATTTTTCTGACATTAGATAGGAATGTTTTAGGTCTAGTAAACAGTATTTTTCTAGGCACTTTATTACTCTTCTGCATCTATAAAAGGAAAATGGAACCAAGTGATTCCTAGCATTCTGAGAGGCCCATTCATCCTGGTACAACAGTATTCTACTTGGTTTTATCTTTAAAGTGTTGGGAGATTAACTGGAAAATTACAGCACTGTCTTGAAAGATACTTACAAATCAGTCATATTATTGCGGTTTGTGTTTATGTCAAAAGTTTCATTCTTTTGGTGCTAGATAAAACTTCAGACTCAGTTAAAGAAAATACTGTCCCGGGCCGGGGATTTAGCTCAGTGGTTCCACCACCTGCCTTGCAAGTGCAAGGTCCCAAGTTCCATCCCTGGTACCAAAAAAAAAAACACAAAAAACTGTCCCACGTGAAATGCAAAATGTGACCTTGAAACAGTATCCTAGACAAACGGTGAGCGGGAAAGGGTTAGCTCAGCTGAGGCCTGGGCTACCTCTGGTCAGGGAACGACAATGGTCTCAAAGACTGAATTTTTTTTTTTGGTACCGGGGATCGAACTCGTGTCCTTGAGCTTGCGAGTCAGGCGGCAGAACCACTGAGCTAAATCCCCGGCCCTCAAAGACTGAATTAAAAATACTTGGTTTGCAAAAGCTTGCAGCATAAATCATACCTCAAGGAATGAACCTTGATTGGTGAAGAAAAATTATTTGGGTCATCAGTAAATTCCTGCAAACATCAGGGTGACACTGTGTGGCAGAGGAAATGCACTCACCTCAAGCAGCTGGGGAAGGGCCACGTCCCTGTCCCCAGGAGGGCAGCCCATGACCTAAGCTCCCTTCCACAAGGCCCCGCCTGCTACAGGTTCCCCCACCTCCCAGTAGCACCGCAGGCCCCTGAAGGGCACTGAAGACCCAAACCACAGCTCTGAGGCTCAGGGAAAGGAAATGGCTCACCGGTGACGAAGGCTGGACTTCCAGGCTGACTCCCCATCCCTGAGACACCTACAGCGGCCAGGTAAGTCGCCAGGTATGAACTAAGTCAGGCCTCCATGGGGAAAGACAGACACGGAAGAGGGAAGGGCTGGGGATGCCCTGTCAGCACACAGGGTTTTCCGGTCAGAGACCCATGGGGAGGGTGCGGAGCACGGGGCGTGCCCTTGGGGTCCGTCGAAGCAGGGATGGAAGCTGGCAGCGGTCTCGGCAGGCAGCAGGGAGGGCTGAGACCTGGGCCTGCCCTCACCAGAGGACCAGAAGGAGAAGCAAGGGCTCACTCACATTTGCCCCGGGGCTTGGAAACACTGAAGGCAGGGTTCCGCGGGAGCTGAGGGGGCTGTGGTCCAGCCACTGCCCACTCGAAGGGGCAGCAGAGCCCAGAAACTGCACGGAACAGCACAGGGCCTGACCGACTCGACTCTGGATTAGCAAGGCCACTGCTGTATTCCCGTCCGGATCTGGCGAGGACTTCTCCTGCAGCCAGCCCTCACCAGAAAGGAACTCTGGGAAACAGTTCAGCTCAGCCAAGATGACACTGCAAAACCACCACACACCATGCAGATTAACACGAACTCCTTACAAAACCAATGATTCTGCCTACTGCTCTTCTCAGCCTCTACCCAGTAACAAGCAGACTTTGTCTGCTTTGGACCCAAATCTTAATACAATGTTTCTAAGAAGAAAAAGAGCTGGCTGGGAGTTTTTTCATGACAGGCTGGGCATGCTTTTCTGCCTGCGTAAAACAGTAAGTGCTGAAACAGTGAGAAAGCCCTACCTCGACGGCTCCCTCCGCAGCACAGTTTGTGATTTCGTCAGTGTCACGAAGTGCAGGGAGGATGGTTTTTATAGCTCTGTAGACAACCAGCCATGGTCAGAGTTGGATTCTAAACACTCTGAACTCAAAAAACCCACAATGATGGTGATGGCTTCAAAATGCCACCTCTTGGCTAGGTATGGTGGCACTTACCTGTAATCCCAATGGCACGTTCAAGCCCAACATGGGGAACTTAGCAAGACCTTGTCTCAAAAATTTTTTTAAAAGGCAAAAAACAAAAACCCACCTATCAGACCAAGTGAAGGAACTACAAGTATTCATTCATTCATACTGCTTGAAAATTAAAAAAAAATAAATATGGTGAAACCTAATCTAGCCATTTCAAATAGTGAAATATATACAGTATTGTGAAATTATTAGAGCAGTACAAAAACAATCACGGAATGAAGCATATGGAAAAGGCCAGAGGATCAGAATACAGTCTGGCGCTCGATCCTCAGCTACCTGATAGGATACTGCAAATCATAGAGGGAAACATGTCATTTACCCCTCTTCACCCTATACCATTTCCTGGGACAACCTTGCTATTTAATAGGTTTCTAAGTTACAGAGCATCTCTCTTGATTAGCATCTTCTAATGGAGTGTCTGAGAAATGGTTAAAGGACGCAGTAAAATCCTGATCACCAGAAAGAACTGTGAGTACGAGCTGCTGTCACTGGGGAGCCAACAGGGGAACAGCTCCCCACTTCCAGCTCACCACTCCAGTTCTGCACAACACCCTGACCTCCTTTCCCTCCTCAGTGCACAGCTCCCGCCTTCCTATGGGGAAGGGAAGGCAACCGTTCCCAGGAGGCACAAGGAATCTAAAGGGTCCCCTGCAGATGCTTCCTTGGGCCTCTTCCCTTGGCTCCAGTTTCCAACTTGTCTTTCTAGTTCTGAGGAAATGAACAATCTTGGTTTTTATTTTTGGTCATGAGAAAATACTAGACGCTAGGCAGGCATGCCTATAATCCCAGCATCCTAGGAGGCTGAGGCAGGAGGACTGCAAATTTGTGTCCAGTCTGGACAATTCAGTGAGGTCCTGGCTCAAAATAAAGGGAGGTGTGTGGCTCAGTGAAAAGGCCCTGGGTTTAACCCCAGGTGCTGCAAAAAGAAAGAGGAGGGGGGAGGGAAGGAGAGAGGGAGTAAGGGAGAGAAAAAGGAGTGGAGGGAAGGAGAAAAGAAGGAAAGGGAGAAGGAAGAAACGGAAAGAAAATACTAGAAGCTATGTAAAACTTTTTTCCCATGTAGTCTGAAAACTCATGCTTATTCTAGTTTGCTGTCCTACATTTGATTCTGGGTTCTATGAACCTTACAAGGTAGCATCTGATTAGGATCCAAGATTAGAGTCCTATGAGTTTAGCTGAGTTACGCTGAATTAAGCAGATCTATTTTAAGCTTAGAAATACGCGAGGCTGAGACACCGGGGAGGCTAGAGGCGGCAGGGGGATCCCAGCCCTGTGGCTTCCTGGGCTGGCTCTGGGTCTCTGCCTGCCACCAAGGCTGCTCTTTCCCGCCCGCTGCTTCTGTGACTGAACTGAGTGCTCTGAGTGTCACACTGCTCCACTTCCCCAGCTGCCACAGAAATCTCACGGCATTTTGCATTGTTTTTCTCTCTGAAATGAGAGGTCAGGCTGCCTCTGTGTCCTGGCACGGATTCTGCTCGTGAGTGGGTCCCCTGCAGGGCTGGGGAACGGGAACAGCTGCACGACAGTGGCAACCTCGCTCACTGGCCCTGTAAAGCGGGTGCCCCAGTCCTGCCGCACTGCTTTGATAAACAGAGCCCTGGACTGCTCTGAGTGGGTGGGAATCGCGAGAGAGGAAAGAGGGCGTCTTCAGTCCCACTGAGGACTTGCAGGGCTGAGAAGGGTGCCCAGGCAGGGCCTGCAGGTGGTGGAGACAGCTGGGGTGGGAAGGGCAACAACACACAGACTTGCATTCAGTTAGCTTTTTATGTCTACAACTCATAACCCAGGGAGCCCGAGTAAAACTTCACAAGGACACCAAGAACACAGCTATTAAAATGTTTTCCCTTCTCTCCACATTTTCACCCCAGTACCTAAGACTATATACACACGCAATTTAAAAACATGTGAGCAAAATACAGAGAACTGTCAACGCAGGGTTCTTTAAAGAACCCCTCATCGCCAGACGTTCCAGTTTCGGTTACCACCAAGCCCAGTGTGCTGAGGCGATGGTGGCCATCAGGTCCCGTGGCCGGCGGCTCCCTGTGCTGTGGGGAAGACCTGGAGCCGCACTCAGGCCGCACCACGGGACCGGGCTTGGGACCAGGCTCAGCACGCGTCCTCCGTACCAGCCACTCCTCGGCCTTCGGCCTTTGCGGAAGGGGAATCTTACAGCCTGAGCTCCCGCTCGGGCTTCATGCTGAAGGGCTCCAGGCGCTCGCCCTCGGGCAGCAGGCTGTTGAGCCGCTCCATGAGGGGCACCGTCTGGTCGATGCCCATCTGGATGCGGCGCAGGATGGCGGACATCTCGTTGACTTTCTGGATCTGCTCGGCGTATTTGGCATATCTTTTCTGGCGCTCCTGCATGAAGCTAAAGAGGGTTTCTACAGACAGGTCCATCTGCAGAAGGCAAAAAAAAGGAAAACACATTACACTTGCTTCCCAAGTCCTCGCAAGGTCCTGGTGCAGCAGGCAGAAGCGGCCGGGGGCAGCCACTGCTCTGCAGCTGTGGGGTCAGCGGCGACGGGGAGCAAAGGGACTGGGAATGATCAAGGTGGTCACACGCCCCCGCCAACCCCCAAGCAAACATCACTGCTCTGTAGGACAGACGTGCACTGAAAACAAAAAAAACCAAGACCGCTGCACTTCGACCAGGCTCTGGGGAGGACAGAGGGCTGCTCTCACTTCTGTGCTCGGAGCTGGCAAGACCCAGAGATCCTACACGAAAGCATCCTGGGCTTCAGTGGGTCAAAAAGGGCAGGATCCGAACCCAGTTCTGTGCCAGAAGCCACCCTTTCTGCCCCACAGGGCCTCGCTGACAAGGCACAGGGGACCAGTCTGTGCCCATGACAGCTTCTGGCCAGCACAAGGCCGCACAGCAACACGCTGCACAAGGGGCCCGGGCCACTTGGCACACCGCTTTGTCCTTGGTGATGACAGTGCAAACGAGGCGCAGCACTGACAGCCACACACAGGACATGGTGCTTGGTGACAGTGAACTAATGAACGCTGCATCACTGTCCAGTGTGCTCACTATATAGTACCATTTACTCTCAATCACTGCTTAGAGTGCATCCCTCCTACTGGGAAGAGCCGTGGGCAGGTCCCTCAGGAGGGATTTCAGAAGGCACTGTTGGGGCGGACAGCTCCACCTGCCGCACTGCCCGAGGCCTTCCAGGGACACAGTGTGGAGGTGGGAGGTGGTGACACTGCCACCCTGCCCCTACGTGGGCCCAGGTTGATCCCGGGTGGCGGAGGCGGTGCTGGACTGGAACCCAGGCCTCACGAGGGCACACTGGGCACGTTCTCTGCCACTGACCACACTCCAGCCCGCTAACTTTTGAACAAAAAAGTTTAAAAAGTACAAACAAGACAACTTAAAAACTGAGGAAAGCTTGCAGAACAAAGATATCAAGAAAACCTTTTGTACAGCTGTACAATGTATTTAAGTTCAGTGTTATTGTTAAGAGGCAAAAGGTTTTTTAAAAACTTAGAAGTTGCCGGTTTGTGGTGGTCCGTGACTATAATCCCAGTTACTCAGAAGGCTTCAAGGCCAGCCTGGGTAGCTTAATGAGACCCTGCCTCAAAATAAAAAAGAAAAAGGGCTGGGGATGTAGCTCAGTGGTACAGTGCCCCTGGGGTTTGATCTCTTATACCGCAAAAACAAGACAAACTTTAAAAATAAGTAAAATGTTATAGAAAGCTAAGGTTAATTTATTGTTGAAGGAAAAGTTCTTACAAATGTAGTGCGGCCTAAGGGTGCAGTGTGTATAAAGCCCAGGGGCCTGTGTACCCCACACTCACTCGCTCTCCCCGCAATTCCCAGCCCACAGGCTGCAGTCTCAGTGTGCCCCTACGAGGACTGAGCCCGGCCTCTGCGAGCTGACCCCCATACTGGTTTCATATAGCTCTCATTTGGAGATTGGGCCTCCCTCCCCTGCTCTGCCCTGCGTGGCTGCGGCAGGGACGGCAGAGGGGATGGCACTCTCCCGGCCAGGGCCGAAAGCATCAAGCAGCACCCACAGCTGCGGCCCACAGGGGACCATGCCACTGTGCACTTCCCCACCAGGCCACCCTGCGACCTATGCAAAGGCAGGGAGGGGCCGTTCCCCCACCCGAGTCTCTGCTCAGCCCAGAAGGACCATGCCTACAATAGTGCTCAAGGTGACCGCAACCCTTCCTCCCACCTCCAGTGCCAGCCGTCCTTCACATCCTGCCTTCCAGTGTCCAAAGCCAGGTCCGAGAAAAACTAATCAGCTCTGCGTTCTTCTTGGGGCAGTGAGGAGGGGAGGTGACGAAACCACCTTGGTGCTAATTCTTCCTTCTCTGCTCTGAAAACTGGGAGGGGCAAGGGAGACAGGAAACATCCAAGCAGGAATCTCCAAAAGAGGCAGATGTTGTCCATGTCAGAGGTCCTCTGCAGCCCAACCAGTCCCTCGGGACTGTGGCAGCAGTGCGGCGGAGTGACAGGGCTTGTAAGTCAACTGCCAGGCCTCTGGGGACCAGCCATTGGCGCAGCACCCTCTGCGGGACAGAGAGAACCCGCGTGGTGCACTCAGTGCCTGCTCGAGAACCTGCTCCTTCTCGGGCTGGCTCAGAAGTCCCATCCGGCAGAGGCCTTCCCAGCCTGCCACCCACAGCTCCACAGCAGACGGCCCGGGCGTGTGTGAAATGGTGCCCAAGGCTCCCGCGCATCAGGCCTGGGCAGTCACCGGGCCCACACACCCTCAGCAGCTCTCGGCACCCCCAGTGGCACATGCGTCCACGCACACTTCCACTCCCAGCTCAAGCCCGTGTTTCCTCTACCCAGAGCTTGTGTCCAAAGCCACTTAAGTTCAACGCACAAGTGAGCACACAATTCCAAGCAGGCTGTTCACACACGCTTATGTCATGCCTTTGAAGAGCCAATTCCATCAGAGTCCATGGGAGACAAACGCCACTGAAGAGGAAGGACAGACCTCCCAGGTCCCACAGCGATGGAGCCGAGGCCAGAGTCCAGATCTCCAAAGTGTGTCGTCTTCCTTTCATGTGTATTTCCTGAGGGAGAGACCGGGACCACGGGCGGTGTGGCGTAGCATTAATGCCACGCCACACAATGGGAGACCTGTCACTTTCTAAATTTTCCCCACTCTTCACTGCAAAGCAGCTCACAATTTGGTGCAAGTAATAATTTAATACCTGGAAAAGTGCCAAAGTGGTGACGCCAATTTACGGTCCTTCCCTTTTATTCTCAAGGCAACACCGCCTTTGACCCGTTATCCTTCTCTGCTCCCTAAACCCCAGGCACACACTTCCTACCACTTTCGCTGTGACGTCAGGCCATAAGCCAGGAGCTCGTGCATTCTGAACTCCCCATTTTGACACACAGCAACATATCCTTTTTTGCCTTTCCTATTTCTATTTTTGGCACACAGATTCTAACCAGACAGCACACATACAGTGGTGGCTCGGTTCACGAACAGATCTGTTTGCGAACAATTTGGTTTGGAAACAAAAGTGTCTGGCAAAATTGTTCTTGTTTGTGAACTCTGCATCGGGTGATGAACAAGACTGTGGCCATCTTTCTCACACGAACACAAATGTGGCCCTTTTCCCCAGAACCATGTGACGAATTAAGTTCATGAACCAAGGTACCACAGTAGTAATTGTAGTCATCTTTATAAAGAGGTATTATGGGGTCATTTAAAGTCCTCTCCCTGAACACTCCTTAGTCATTCACAAGATTGCTGTAGAGCTTAAGACAGGGCAATCTGTCTACACCAGTGATGGTGAACCTTGTAGAACTCTCATTGATACCAACAGCCCACTGTGGCGTGTGTGCCATAGGTTCGCCTCCACTGATTTGTGTGTAGCTAAAGGGCAGCCGTGAAGCTCTCTGTGAAACAGTTGAAGTTTTACTCATCAATCCCCTCATGGCCAGTCAGGCGCTGGCTGAGGTTACAGCTTCCGTCCGACCCCCTCAGCGTGGGTGCCATCTTCTATCCAGTAGCCATGTCATTTGGTCAGTGCAGATTCTACTGGGGCAAGGGTTTCGGTGTGTTTTAAACTCTGCTGTATCCTCAGTACCTAGCAGATGGGAGGTCCTGAAAGAAATGTTTGTCAAATAAATGAAAATGTATCTAAGCCTGTTTCCTCACCTGTAACAACAGTGGCTATTCAGGACTGTTCTGAGCACTGAGGACTGCTCACAGGTCACTTATTACAGCATCCGCAGAGTGAGCGCCCCTACCTGGGTGCCATTAATACACAGCCAGTCAGCAGACATTGAGGCATGCCGTCATGCGCCGTGGCTCGTGCCAGGTCCTAAGGATACAGACAGCAGGAACCAACACTATTCACACCACTGCTTACCATGTACATTAACGGACTTTTCTTTTCCACTGGCTCTGTTAACATGACTTTAATATTCCAGAAAACTAGGGCCAGCCCAGAGAGAAAAAAGTTGCAAATAACTTTGTTTCAGGAACTTGAAAAAATTAAAAAACAAACCATTTGATTTTCCAATAAACAGTGAAAAACTGTTTATTCTCCACAACTAACGCTTGCTTCAAACCCTCATACTGCTGTGACTGCATGACTGTCAGCCAAGAAAAGTGTGGCATGAGTCTGTGCTGCTGTCTTCTCAGTCCCTTGTCCCCCATGCCGCTGCTGGGGTGTGGATACCCAGGGTTGGGTGAGCAGGGAGTAGAAGGAGCCTGGCTTCCTGGGGACTCTGTGGGTAACAACAGTGCCAGGCCTGAAAGTTAAAAATAAACTTTCATTTTATACCAGGCACTGTAATTTGGGGCCTCTGTAACACTAGTTAAATGAGTGAGATGAAGCCCCTGTCCTCAAGAAATTAATGGTTTCATTAAACTCGCACTTTAACCATGCTCTGCATATTCATATGCTGTCTCTGGTGGCAGTACATTTCAAAGGACAGGTTAAAAAAAAAAAGAGACAATTTTGGGTATAACTGCAGGGTTCCCTAAGGCATTGGTATCTATAGAACCTGCTCAATCACAGATGCCTCAATGGGTGGTGTGGGCCTATTTGCCCATCTGCCTGATCTACAAGCAAGCCAAATCCAGGAACATACAAATGGGATACAATGTTATGACAGTGACTATCTTAAGGAGCTAAGCTTTTTTAGCCTCTGAAAATCCAAGTAATTCACCATTCCAACAGAAAAAAGTTACAAATTGTGTATTACTGCAGATGAACAAAAACATGTGACAAATCCAACATGCACTCATTTTGAAAAATCTCAGCAAAGGAAACTTTCTTAGCCCGATAGAAGTTATCCAGGGCCGGGGATTTAGCTCAGTGGTTTCGGCACCTGCCTCAAAAGCACAAGGACCCAAGTTCAATCCCCGGTACCGAAAAAAAAAAAAGGTTTCTATAGTTAGCATCACGGTCACTGGTGAAAGACATTTCACCTCCCAAGAGCAAGAAAAAGCAAGGGTGTCCATTTCCATTCTCACTACTTCTACTCAGTACTGCAATAGAGGTCTTGGCCAGAATAACAGATCAATAAGGAGAAATAAAAATCATAGAAGTTGAAAAGAAATAGTTGACAGTCTATTTGCAGATAACAGGATGGGGTACTTAAAAATCCTAAGGAAACTATCCCAACTAATAAATTTGTCAAGTGAATTTAATAAACTCACAAGACATATGGGAATATAAAAATTTTGTATTTCTATATAGCAATGAAAATGGAATAAAGTACAATTTACAGTTATATCAATAATATGAAATACTTTGGCAATACACAACAAAATATGTACAAGGCTTACAAAACATCGCTGTGAAAAATTAAAGAAGACCTCAAAAATAGAGCAGTATAGGGCTGGGGATTTAGCTCAGTGGCACCGCGCCTGCCTGGCAACCACAAGGTCTTGAGTTCGATCCCAGTAACCAAAAAAAAAAAAAAAAAAAAAGGAGCAGTATATCACCACATTCACAGGCAGGAAGATTCAACACTGTTAAGATGTCAATTCCTCCAAACTGATCAATAAAGTCAACTGCAATCTGAATAAAAACCCTAAAAGACATTTTTTGTAGAATTTGATAAGCTGATTCTATATACATAGAATACCCCCAAAAATTATGAAAAGGAACAATCTGAAGACATGTAGGACTTGATTTCAAGAATTATTTAAAGCTACAATAGTCACGGTAGTGTGGTATTGGCATAGAGACTCACAGATCAATCAAACTGAACACAGGAAGTAAAGACAGATCCAAACAGGGCCGGCCGGGGATGGAGCTCAGTGGCACCGCACCTGTCTCACAAGCGCAAGGTCCTGAGTTCGATCCCCGGTACCAAAAAAAACCCTAAAAACAAAAAGCCAGACCTAAACATATAGTCACTTGATTTAATTGATTTAATTTGCTATAAAGGTCTCAAGATAATTCAATGGGAAAAAGAAAAACTTTCAACAATTCTGGCTAAGGTAACTACTTACCTATATGCAACAAAAATGAAACAAGACTTCTAACACTTCATGCCACAAACAACAGGGGGAATGGATATGATCAAAGTATGTTATATACATATATTAAAAAGTCAATGAAATGCAGCATCTCTATAATTATGTTCCTTAATACAAAATTAATTGTATATATGAAATGGATCACAGACCTAAATGTAGAAGGCACAGCTATCAGGCTTCTAGAAGACAACAGAAGAAAAAAATCTTTAATACCCTGGGACAGGCAGAGATTTTTTATGTTCAAAAAGCACTAACCATCCTATCAAATTAAAAACCTTCTTCTGCATGGCAAAGGAAACAACCAACAGAGTGAAGAGACAACCTACCAAATGGGAAAAAATCTTGCCAGCTATTCCTTAAAAAGAGGACTAGGGCCGGGGATTTAGCTCAGTGGTTTTGCCACCTGTGGCACAAGTGCAAGGACCCGAGTTTGATCTCCGGTTCCAACCCGCCCCCCCCAAAAAAACCCCAATTAGACCCCCCCCCATGAAAGAACCAATCAAAAAATGGCCAAATGAAATGAATAAACACTTCTTAAAAGAAGCCTAAGTGGCCAATAAATACATTAAAAAATGTTCAACATCACTGGTCAAGAAAGAAATGCAAATTAAAACATCAAGATTCCACCTTACTCTAGAAAAAATAGCTATCATCAAGAAATCAAAAAATAACTAATGCTGCAGGGGAAAGGAACCCTCTACACTGTTGTTGAAAATTAAAATAACACAACCATTACTGAAATCAGTATGAAGATTTCTCAAAAAACTAAAACTAGAAATTCCATTTGACACATATTCTCCCTTTAGATATCGTTCCAAACAAGTTAAATATATCATATTACAGTGATACATGCACACTCACATTTATAGCAGCACAACTTATGTAGCTAAATCTTGGAAGCAGCCTATGTGTCCATCAGCAGATGAATGGATAAAGAAAATATGGTATTTACACACAATGGAGTACTACTCTAGCACAAAGAAGGATAAACCTGAGTCATTTGTACAAAAAGGATGCATCCTTTAGACCATAATTTTAAGTGAAATAAATTAGATTACAAGCTTAAATATCGCATGATTTCTCTTATATGAGAAACCTGAAAGATAAAGAGCAAAAGAAAAGATAACAGGAAGATGGGAAATAGATCTTTTTTAAAATCAGAAGAAGACCAAGAGATGGAGAGAGAGAAGAAGGAAAGGAAGGGAAAGAAGATGAAAAAAGAATCAAAATGTGTTACATACATGTACCATCTCCCCACAAGGAATGGAATCACTGTGTAATGGATCATGTACTAATAAAAAATAATGAAAAAAGCATTAACCATTAAAGAAAAACTGATTTAATCAATCTTCATCAAAATTTAAGTTCTCATCAAAAGAATGACACTCTACACAGAAATAGAAGAAAAAAAACCCGCTCCAAAAATTCATACAGAACTACAAAAAATCCTGAAGAGCCAAACTGATTTTGGCAAAACAAACAAACAAACCTGGAGGCACCACGATACCTGACTTCAAAATATACTGTAAGCTACAGTAACCAAAACACCACAACACTGGCACTACACAGATACACAGACCAATGAAACAGAAATAAACCCAGAAATGAGCCCATGTATTTACAGCCGATGGGTTTTTACAAAGACAGCGAGAGAATACATTAGAGAAAGTCTTTTCAATAAATCATGTTGGGAAAGCTGGATATCCATTTGCAGAAGAAAGAAAATTAGATCTCTAAAGTATCTAAAAATCAATTCAAAATTCATCAAAGACATTCTTACAACATGAAATTACTAGAGGAAAACGTAGAAGAAATGCTTCATGACAGTGGTCTGGCAAAGATTTTCTGGACATGATCCCAAAATCACAGACAATCAAAAACCGACAAAACAGATAGCATCAACCTAAATGACTCTGTACCACAAAGGAAATAATCCACAGAATAAAGCAACAACCTCCAGAATGGGAGAAAATATCTATGAAATATTCATCCAATACGTTAACATTCAGAACATATAAAGAACTCACATAACTCAACAGCAAAGTCTGATTTACAAATGGAGTGACGACCTGAATAGACATTTCTCAAAAGGAGATAAACAAATGGCCAAGAAGTCTATGAAAAAATGCTCCACATCACTTATCACCAAGGGAATGCAAACAAAACCACAGTGAGGCATCATCTCACATTAGTTACAATGGCTGTTATGAGAAAGACCAAAGAGATAAAATGATGGCAAGGATGTGGAGAAAGGGGAATTCTCATACACTGCTAGTGGGAATGTACATTAGCACAGCAATAGTGGAAAACAATATGGAAGGCCCTCAAAAAACCAGAAATAGGGTTCCACTACCTGCCTCACAAGCACAAGGTCCCACGTTCAATCCCCAGTACAAAAAAACCACACAAATAAACCAGAAACAGACCTACCATATAATCCAGCAATCCCACCACTGAGTATATATATACAAAGAAAAGGAAATCAGTATGCTTAAGAGATACCTGCACTCCCTGTATATTGCAGCACTGTTCATGATAGCTAAGATATGGGATCATGATCCAACGACGGATGGATGGATAAAGAAAATGTGGCATGGAAACAGGAGAATATTATGAAGCTGTGAAGATGAAACTGCCATTTGTGGCAACATGGATGAGTCTGGGGGACACTGTTAAGTAAAATAATGCAAGCGAATACAGAAAAAGAAATACTGCATGATCTTGCTGATATTGTACAAAGCTTAAAAGGCTGACTTGACAGAAGCAGAAAGTAGAACAGTGGTTAGCAGGGACTGGAAGTACGGGGGCTGGAGTAGGGTGGGGAGAGGATGGTTAACGGGCCCCGGGGTGTGGCAGGACAGAAGGAAGAGCTTCCAGTGTTCTGTAGCACAGTAGGACAACTATGGTTCACAGGAACTGATTTCATGATTCAAAACAGCTCATAGAGGAAATTTTGAATGCTTCTAACACGAAGACATGATAGATGTTTGTGCTGACGGATGCCAGTTGTCACGATCCGATTGCTGCTTACTGATGCATGTACTGAAACATGTCACAGTGCCCTACAAATATGTATAGTTATCTGCAGTCTCTACTTCTAGATGGCATGACACGGTACTTAAAAGTTTTTAAAAGATTCTTTTAACTTTTAATTTTTAAGAAAAAAAAATCCAAATTTGGAATTTTTTTCAGAAGAACTGTCTCAGGGCCTCTATCTCATGAAAATATTTCTGAATTATCATATTCCAAAGGGAAAAAGAAGCCAGCTTTTGAGATCTCTAAAAGAACTAAGACCACTTCCGGTGGAGGAGCTGCCAAGAGCACAGCAGGGTGGCGACCATGCTCTCCCTCCACATGGCAGAAAGCTGGCTCAGCCGGAGGCAGAGCAGCCAGATCTGCCCAGACAGCTGTGCTGACAGCACCCTTGCTGAAGCCATTCAGTCACCTGGGGATCCTGGGCTCCAGCTCAGGGCGGAGATGTCCCGGTCCTCTGGTGACTCTGCAGAGGGAGTGGCAGTGTACAGCACCCCCATCCTGTGGCCCTGTTCCGCAGCAGCGCCTCTCCTGGCTGCAACAAGGTGGCGGGATAGGACCCAGGCACCCTCAGACCACTGGGCACCTTGCTGGGCAGGCCAACCCTTCACCTTGGAGGGCCGGGCCCCAGCCCTGCAAGTGCAGCCGTCTGCAGGCACTGCAGAGCCCCAGTCTCGGAGCTGGGGGGGTGGGGGGTTGCATCCACAGAAACAACAAGATAAATGATTACTGCGGGCAGAGAAGCCATGCTGGGTTACGACCAAATATACACAGCCTGCAGGTGAAAGCAGCGGCATTAGACAGAAATGGGTCCAAATCTTGACTGCGACTTTGAACTAGTTCTTTAACCTCTGAGCCTCAGCTTCTCTGTCCCTAAGAGACAGTGATGGTACCTACATCATAGGAATGAAGGATTAAGTGAGATAATAGGTGAAAAACGCCCCAATATAGCCTCAGGGTGTGGGGGGTTGCGCAGCATAAGTTATAAAATGTATGAACTGAAACAGAAACCGTGTCTAGAAACTTCTCTGACATGAAGAATGGAAAAGCAAGGCAAAGGATATGAATAAACTGGGGTAGGAAATGGTGGGGTCTTGCAATGTGCCTATGTGGAGGCGGAGCTATGGCCAGGTCTCATCGGTCACAGTAACCATCTTCATGACTTGCACAATCAGATGAAACTCCCCGTGTCCGTCACTCACACCCTTCATCTCTGTTCTCCACTTCTGCTACTGAGCATCTTACAGCAGAGTTCCATTACTCAGCCCAAGCTTCCGGCCAGAAGCATCTCACACTAGGAAATAACTGAAATCGTCCTTCACCGGCAACTCCTTCCTTGTCCTTTTTATTTTCTCTTTTCAAGGCCAGGGACTGAACACAGGGCTCCAGGTATTTCTGATCTGCATGTTCAGCCATGAGAAGGACTATTAGCGCTATCTGGTGCTACTCAACATACTAAAAATAAGAGTAAAGTGTACACCAGAAGACATATATTTAAAAAAATATTTTGAAAGCAAACAAAAGGGCGTTAATAAATTGTATCTTCTCCAGCAAAAGCACATTGTTTCAAACACTTTTGTGGCCTGGATTTCCTGATAAATATGCTCTGGCCCTGGTTTGGGCCCATAGGACATCATATGGAGGATGATGACACTGTGATCTCGTTTTCAGAGAAAGGTGTATGTTTCAAAGCAGTGACCATACTACCAGGCTTCTACATACGTGTAGGTATGTTCTGAGACAAAAGCCTTGCTGTATTGCCCACACTGGCCTCAAACTCTTAGGCTCAAGTGATCCTCCTGCCTCAGTCTCCTGAGTAATCTGCCACTAAGGGTGTATAATTTTAAATTAGAAAATTATGTGACATAAACAGCTCCTCATCAAGATATTGTACATCTTCTAAATTCTAAAAAAAAAGGGGGGGTCTTGTTATGTAATTCAGGCTGGCCTTGAACTTGGTGGTAATCTTCCTGCCTCAGCCTCCTGAGTTCTGGGATTACAGATGCGTGACACCATGCCTAGCTAAATTCTAAAACTTTAAGTCATATAACTTAAGCAAGCTTAGTAACTTTATCATGGATCAAATGAAGTATTAGCCAGATAGCTCACTTTGTCTGCACTCATTCTATATTTCAACTCCAGTTTCTCAAGGAGATCAATTTAGGGACACAGAAGTAGGGAACAGGAGGTCCTGCGGGGTCAAGGTCACTGGACAAAGGGCTGCCGGTCCTTTCTATGGTTCCAAATCTACTCTTCACCTTTGTTCTGTCTTTGCACGAATATCCTGCGCTCAAAAAGTAATGAACACTCAGGGATACATAATTCTGTTCTTTTATTGTAAGGATTTTCCAGCAAAAGGAGCTAAATGAAAAAATGACAATTCATCCTGTTGCATAGCCATCTAAATAACGAATTGAGGTACGCAACAATCTTTTGGGACTTGGCTGTGACCACATGTCTTGGGCAAATTACTTATTTATAGCAATGGAGGCTCACCCTCCCCCCAATCGTAAACTTGACTAATAATTCACTACCACAAAACAATGGAATTGGGAGTCTTAAATTTAAATCTTACTAGTTATGTGACCTTAAGCAAATCACAAACCAAGTCTCAGCTTCTAGTTCCTAAAAATGAAAATAACATTTATTTGTCCACTGTATCTCACAGTGGTGCTATTAGGATTATACATGAGATGATATACACAAGAGTGATTTTGGGACGGGGATTTAGCTCAGTGGTTTCACCGCCTGCTGGGCAAGTGCAAGGACCCAAGTTCGATCCCCGGTTCCAAAAAAAAGAAAAAAAAGTGATTTGAAAACAAAACTGAGCTATAAAAATGTCAAGTCCTATTATTATCACAAATTCTACTGAATGGCCAAATATGCTTGGATATTTGTTTTTCACCATTCTCAAAACTAAAAATCCTCTAAATTATAGAAAAATTTAAAAAAGTGCTTCAATGTTTTTACATAGTAAAACATTCTATATGCATCTTTCTCACATTTGTGAAACTCAGATCTGCCAATTCTCTGATTACAAAGCAGTCAGCATAACTATACAAATCAGTACTATCCTGAGGGTGAAATCTGGAGTTTCAGTTACAGCTCAAGTCATTTCATTTCCCAAAGAAGAACAGAAATGGCCAAGAAACACAGGGAAAGATTTCAACATCACTAGTCATTCAAGAACGGAACATCAAAACCACAGAGACAACTTCCTGACACTAGGAAGGCTAAAGTAAAAAAGCAGACAATAACAAGTGTTAGTGAGGAACTGGAGAAATTGGAACCATCCGGCTCTGCTTGGGCATGTAAAATGGTACACTCAGAAGAACAGCTGGGGAGTTTCTCAAAAAGTTAAATGTAGAATTACCACTTTCACTTTCAGGCAGATTATCAAGAGAACCAAAACATATAGGCCAGAACACATATGTTCACACCAGCATTATTCATAACAGACAAAAAGTAGAAATAACCCAAAAATGACCATTATTTTGAATGATGAATCCTGATGAATGGATAAACAAAATATGGTATATCCATAAAATGAAATATTGTATAGCCATTAAAAGAAATGAGATACTGATGTAAGCTACATCATGGATAAGCCTTGAGAGCATTATGCTAAATTTAAAAAACCAGACCTGAAAGACCACATATTATATTATTCTGTTTACATGAGCAGAATTATATTATATAAAAGGCCCAAAATAGGCAAATCTACAGAGACAGAAAGTAGATTGGTAGTTCCCAGTGGAGAAGGGAATAAGAGTGTGGGGAATGACTGAGGTTTCTCTTTGGGGTGAAGAAAATGGTCTGGAACCAGACAGTGAGGTTAACTACATTATCTTTCGAATATACAAAATATCACTTAACCATACACTGTAAAAGGGTGAATTACGAAAAGAGAATTCCATCTCAACTTAAAAATGAGTGAAACCTAAGAACCTCTGCTTCCTTTGCCCAGTCCTGTGACAGGCACTCACATCCATCAGAGCTGCACCTTAAATCTCACCTGGACTCAGAAGCTATCTGACACTGGACCCCAGGTGGCCATTTCCAAATGACCAGAGTTCACAGGGATGACCACACTTATTTGGTCATCTTGAACTAGACACTTCAAACGAATGCTGGAGCCAGGTAAAACCTTTTTAACCATAAAGGAAGGTGGCAGCTGAGTCCATAAGAGCAACGGTCCAGGTAAATGGCGGTGTGTATCCAGTCCCGGATCTTTACACTTGGAACACTGTGCATCAATTAATTCCAGAGGGAAGCGTGACCTGCGTCCTCAGCTGTCTCCTGGAACCTCCCCTGTCTGTCTTCACACTGACTCACACTGGCCACACTCTGTAACATTTTTAAACAAAAACTGTACATATTTAAGGAACGTACACCACACAGAAGGATTACTGAAGTTGAGCTCATCGACTTCTCTCCCTTGACACTGCTGCCACTTCATGCTTCAGACCGGAGGCGGCTTCTCTAGGACCTTTCCTCCACTCTCCAAGACCGGTGCTCACATCTACCCTCTCCAGCTCCCGCTCAGCTGTCTCCCCCTCAGAAAACAGCACGTCCTCTGCTCCAAGGTACACTTAGGCATGTCCTGCACGCTTCCAGTGTCTAGCTCTGTCACACCTTCACCACTTGACCCCTCGTGGCTTTTCAGCCAGATTATAAAAGATCAGGGTATGTTACGTTGCAGCAGAACCCTGCAGGCTCAAGGACATGCTGTTTTTCCAACCCTTGTTTGGCCATCCTAGGAACACGACTACCACAAAGGACTTGTGAGTCCTCGGGAGGGACCTTTAGCTGCCTCGCTCTTGCATAGTGGGTAACACTGGGCAGGCTGAAGGGCGCCACTTACCACACAGTGGACACTATGTGGTCACCTTGTTCCTGAACACCAAAGTTTTAAAGACAAGAGTTCTGAATAGCTTGCAATGGCAGCTTTTTTTTTTTGGTACCGGGGATTGAACTTGGGTCCTTGCACTTGCACAGCAGGTGGCAAAAATCACTGAGCTAAATCCCCGGCCTCCTCAATGGCAGCTTTTAAGAATAAACTTTAAAAAAAAAAGAATAAACTTTTGCCATTTATTCTCACTTGCATATTTTTGCTCTGGAAATCAGACAAGAGAAGTTCTGCTCTGGCCAATTTCAGTTCACCTACTCTAATAAAAACAAAAATGAAATAGAAATCTATAATAATGAAAATATTTCTTTTGGTAATATCTGCGCATCACATTAGGATAAGTGAGAAGTATATGTAATAAAATAATGTATAACAGTTACAACTATTATTATTACTAAACGTCAGATATTGTACTACGATGTATGTGCTTTATATATATCATTTTTATTCCTCACAGTATTCCTAATACTGTAGGAAAATATTTTCTTACTAGAGAAGATGAGGAATTGGGGTTTTACAGAAGACAAAATGTGCCTGAGGCCAGCAATGAAACAAGGATTTAAATTCATGCTTTCCCACTTAATCTTTGTCTGTATTTTTCATACAGCTAGTTAATTTAAATGTCAATTCGCTTCAATAAAATATATACCATGTTGAGCAAAGCATTCACTATCTTTTAAAAATATTTAATGGATGAATTTGAATGGCAAGTTTTTGGGGTTTTTTTTTGAATGACAAGTTTTAATGTTTTCAAGTAAAGTAAAAAATTTTTGTTTCTAATTTAATCATCAATATTTATTTTTTTAGTAACAGAAATAACAAACTGCCAGAAACAAACATCCACATTTACCAAAAAAAAAAAAACAAAAACAAACAACCTAAGAAGAGACCAAAGGGAATAAACTGTTAGTGCATAAACTTGAAAGACATTTCCAGTGAGAAAGTGTGCTCATATACTTTGTACCTGACATTTCTCTTACACAAGCATTTCACAATCTTTGACCTCACCAAGGGGGCCTAGAACAAGGACGTGTAGAGCTGCCAGGGTACGGAGACTCTCCAATCCCAAACTCTCCACACAGACGAGGCCGGCTCCACAGCAGTTAAGAGGTTGCCTAATTCACACCATTGGTGCTGAAGAGCCAGTACTGACCTCCCGATTCCAAGGCCACCACACATTACTGTCAACTGTCCAAAGCAATAGGAATCTGCAAGCGACAGTTCCTTTTCCATAGTTAATTTTCCCTTACCCCCCAATTACAACTATATAGTATATGGAAAGTGATCTAAATGAAGTTTTTCAAGACACTACTTCTGGCCTTAAGTGAAATAAAATTATCATTAGTCAATTAAAAAAAATCAATCGACAAAATCAAATCAATCAACTCCATGTCCATTAGGAATAGGAACTGCTCAGGTGAGCCTAGGCCTGCAAATAGAAAGCTACCAGTCACAACTGCGCACATGTCTGCTTCCTTCTGCATTATGAAAGCCTCCAGCTCCTTATTACTCTGCCATTTCCTGTTGCACAAGACAAACAATGGGCAGACTGTCGCCACTGTTTCCATTAATTACACCACAGGCCAGGCAGCATTGATTACACATACTGGACATTCTGAAGTGATCTTGTTTCCTTTGTTCAAATAATGTATCTAAATGTCTCAATAAAGGAACAAATTTTATTGTTTTCAAGAGAATTAAGAGATACCAGAAGTGCAGGAATCTGAATTGCATCACTTAGTTTCAAAACTTCTGTGACTTGCCAGCTTCTCTTTATGCCTCCTTACCCTTGGCATTATGTCTAGGTAGCAAAGAAACCTCAAAACCTTTAAGCAGTTCCCAAAACATGGGAAAACCAGGCAGATCACACCCCCACCCCCATAAAGGCCTTCAAAGCAGCACTGAAAGTCAGCAAAGTAGGGAATGAAAAAGATCGAAGGTGAAAATAAAAACTCAAGGGCCGGGGATGTAGCTCAGTGGTGCTGCGCCTGCCTGGCAAGAGCAAGGTCCTGAGTTGGATCCCTGGTAGCACATATATACATACACACATACATACATAAATATTCAAGGGCAAAAATCCTGATCCTCTGTCTTCTAGGGAGAGCTTTCTTGGATTACAGGAGAGACAGGCATTTAGGGCAGTCAGCTTAGCTCTCTGACCTCTGTGACAGGTCCCTGCTCTGTAACAGGGCACAGTCACCCTTTTTCTCTGGCTGAGGATCCAGCACTCCACAGTTCCTCCAGAGCCCACCACGTGAGCCTTCCCTGGCTTCCCAGACTGTGCCCTTTTGTCTAGCTCCATGACAACACATCCTCTGAGTTACTTTCTTAAAAATATGATTGGGGGTATGGATGGAAATGTCACCCCAAACAGGTGGAACTGCTATTTTAAGAAAGTACATGTGGGATCTTCGGAGGTTTTTGCTTTTTTAACCTGGGGCTGCATCCTACAAAGGTGGCTTCTGAAATGTAAATGTGTGCTAGGATACCATGAAGGGACTACAGAGAGGGACACTGGACAAGGGGAAGTGAGTGTCAGGCATGAACAAGGAGAGGCGCTGGGAGGTAAAGAGCCTTTAAAGAACTGGAAAGAAAGGAAAAAGAACAGGCAAAGCCCAGCTGTGGAGGCTCAGTGTGGGCTTTCTCTAGACTTGATCCCACTTCTACCTGTAACAGCTATAGCCCTTGAACCTACTACCCTTCCAGCTATTTGAACCTCAGTTTATCTGTCAAATGTAGATGGTTAATACATGTAAAATATGTATTCTACACCCAGCAAATGTGTAAGCACATGAAAAACAGAGCTCAACAAAGGAAACCAGGATCGCTTTTCGTTTAGAGGCAACTGGCATCAGAGGCAGGACAGGACTGAACGGGCAAAGGCGGAGCAGTTCTAGCACAATAGAAGGCACGGAGTAGGGAGTAGAGCCCAGACGGCAGTCTAATTTTGTGGATTTTGGAGACTACAATCATGCAAGTGAATCTAAGTCTCAGCAAGGGCAAAAGGGAGGACCCCACCCCCACCCCACTCCTATATCCTTCTGCATCTCTTTTTTAGAATCATATTCACTGCTTTGGTGGCTGTTAGCACTTCTCAGCAAGTGACCTACATCTCTAAGCACAAAGCAAAATCAAGATCTTCAACTGAAATCTCCTGGCCTTTAGCGATCATGCTTAGCTAAAGGGAAGAACTCAAACTTTCAGACAGGTTTCAGACAGGGAAGGACAGAGAAAAGCTTAAGTACTTTAGTATATGAGAAGAAAGGATTACCAAAACTGTGTTCAAATTGTGCCACTAATGCTATTTCCCCAGAATATCATTTTGCAATCCCTTATGCGGCTTCCTGCATAAATGATTTTTACTCCCCCAAAGAATCCCACCTTTCTTTTACGTTGCTCCCTGGAGCCCTGCAGAGCACCTGCACATTCACTGGCCCCTTTGCTCTGGGCCGCAGTTTGGCTGTCACCATAGCTTTCTGCATGGCAATTTCCAATAACAACATGAGACAAGTGAGAAGCTCTGTCCACTCATGTGCACAATGGGGATTGTGCAGTTTCCCCAGGATGTCAACTCAAGTCTCATGACATTAGCATGTAGTCTGTCAGCATGGGCAGCAGAAAGGTAACAGCCACCTCAAGCTTTCAGGACACATCCTGGAGAAATCTTGGAATCCTTGAGTTCTGAAAGATGGTTTTTTGGGGCCGGGTATTTAGCTCAGTGGTTTCGCCGCCTGCTGTGCAAGCACAAGGACCAGAGTTCAATCCCCAGTACCAAAAAAAAATTTAAAAAAAAAAAGAAGAAGAAGAGATGGTTTTGAAAGGAGTACAGATCTCCGAGTGTACTCCCACCTAACAAGAGAGACACTAAATAAGTTAGGCATAGTGGCGCGTGCCTGTGATCCCAGCCTCCTTGGGGGCGTAGCTCACTACGAAGGGCCTGGGTTCAATCTCCAGTAACACACACACACACACTTAAATTCAGAACATCCAGATAAGCACAGCAATGAAAACACTAATAATGTGTAGAATCTTGGTATGATTTTCATTGGTCAAAAAGTTAGATCAATTTCAAGAACAGTACAGACACTTACAGGGAGTTTCCTAGCTAGCTCTACACTAGCCAGTAGGTCTTTTATGTCAAAAGTTCCTTTCAAGGAAGGCCGTCCTTGGCCATCCTGTCTAAAATTTCTATCCCGATGACATTTCATCCCCCTTTCTCAACTCTTTCCTCTTTGTTTTCTCCAATGACAAGTCAAACTCTAGGTCTTGTGCATGTTAGACAAATGCTCTACCACTCATCCACATCCCTCGCCTCCTTCTCTCATTTAATTTTTAAATTCTTGGCATTTATTATCATCTTATATGCTATCAGTTTCACTTTTTACTTTGGTCTTTGGCCGTTTCCCCAGTGGAGTGTAAGATCAGAGTGAAGGACTTCGTCTGTTTTGCCCAGTGATGACTTCTTGGCACCTGCGATACAGCCGGGCGCACAGCTGCACTGCTCACAGATGAAGGGGGCTCAGGGAGGCACAGGTCCACACGGTCCTGAGGGCCATGTTCTACCTCTGTGAGCTCTATGTTTCCCAACAGGGAGACAGAACTCCTATAAGGCTCATATATTGTGAGAAACAACAACAATAATCCAAGTTGGAAAAAAAAAAAAGCAATGCATGTTCAAGATAGTGATTTGATAAAATATGGAAAAACAGAAGCAGGCTAAAAAATACTACCTATAATCTTACCACTAAAGGACAAGCACAATTACCTGTCATTTCCTTCTTTCTAATCTTTTATGAATATTTAACACAGTTGAAATCATATTGAAATATGTCCTGAGTTTGTTCACTCATTGTTTAAACCATAATTTCCCTAAAGTCCCTTGGTTTTCACTGGGAGGACTTAAACCAAAGGAAATTTAACACTAACCTTGTACCAGCCCTTCTGAATCTCAAAGGTGGAACACAGATAAATTTCAGTTCAAAGATGATACAGATGAGCCAGGCGTGGTGGCATATGCTTGTAATTCCAACACTCAGGAGGCTGAAGCAGGAAGACTGCTAAGTATGAGGCCAGCCTGGACTACACAGTGAGTTCAAGACTGAACTACACAGAGAGACTCTGTCTCAAAAAAAAAAAAACATGATATGGATGTTCAAAACTTAGTATACTTGTGAGCCCACAGGTGTGCTGCCCAGCTTCCTCTGGATTTAGCCGCAGCCGTGTGAGTCCTAAGCAGATGTGCACGCTTACACGTACAGCTTTGAAGACGCTCCTGGCTCTCTCTGGCAGCTGAATTCTGTCAGCACTGTGGTCTGTGGGGATGGCAGAGGGACAAGATGGAAGGCACCAGAGTCTCTGAGCTCAGAGAAGGAGGTTACCACAAATCTCTGCTTTGAACATGAGCAAGAAATAAACTTCTGTTGTATTTGAACCATTATAATTGTTGAGTCTATTTATAGCTGCATCCTAGCCTACCCTGCCTAATGCAACTCTCAAAACCTTTATTTTCTCCAAAAGAATAAGAAAGCTCATGAGTTAATGGGATGATGTAGCTGAATAATCTGTTAAACTGTTCATTTACCAAACATATTGTTTATTATATGTCAGACATTATTCTAGGCATTGCAGCTGGCATGTCAGCTTTCCTTTACCATAACAATATACCCATGATAAATCAATTATAAAGAGTAAAGGTTTATTCTGGCTTATAGTTTTGGAGCTCTCAGTGCATAACTGGTTGGCCCTGCTGCTTAGGCCTATCACAACAATACATCATGGCAGGAGCACAAAACAGAACAGAACTATGCTCTTCAAGGCCAGGACGCAAAAGCGAAACATTGCACACCTTAGGGTCCCACTACACCCTTCAAGGGTGTGCTCCAAATGGCCTGAAGACCTCCACAGGCCCGACTTTTAAAGGTCCCTCCATCTCCCACAGCACCATTCTGGGGACCTAGCCTTTAACACATGAGCTTTTGGGAGATATTCAAGATGCAAAATATAGCAGCAGAATGTTCAAATGTGCTGAAGTTCCTTTGTTCCCACTGAAGGTATACCAGAAAGGGAACATCTCTTCTCGGCCTTAGTTCTACTTCCATAACCCATGAGCCTTTAACAGTGCCCTCAGTGGTCTTAAGGGTTACAGGTGCTCTGGGGTTCCTGGGCCTCTAACGCACCCTGCCCTGGCAGACTGGAAGTGTAATGGAGACGGGGAGAAGGACAGGGGCTCCAGTGTCTGGCACAGGTGGCAAGCACTAAGAGAACTGGCAAGGCCAGTTGTCTAGGGGCACATCCAGGGCAGGCAAACTGGGTGAAAACGGGGCTGTTCACACTGCTCATACGCCACTATCCAGGTGTGGAGTTAAATCTCGTAGCAGTCAAATAACTGGGCTTTGCTAATAACACCTTGCCAAAAAACGCAGCCTACACTGCCAGCAGGCAAGTAATAAATGACACTAGGCCCACTTCCAGGATTTCTCTCTTTTGGCAGGATGGTGCTGGTGGAAAGGAAGTGTGGGGCCAGTCCCAAGGAAGCACTGTACAGCATAACTTACTGCCAGGTGAATCAGAATAAGCCCAATCCCCCATCTACATTTCCTGTCAGCCAAGGGACCAGTTGTATTTCTTACTGAAAAGAAAGGTTGCCCAAAGGACCGTTGGGGGAGAGGGGACTATAATTCATACTGTATAATTTCAATGTGAAATGTATACCAGAGTAATTTGGGTCCCTCCACTCCTGCCACAGTAACTTGTAAGACAGAAAGGGAGTACAGCATTTCCTTGAAGTGCCTTGCCTCATTATTTCAGCAAAAAGAAGTTGGGTATCTCAATGCTGTTGTCAAAAAATTTTAGTTTTAAAATAAGCACTCCTAACCCGTTTTATAATTTCAGGTTAAAAAAAAAAAAGCAGCATTTGATATTTGATGGAAGAATATGTTTAAAAGCAGCGACAGGAATCCAACAGTGTTGTTATTTAAAGGAGATTCAGCTCAAGGTAGCAGGCAGAGAATAAGCGCCACCAGGCCAAGGGTTCATGCTAACCAGTTTTCAATGAAGGACTTCAGAGGGGTGCTAAGGCCAGTGCAGATACTGATGCTCTGCACAACACCAGAACAACTCCCCAACTGTGTTCTGTGCCTTGGGTGGATGCACAGTGCAGGAAGTCGGGTCAAACACTTGGGAAATGGCTTCCGCAAGGTCTTAAACATGACAGCACTGTCGACAGAGAGAAACTCCTGGCCAGCTCTGGAGGGGCAGCTTTGTGCAGTCCTTCAAACACCAGCTGAGTGCCCACGTGCGCAAAAGGAGTAATTGCAAAGGAAGCGAAGGATTCCAAAGAAGCAGCACTTAAGTACAGGCTGAGCGGCCCTTAATCAAAATGCCTGGGCCCAGAAGGGTTTCAGATTTTGGAGACTGGGGATTTTGGAATATTTGCAGAGACTTTACCAGCTGAGCATCCCTAATCTGAAGTCTGATACTGTTTGAGAGTTGGGTCATTGCTCAAAAAGTTTTGAATTTTGGAACATCTCGGATTTTGGACTGTTGGACTGGGGGATAGTCAATGTTGTAAAGTGGTAAAGAATACTGGCAACCATGGAGATTCATCTTCTAGTCTCATCTTAGACACTAGCTTGTAGAAAGACTTCAAGCAAGTCTCGAATAAGCTTTAAGGCCCTTTGCTTCCTTATCTGTGCAATGAAAATGCTGAACTCGAGAAGTCACATGGCTTTATAAGATTCTAACTCTTTCTCATCCACTCACTAGAAACCCCTTCCAATGCTTCTAATCAGTTCTTTCGAACACAGTATGCTTATCACTGCATCTAAGAATTAAAACACAGGGGTTATCAGAATTGTATCATGACTTTATTCTCACAGTGATTAAGCAAACACAGAGCAACTGTAACAAAATAAACCCAGTGCTTTATCTCAGTTAAGAATGTACTGCAATCTACAGACACATTCACCCACTGGCAAAAAGCACAGTGACCACGATCCGGGACAGAAGTTCTGCACGACTCAACCCCACCTTCCTGGGCTGTGTATCTGTGCCTTCCTTCCTCATGCCTTCCAACCCAGGGAAGAGCCCAGGTGGGGTGAATACGCTCCTTTCTCATCCGCCTTTAGCCAATCGTAATTCAAATGCTCGATGTAACCTATACCTCAGAGTGTCTCTGCTAGCTTGAATGATGAGGTACACAGACCACCACCAAAGTGAGAAGCGATGTATCCACAGCCTAGAAGCCAAGGACTAATCATCTGTCATCATCCATTTTTACATCTCTCAAGATCCATGTGCCCTGGGGAACCAGTTTGCTATTTATAAGGCAAACAAATCAGTTAAATATAAACATTCCAAAAAATTACTTTTTATTTATGGCATGAAAGAAACCACGTAGGACTTGAATGAAACTGCAGTGAACTAAAAAGCACCTTCCTCGCCCCTATTCAATTCTTTTATCACACAAGTTATTAAGAGCAGAGCTGTAAAATGGGTCAATATTTAGGCTGCTACTGTTACCAACAACTTCAGGTCAGGCTCAGTGGCCCAAACTGTAATCCAAGCACAATGGGAGGCTGAGGCAGGAGGACTGCAAGTCTACACCCAGCCTGGACAACATAGATTTACTGGGACCATGTCTCAAAATCTTAAAGGTCTGGGGATCTTACTCGGTATGAAGATCCTGGGTCTAATCCCCAATGCTGAATGATTCTCTAGGCTGCTGAACAGCCTTCATACTTAAGACACTAACAAGAGCTGGGCACTACAGTGGTCACCATATGGCAGGCCTGGTCCCAGGTACTTTATAAGAGTACCTTGTCTAACCCTCACAAAAACCTCTTCAAGGCAGATATTGTTCTTATGTCACTGAACAAAAGAGGAAACCGAGGCTCAGAAGGATTAAGTAACTTGTCCAAGGCCATGCAACTAGTTAGAGGCAGTGCCAGGATTGAACCCCAGCAGTGTGGCTCTCAAGTTCACATCTGAACCACTGGGCCAAACAAGACAAAGGCCTCGTACAAATCCCCCCACCCCCACCCCGCCCCGCCGGGCCCTTGATGCTTCCCTGTGCTCCCCACTGTGCTCATCACAACCCCAGCTCACTCACTGGAGGCAACGGCCCTGGCCCTGCTCTGATCCTCCCTGTTCTCGCAACACAGCCGCCCTGGCTCAAGCCCCTCCTCCGCTTGCCTCTTCCTCAGGGACTCCCTAAGAATCCCTTTTTCCTCCTTCACGTTTGATCTTGTCTTTCTGCCTCTTCCCCTCAGCCTGTAAACATATTCAAGAGTAGTACCTGTAAAACAATAACAATGAGAAATAAAAGTAAAAACATGAAAATCCCTTTTGATCTTCATTCCCTTTTTAATTGAACGGAACTCCAGCCACTATCTCACTTTGTAACTCTGGGCAAACTGCTCTAAAAGGCTTCGATTCCTGTATCTAAATAATGAGAGCACAGATCAAAGAGCCTGTAAAGTCCTTCCAACTCTCAGAATTCTGTGCTCTTTAATGCAAAGAAGATTTCTTTGAGCATATTTACCAGAACTCAAGCCAGTTTCTTCACTGTCCTGTAGCCCTGAAATTAATTTTCTTTTAAGACCATCAAGCTGCTCCCCACTACCATGCCATCTCCCTCTGAATTCATTTCTCAAATCCTGGTTTTAAGGGCCAGCTTAACCCCAACTGCTCTGGGATGTCCCAACCTTTAATGCCCACAGAACTCCAGTTAAGCACTCTATTCACAGTGCCGTAGCTTTCGTATTTTTTGCTGGGTGCCTTCATTCTCTCACTCAGGCTAAGCTGTCAGAGAACAAGGACAATGTCACATCTCTCCTAACCCCCAATGAACCTCCCACTAAGTGAGTCCGCAGCACCAGATGCTCAGCAATGCTTGGCTGGCTGACCGAGGCCATGCCAGAGCCATTAGAGAAACTAGTGGTCAAGGTATACTCCAACCACTATGGAAATCAGTATGGAAATTCCTCAAAAAAACTAAAAATAGAAATTCCATTCGACCAAGATATTTCCCTTCTAAGAAATATCTTCCCAAAAGAGTTAAAGACATTCTATAGTGATACATGCATACCCATGTCTACAGCAGCATAATTCATAATAGCTCAATTTTTGAAGTAGCCTATATGTCCAGCAACAGGTGAATGGATAAAGAAAATGTGGTATTTATATGCAATGAAATACTTCTCTGAAATAAAGAATAAATCTGAGTCATTTGTAGGAAAACAGACGCACTGTGAAACCCTAATATTAAGTAAAATAAATAAGACACACAAGCTTAAATATTACATAGTTTCTCTAATATGAGAAATCCAAAGTATAAATACATTAAAGAGAAAAATAAAAAATAAATAATAGGAAACAGGGAGATACGACTTTTGCAAAAAGGAAGGGGACCAAAAGATAGAGGGTGGAGCACAGGAAGAGAGGAGAAGGTTATGTAAAAAGAAGATGTGTTAATGTATACATTTCAACTGCCTGTGATGAATGCAATCACTATGCACTGCAAATACGGACTAATAAAAATACAGACATTTTACAGGACATTACAAGACTGTGAAAGCAACTCCCTTCATTTTTTTAAACTTCCCCTTCACATGTACAAATCTGTAAACATAAAACTTTTTTTGGGGGGGGTACCAGGGATTGAACTTGGGACCTTGCGCTTGCGAGGCAGGTGGCGGAACCCCTGAGCTAAATCCCTGGCCCCCCATCATAAACTTTTAATTCAAGAGCATCATCCAAATTTAACACCAGGAACATGTAGCTATCTTTGACTTTCTTTTATCTGATTCAGAAATGCTTACGGCCATGTTTTCTTTTGATCTGAAGTGAAGTGACCACAGTAGCTGTAATTTTGGGCATTTGATCCAGGTTCTACAACTCTACTTAATACATACTCTCCATGGTTACTAAGTTCCCATACTTGTCAACACTTACAGCATTGTGCTACTTTCTCACACTTCTAACCAAATTTTCAGGAAACATCTGGAATAATACCAGAGACTTGGTGTTTGATCAAAACTACATCCTTTGCCTCATTCATTTGGAAGTGACTAATTTCAACCCTTAGGTTTACCCCAAGTATGGATGTGTACGACTCAGGAGCTTGCTAACACCAGCAGAGACACAATGGACACATTAAATTACCAATGGAAACTCTGAAACGGTGTTCACATCCTCTGCCCTGACAGAGCTGAGGTATTGCACAGTACTGTGAGTACTGTTCTCTGTTTTGCAATAATCCTGGTTAACTACAGATTGAGTATCTTTTATTCAAAATGCTTGGGACCAGAAGTGTTTTGGATTTTGGAATATTTACATATATATAATGAGGTGTTTGGGGGATGAGACCCAAGTATAAACACAAAATATATTTATATTTCAAATAAACTTTGTGTACATAGCCTGAAGGTAACTACACAATATTTTTAGGGTAACCTGCAACTCACCACCTGAGGGCAGGTATAGAATTTTTCACTTGTGGCATCATGTTGGTACTCATAAAGTTTTGGATTCTGGAGTATTTCAGGTTTTAGAATTTTGAAATTAAGGATCTTCAACTTGTGCTGACTATTCAAAGGCAACCCAAAGACCCTCAAACAGGACTTTAAACTCACTCCAATATTATAAAACGACAGCTCCAGAACACTGGTTTTCAATTCTGGCTAAACACTGGAAGCAGCAGAAGAGGTCCTAAATGCCAGTGCCCACTTCCCCTTCCTTCTCTCATTGCCCCCACAAAGATTCTAATCTGACTGGCTAGGAGTGAAATCTAACCATCAGGATTTTCTGAAAGCACCTTAGCTATATACTGCATGGATTAAGGAATCACTGTTAAGTGTATCAGCTGTAACAGCTATAAATATAGCACTGTGGCTACATTTTTTAAAAAGGAATTCCATGTTAGCAGGAAAGCTGGTGAAATTTAAATAAAGTCTCTATTTAGCAGTATTGTACCAATGCTAATTTCCTAGTTTTGATCAACTATACTAAGGTTATATAAGATACTGACTTTGAGAGAACTTTCATAAGGAATATTCAGGTTCTCTCTGAATTATTTTTGTGACTTTTCACTAAGTCTAAAATTAATTCAAATTAAAAAGTTTTTTAAATGTTAAACATTTATTTTTAAAATTAAATTTGTTTTCAACTAATACATAAAACAACAACCGCACATATTAGTGGACTAATGTAATGTTTCAAGGCATGTATACACTGTATAGTGTTCACATCAGGTTAAACCATCTATCTCCAAAAAAGGTTTTACTTTAAAGAATCTTTACTTTTAAAAAATACATACATAAATATTTCCAAATGAAACAACACTCTGAAACAGACTAATTGGGAAAGTGGCAGGGAGGAAGTGAGGTTTGGATGATACAGGAGTGTGCACAACTGATGAATGCAGTAACTAGGTGATAAGTACATGAAACTTCAAGGTATTAGTCTTCTTCAGGGTATGTGCAAAATTTCCCATCACCTACACCCTGGAGGGACAAAATCTCAGGTGATCCTAACACTTACCTACGACCAAGAAACACTATTGTATAAGGAGCTCTGTCTGGTATTAGCAGCTGCTGAACGCTTTACCCAGCTCTCTGACTCTTGAGTCAATCACTTCATCTCTCTGTACCACACTTTCCTAAATTGCAAAATAAGATACGGATCACAGGACCTTTTTTAAAAAGGCAATTTATTATTCTAGAATCATCTGAAGGCCAATGTCAGAGTTAACTTCTAGCACAATAGAAAAAATACTCAACTCTTATGTCTACAAGAACATTTCCAAATTAATGTCCTAAAAAACTTTACTTCTATTGCTTCTCAGCCTTTTGGCTAAGATCAAGTGAAAAACTTTACTTCTATGGAATGTTAGAGATATTACCTAAGATAAGGGTTCTGAGATCAAGTAAATTTGAAAAGTGCTGGTTCTTTTATGTAAGCTACTTAAAAACTTTAAATAACATGCATTATCCCTCTCCAAGGAATGGTAACAGAATGTGAAAACAGCCTAATCCTCTTTACTTGGGACTAGTCTTTGTAGAAGCTACTATGGAAAACAGTGCTTTAGACCAATGTTTCCCAAATCCTACCTAATGAAGAGGTATTTGTATTTTTTGGTAAACTTATGAAACAATTATTCAAAGACCACACCTTATACCTACTGAGAGGAGGAGAGAACCCAACATGCAAACAAAAATACCCAAGTGAGTGGGGCATGGTGGTACAGGCTTGTAATCCCAGCACTCTTAAGACGCTAAAGCAGGAAGATCACAAGTTCAAACCCAGCCTGGACAGCTTAGCAAGATCCTATCCCAAAATTAAAGGGGAGCGGGGGAGGTGTTGGGGAATTCCTAGCCATGGAACTCAGGGCAAAGGTCTTGGGTTCAATCTCTAGTACCACCAAAAAAAAAAGTTATTGCTGATACATGGTGTTTGGGGATCAGCATTCTATAGACCATACTACAGCAAAGCCAAGTTTATAATATTCGAAAGGCCACATCAATTCCAAACAATATGAAAGGTCTTACTTAACAGTTTTCAAATACTAGTATTTAATCCACGGGAGAAGAGTATCTATATGCATATGAAATTTTATAAAGTATTAAAACATTAGAAGTGCTGGGCAGTTTAAATCTGTTAATATAACTAATGACCACTTCATAACGTTAAGGATAAATGATCTCTATTATTAACTGAAAAGTGATTTGTGGCTCTGTGTCTCCATGTCCATCTTCTTTTTCTTTCTCTATTTTTTTTTTTTTGTACCAGGGATCGAACTCGGGACCTTGTGCTTACAAGGCAGGCGCCAGAACCACTGAGCTAAATCCCCAGCCCACATGTCCATCTTCTTTTACCAGAATTAATGACCAGGGCCATTCCGTTAAATTCAGGGAGTGCCATTCCTACACGTGGCTTCACGACAGAGTTCCTGACCTTTCCCTTATATAATACTACCTCAAGTATCAGGAAAACTTAATTGGTAACTCTGGAAACTATATTTACTCATACCCTGATGCTCCTAGAACTATGCCATTCAGTGACCTGGTCAATGATACATTTTAGTGCTTAAAAGAAGAACCTACTTACGGTTATTGGTAATTATATAACATTTGTACTGAGTTCTTTAGTTCACTAAGTATTTTCCCATGAATTACACTGTGTCTTTCCTCACAAAAGCCTGTGGGCTAAGTAGGCATAATTATTTCCATGCAACCAGTAAGAACTACTGAGCTTTTCATGTGCTAATACAGTGAAAAATGTAACCGAGGGGGATGTCAAGGCTCCTACTTTCAAAGAAATAATAAACTTCTAGGAAAGAAAATATAAATTATATACAAGAAACAGCTAAAGTCAACTCAAAGCTATAATGTTAGCTGAGCAAATTAGCATGGCAGGACACATACTAACAATAGCTAACACCTACTGAGCAATTTCATTGTCACTCAACCCTTGTGTTAAGTTAGTACTATTAGCCTCACTTTCATGAATAACCTGAGGCAAAAAGAAGTTTAAGCAGCCTGCCCAACCAAACCAGTAGCAAGCCAGGATTTAAACTCCCGGCTGGCCTGCTCTGTGGACCACTCTTCTCATTATCACATTTTACCACTAGGAAAGAATCTCCTCAAACCAATGGAGACAAACATCACCTCTTAGATGGAAAATGGCTGGGGATCACTGGCTACCTTGTCCAGTAGAAGAGGAAACAGAAGTTACAGAGACTCAGCGATGCTCTGTCCCCAAGTACATTACCTCCTTTATTCGTTTAATCAAAGCATTCTGATCAAAAGCTACTGCCTCCGCACACTGGTGCAGGTGATCCTGGTACCGGAGGCAGAGCTGCAACACCTGCTGAGAATCCAGTTTCTCCAATTTGGTATTTGTGGGGGATGTCTGGCCACTCAACAGCCCTGCAACACAGAAAAAGAGAATGAAATGAAATGAAAGCTTCTGCTAATAAATTTGTGAATAAAACTGGTATAATGAGTTCACTGAAGGGAGAGGATAAAATTGAATCTTGCATCTTTTGGTGTACGCTAATCATCCCAACTATCACTTACGGAGTATCTGTCACCTGGCAACCACTTTTGCCAAGTGCAACATTCCTGTGCATTATTTTTCACATTCATATCCTGGAAAATAAGGCATTGCTTGCCTCAGTTTACAGATGAGGCAGCCAAGACGAAGAGGGACTCAGTGACTCCCAAAGTCTTGTAGCTAATGAACTGGTTCCCCAAGACAGAGCTCCGATCTTACCATGCTACCAGTACTTTCAGGTATTAGGAATATAAATCCCGTTCTTGGCTAGAAGTTGTATTAATTTCTTTTAGTAATTAAAATGGTGGTCTGAAAAACTGAGAATATTGTAAAATGTGTAGGAAAACTAAGAGGAGATTCTAAAATGAAAAAATTTAACAAGTAAATGGGCTGTCAAAACATGGCCAAACTCATTCTTTACACTTTCTTTCAGCAGCACTTTAGTAATATAACTATTAAACTCCTCTGAATTCAACACAAGATAATACATTTTCAAAGCCTTTCATATATAATTACCTGATTTTTCTTTCTAGAACAGGATAAAATTATTAGCATTTACAGAAGAATCAAGCCAGGTGCACTGGTGCATACCTGTAATCTCAGCACTTAGGGAGGCTGAAGCAGGAGGATTGCAAGATCAAGTCTGATTTAGGCAACTCAGTGAGACCCTATCTCAAAATAAGAGAAAGGAAAGAAAGAAAGGGGGGAGGGAAAGAGAGAAAGGAAGGCAGAAGGGAGGGAGACAGGCGGGGCTGGCATGTACAATAGCTCAGTGGTAGGATCCCCCTGGGTTTCATCCCTAGAACCTCAGAACCCCACACAGACAGAAAAACAAGAGGAAGAATCAACGAGGGGCTAAGTGACTTCCCCATAGTCACAAAGCAAAGCCCTGACTAGAACCGAAGCCTACTGACTTGCGGCCAAGTGCTCACTCCCAACGCATCAGTTCTCAAACTTTTGGGTGTGAAAACCCTTTTAAACTCTCAGAATTCACTGTGGGCTGCAAAGAGCTTTCATTTCTGTGAATTAAATCTAGTTATTCACCTATTAATTAAACTTGAGGAAATTCCGAATATTAATTCATTTAAAAATAACACCATTACAAATAACATATTTAAAGAAAAACAGCTATATTTTCCAAAACAAAAAAAGATGAATGCCAATGGTTTATATTTTTCTCTCTGTAATGTCTGCCTTAATGGAAAATAGCCAGATTCTCATATCTGATTCTGTATTTAATCTGTTGCTGTTCACCTCATGAAACTTCCAGAAAACTCTACAGCTGACATGTAAGAGAACAGGAGTGACTTGCAAATAATGTGCAAGTATTATTGCCAAGAAAGATTTGACCTCAGATAGTGGCCAGCAGGGCCTCAGGGTCTTAAACAGTCATTCCCCTCCCACATTCTGAGAACCAGTAAGCATGCCACCCGTCTCATACTAGGGCCAGTGCTGCAGCACAAGGTACATTGAAATACAGGTGACAGCTGGGCAGATCTGAGCCTAACTGGGGCAGACTCACCCCATCAAAGCTTATCTTTGGGACCCCCCCCACTGCAGTCTCCCAAGAACCAATTTCAACCCCTCACTGCTCTGACGCACTGGAGCATAAGCCAGTGATTTCGCCCCCACAGATGGCTGACAGGATGGGCTCCCCAGAGAAGGCTCGACCATGCTTCTCAGTGCTCAGATCTTTCCTGGACCTGAAGAGCAGAGCTGGAAGCTCCACATGGCACTGCCAGCACCAAGTCCTTGGCTGATCCACTGCTGTCCTAACACAGGAATGCGTCAGTTACTTGAACCAAACCTATATCCAGGGAGTACCTTGGAGGAATCTAGAAGTAGTATAAAGAGGGATTTATTTTTTTAACTGAAATTTTAACACAGTGAGACCTGTGTACTCTTTACCCAGTGTCCCACAATGATAACATCTAATATATCATAACCAGGATCCTGACATTGATGCAATCAACTAATATTTAGATTTCCCCATTTTACTTATATTCATTCATGTATTTAGTTCTATACATTTTTTTCATAAGTGTAGGTTCATGTATTCACCATCAGTCAGATTCTAGAAGGTTCCATCACATAAAAATGTTACATAAATGGAATAATACAGTATATAACTTTGGAGTCTGGAATTTTACCAACATAACAGATTAGACATTTTTATTTTGCAGGTCCGAGGCAGCAGACATTTCTATACATCATTGATGTACCAATAATTTGTTCTTTTTTATTTCTGAGTAGTATTCTATAGTTTGTATATACCAGAGTGTGTTCAAGCATGGACCCACTGAAGGACACGTAGACCGTTTCTATTTGGGGGCTATTACAAATAAAGTATCTATGAGGAGTCATATACAGGTCTTTGTGTAAACATAACTTCTCACTTCTCTGGGACAGATGCCCAAGAACACAAGTGCTGGGTCATATGATAATTCCATGTCTAGTTTTATAAGAAAATGCCAATTTCCCAGAGTGTTTGTAGAAAAAAATGGGAAAATTTCAGACTAATAAATCTAACAAAATTATCAATAGATAGCCTATCATTGGCAAGGAATGTAGGTCCAGGAAAGCAAATGGGGGAAAGTCTCTGCTGTCAGTCTAAGAGTGAAAAAAGAAGAGGTAGAAGGCACCAAGGAAAGAGGAATGAGTGATTCTGTGCCATCAATAGTGGGCCATGATAATGCTATAAAGAAAACATGGATAAATTCAACAATAGCAACATGCTTCATGGCACAAAAACAAGTTAAACAATCTGAAAACCTGGGGAAAATATTTGCAACTCACATCACAAAGGGGAATCTTAATATATGAAGAGTTCCTAGTAAATGGCCAAAAAAGAAAAATGAACAGAGGATATGTAAAAACATTTCACACACACAAAAAACAAAACAGAAGTATCAATGCCTTAATCATAAGATGCACAACTCTTATAAGAAAAACAAATTAAAACTGCATTGCACACCACTCAGGAGGCTGGGGCAGGAGGATCACAAGTTCAAGGCCAGCCTGGGCTACACACTGAGTTCAAGGCCAGCCTGAATGACACAGAGAGACTCTGTCTCAAAACACAAAAATACAAAACAAAACAAAAATTTCATTACAGGCCCATTTTTCACCTGTCAAATTGGTAAAAATCCAAAATCATGAAAAGTCTGCCATAGGTGGCACCATGAGGAAACAGGCTTTGCTGACTGATGTGTAAATTGTTAACACTGCTATAGAGGGTACTTTGGTGTGGATGCAGCAATTTCACTACTAGGGATTTACACATATGTTACCATGCATGCTAAATGACATGTAATGTCCATATAAGAATGTTTACTGTGGCAGGGATAGTCACAGCAAAAGGTCAGCAAACGCCCCAATGTCCACCAATAAGAGGCATAAATCAAAGTATATCCACAAATGATATTAACCTATAAAAGAATGAAAAAGCTCTCCAAGTACTCACACAGAAAAATCCCCATAAGATATTAAATAATACAAAGTATATATAAAATGCTTGGAATGTGTCATCATTGTGTAAAAATGGGAGGGGTGCAAGTAAGTAAAAATGTATGCTCAAATTTACTTATTTTTACATAAAGAACTAAGAAGTGATAAGAATTAGACAGGGAGCAAAGATAGGGAGAGAGACCCTGATAGTATACTTCTAACTTTTTTCCCCAGAGTACTGGGACCTGAACCCAGGGCTTCTGTCTTGGGGTCAACCATGGACCGAATCCTCTAAAAACTGTGTAAAATAACCACCTCCTCCTTGGTGTCATCCACTGGTCTGTATGTGTTTTTATACTAGTATCACATTATTTGTATACTCTAACTTTGTAGTATATTTTGTTTTTGTTTTTTGGTACCGGGGATCGAACTAGGGACGTTGTACTTACGAGGTGGTAGAACCAGTGAGCTAAATCCCCAACCCTTTATAGTACATTTTCAACAGAAGTACTGTGATACTTCCAGCTTTCTTTGTTTTTGCTGAGACAAAAGGTCTTCTAGGACACAGCTACTCTAGGCCTTTGTAGTTTCAATTTTAGAATTAGTTTTTCTCCTGTAAAGAATGTCTTTGGTATTTTGATAGGAAACACACTCAATCTATAGATAATTTGGATGGTATATTTTAGCAACATGAATTTTTAAAATCCATGAACATGGGATGTCTTTCCATTTTTGACTGTGTATCTTTCTCAATATCTTTCATCAGTGGTTTGTGATTTTCACTGTGGAGATCATTCACTTCCTTGGTTAAACTTATTCCTTTAAAAAAATTTTTGGTAGCTATTGTGAATGAGATTTCTTAGCAATTTCATTGTTGTTGTATAAAAATGCTCTGGGAAGCTGAGCAAGTTCCAGGACAATCAGGGCAACTTATGACTTAGCAAGACACTGTCCCCCCCCCCCAAAAAAAAGCGCAGCAGCAAGATATATCATGTACTGGTACAAATTCCCTATAAGTGCTATCATTATATCTAAAACATACCAATAAATGTTTTTCTAATAAAAATTTAAGAAGTATTCATATTTCTGGACAATGTATAAAAATATAATATTGTAACATTCAACAACTGAAAAGAGTGAGAACTGACCAGTAAAAGGGCATTTTTTTGTATGCTACTGAAGTCAGGCTGGTATAAATTAAAATTGGAGCACTGTAACTTTAGGATATCAAACACAGCCCTCATGATAACCACAAAGAACACAGCTATAAAATATACACAAAAGGAAATGATAAAGGAATTTAAATGTTTCACTATTCAAAATCAACTAAACACACAAGACAGCAATGTAATGAATGAGGGACAAAAATGCTATAAGGCAGTAGTGGTGAACCTATGGCCCATGTGCTGCAGTCAACTATTTGTTATCATTTAATGCTCTAAAAGGTTTGCCATCACTGCTATAAAGCATACAGGAAACAAACAGCAAAATTATTACATAAGTCCCACTTACCAATAATAACTTCAGTGTGCACAGATTAAGCACTCCGATCAAAAGACAGAGATTGGCAGAATGAAAAAAAAAATGATCCAACTACACGCTTGCTTCCAAGAGATGCATTTTTACATCCACAGACACAAAGTTGAAAATGAAAGGATTGGGGGTGAGGGGTATTCCATGCAGACAGTAAACAAAAGAAAGCAGAAAGCAGGGGTAACTATACCAATATCAGACAAAATATACTTTAAATCAAAAAAGATTAAAAGACATATATTAATAAAAGGTTCAATACACCAAGAATTACAGCTTCACACATAATGACAGACTATCAAAATTTATGAGGCAAAAACTGACAAAATTGGAGAGAGAAGTAGATCTGTAATAATAACTAGAGACTTCAATAGCCCACTTTCAGTACTGGAGAGAACAACCAGAGACAAAATAAGTAAGAAAGCAGCATGAGTAAAAGAGCAACTCACAATAAAACAACTAGATCTACAAGATAAAAAAACTCTCTTACAGCCACAGAATATATATTCTTCTCAAGTGCACATGGGACATTTTCCAGGATGTGACCATGTTAGGTTACAAATTGAGTCAATAGATTTTACAAGATATACATCATACAAAGTATCTTCTCCCACAACAATGAGATGAAATTAGGAATTGTAACAGAAGGCAAACTGGAAAACCCACAAATTTGTGGAGGTTAAACATCACTCTTAAGCAATTTGTCAGAGAAGAAATCACTAGGGAAATTTTGTAATACTTAGAGATAAATGACAATAAAAATACAACACACCAAAGTTTAGGAGATGCAGTAAACTGTAGTACCGAGGAATTTTATAGCTACAGTACACATGTGTAAACCCAGCTCTCTGGAAGGCTGAAGGAAAAAGGATCACAGTTTTGAACACAGCTTGAGCAATCTGGAGCTTAGATTCTGTCCCAGAATTAAGGGAAAAAAGCTGAGAATGCAGCTCAGGAGCCCGGGTTCAATCACTGGCGGGGGGGGGGGGGGTACATTAAAAAAAAAAAAAAAAAATCTCAAATCAGCAACCTAACTTTACAATTTAACAATCTAGAAAAAAAAAAAGAACTAAACCCAAAGGTAGCAGGATAGAATTAATGAAGATTAGAGACTTTAAAAATAGGGAATAGAAAAAGAGTGAAACTATCAACAAAACCAAAAGTTGATTCTTTGTAAAGATCATCAAAATTAACAAATCTTTTTTTCTAGAGAAACTAAGAAAAAAGAACTCAAATTACTAAAATCATTCTTTTGCTTTGTTCTGTTGACACTGGGGATCATATTCAGGGCTTGGCACATGCTAGGCACTCTACCACTGTGCTATACCTCCACCCATCAAAACATTTTAAAAATCAAAAATTATAGTGGGACTACTATCAGCTCTTTGGAAATAAAAAGGTCTTTAGGGCTGGGGATTTAGCGCAGTGGTACCATGCCTGCCTCACAAATGCAAGGTCCTGAGTTCGACCTCCAGTACCAAAAAAAAAAGTTTCTAT
The DNA here is from genome assembly GCF_000247695.1 of Heterocephalus glaber. The sequence continues at coordinate 25,454,405 of NW_004624752.1, forward strand.
AAGTCTTTTTATATATTATGAGTAACTGTACAACACTAACTTTGAACAACCTAGATAAAATTAAATTCCTAGAAACACAGAACCTAAGACTAAACTGCAAAAGAAACAGAAAAATCTGATTTGACCATAACTACTAAGGAAATTGAATAAATAAAAATCTCCAAAGCCCTGAATATAACAGTTTCAGTGGTGAATTCTATCAATCATTTAAAAAAAAGAACTGGCATTAAATCTCAAAATTCTCTTCTGAAGAGGACGGAACACGCCCTAATTCAACTATGAGGCAATTATACCATTATCAAAGCCAGATAGACACCACAAGAAAACTACAGACTAATGTATCTATGCTTTTTTTTTTTTGGCACCAGGGATCGAACTCGGGACCTTGCGCTTTTGAGGCAGGCGCCGGAACCATTGAGCTAAATCCCCAGCCCTGTATCTATGAACACTGATGGAAAAATCCTCAACAAAGCAATAGCAAATTAAATTCAGGGGGATATTAAAAGGATTATAGGCCAGGGATTTAGCTCAGTGGTTTCGCCACCTGCTGCGCAAGTGAAAGGACCCGAGTTCAATCCCTGGTACCAGTAAATAAATACATACATACATACATAAAAGGATTATATGCCATGACCAAATGAGCTTATTCTTGGAATGAGATGATTCAACATATGAAGATCAGTGTGATATACCACATTAAAAGACTGAAGGGAAGAAAAAACACATGATCATCTCAATTGATGCAGAGAAAGTATTTGACAAAATTCAATACCCTTGCTTGGTTAAAAAACCACTCAGTTAACTAAAAATAGAAAGAAATTACTTCAGCATAATAAAACCTGTGACGAGAAGCTCACAGTAAACATCACACTCAGTGTGAAAAATTGGGCCTGGGAATTAGCTCAGGGGTGGAGTGCTTGCCTAGCATGTGGAAGGGTTTTGGGGCAGGGGTAGAGGACAACTAAACTAAAAAGCTTTTCCACTAAAACAGAGAAAAAAGCAAGAATGCCTACTTTCACTACTTCTGTTTAACACTCTCCTGGAAGTTTTAATCAGAACAATTAAGCAAGAAAAGAAAAGCATCCAAATTAGAGAAAGAGGTAAAATTATTTTTATTCATAGATATGATCTTATATACAGATTCTACAAATACACTGTTAGAATACTGTACACAAATTCAGCAAAGTAGTAACACTCAAAAATCAGTTGTATTTTACAGAGTAATAAACCAAAAAGGAAACTAAGAAAACAACTCCATCTGCAATCACATCAAAAAGAATAAAATACTTTGGAGATCAGCAGATTCAAAATAATCCTTTTTTAAATCCCAATGACATTTTTTTTTTTTTTTGCAGAAATAAGAACTATCCTAAATTCACATGGTATCTCAAGAGACCCTGGAAAGCCAAAACAATCCTGAAAAGAACAAAGGTGAAACACACTTTCTAAATTCAGAATTTATTATAAGACTATAGTAATTGTATTAGCTTTCCAAATACTCAATACTTACAACTTAAAGGAGAGATTTGTTTGGCTCATGGTTTCAGATTTTTGTTTTGTTTCGGTTTCTTTTTGGTATTGGGAACTGAGCTCAGGACCTTGTGCTTGCCAGGCAGGTGCAGAGCCACTGAGCTAAATCCCTGGCCCATTGGCTCATGGTTTCAGAGAATTCAGCCCATGACTGGGGAGCTTCACAGCAGAGCCATCATGGCAGAAGGGCATTGCGGAGCAAAGCTGCTTGCTTCATGGTGGACAGGAAGCAGAGCACAAGGGAAGAGCACCAGCAAGATATACCCTCCAAAGGCATGATGCTCCCAGTAACCCACCTCCTCCATCTGTGCCTCATCTCCTTCAATAGCTGTGCCTCACCCCCCAGCAGCACCTTCAGCTATGAACATCAGTGGATCGATCAACCCACCAGTGAATACAGCGCCCCATGATCCAATTACCCCTTCACAGTCTCTGAATCCAGTCAAGCTGACAATGAAGTTTAACCAGCATAGTAAACAAAACAGTGTGATACTGGCCCAAACACAGAGATATAGACCAATGCGTCAGACAGGCCAGAATCAACCTCAAATATATAAAATCTAATAACTTTTGACAAAGATAACAAGACCAACCAGCAAAGAACCAGTCTTTTCAATAAAAGATGCTAGGAAAACTATATATCCATTTGCAAAAGAATGACATTGGGGGCTGCCAGGGATTTAGCTCAGTGGCGCTGTGCCTGCCTTGCAAGCGTGGGGTCCTAGGTTCAATTCATTGTACCAGGAAAAAAAAAAAAAGAATGGACCTTTATCTAACACCATTTACAAAAATTAAAATGGATTCATGACCTAAATATAAAACTGAAACAATAAAATTCTTACTGTCTTCATTATAGTTTCCTATTGAAGAAAATATAAGGCAAGAGCTTCATGATACTGAATTTAGCAATGACTTCTTAGATGACATCAAAAGCAAAGCAAACAAAAGAAAAAGACAGATTGGAATTTACAAAACTTTTTAAATGTCATGCATCAAAAGTCACTATCAATAGAGTAAAAAGACAACTCACAAAACGGAATTTTTGTTATTTTTTTGTTTTTTTGTGGTGCTGGGGATCAAAGCCAGGGCTTCATGCATGCTAGATAAGCACTCTACCACTGACCTACATCCTTAGTCCATTCTTTTTATATTATATATTTTTAAATCATGTATTTTATAAAGAATTAATATTCATGATATATAGAAACCTAATAATAGCAGCAACAACAAAACAATTAAAAAATAAGCAAAGGACTTGAGCATTTTCTAAAGAAGCTATATAAGTGGCCAATAAGCACACGAAAAGATGTTCATCATTAATCATCAGAAAAATGCAACTGAATACTGAAATGAGATACCATCTCACACTCATTACTACCAAAACAACCCCACCACCACACAGATAGGAGGTGTTAGCATGGTCATAGAACACTTCGGGATTGTCAGGGGGATGTAAACTAGCGTATCTACTGGAGGAAAGCAAAGAATTAAACACAGATTTATCATATGACCTAGTAATTCTAACTCTAAGCATATACCCAAAAGAATTAAAAGCAGACTTTTAAAGAGCTATTACACATGTATGCTCCCAGAGCAGCATCATTCACAACAGCTGAAAACACAACTCAAATTTCCATTGATGGGTGAACGGAGAAGCAAAATGTATGCTCTTTACAAAGGGATTTCTTTGGTCTGTTTTGAGGTTGAATAATATATGCACATGTATGTATATATATGCCATATACACATGTATTGTATGTCAGCCTTAAAAAGGAAATTCTAGATGAATCTTGACATGTAAGTGAAATATGTCACAAAAAGGACAATTACTATATGATTCCTTTTATATGAGATACATAGAATAGTCAAATTCATAGAGAAAGAATGCAGAACAGTAATTTCTAGGGGCTGGGAGGAGGGGAAATGGGGAGTTACTGTTTAGTGGACACAGTTTTATTTTGCAAACTGCTAAGAGTTCTGGAGATGGATGGCAGTGACAGGTGCATAACAATATGAATTACTACTACTGAACTGTATTCCTTTTTTTTTTTTTTTTTTT
>NW_004624752.1:25466143-25493567 GCF_000247695.1 Heterocephalus glaber
GTGTGTGTGTGTGTGTGTGTGTGTTTGTTTGAGACAGGGTTTTGCTGAGCTGCCCAGGCTGGGCTGGAACTTATGATCCTCCTGCTGCAGCCTCCCAGAGTGCAGTATTGTAAGTGTGTGCCACCACACCTAACTTTGAGTAAGTTTTTTTTTTATTCAAGTATTATTTCCTCCAAAGTCCTTCAGTAAGAGGATGATTAAGCACATTTAGACAAATGTTATGCAGCTATTACAGTAGTATTTTAAAATAATAGTTAATGACATGAGAAATGTACTAATATGTTAAATGAAATTATAATGTAAAAAGCAAATTCAGTATGATTTTAATTGTAAAGTAACTGAATGCCTATACATATACAAACTAGAAGTAAAGAGACTGCAAAATGTCAATTGCTGTTAAAGTCTGTGTGCTAGAATTTTGATTTTTTTTTTTTTTGGTACCGGAGATCAAACTCAGGACCTTGCGGTTGTGAGGCAGGTGGCAGAACCACTGAGCTAAATCCCTGGCCTGAATTTTGAATCTTTTATAATTCCATTTTCCAAATTGTTTAAGACATATATTCATTTTCTGATTTTAAAAAATCAGCAAAAAAGCTATGCTACATTATATTGGATTTGTAACTCAGCAAAACAATTCCTTGAAAAGGGGGAAGTCTGCCATAAAAAATCAAGTTTGCATCTGATCCTACATTTGAGATGGTTGCTAAGCACACTGCTGCCTTTAAATTAATCAGTAAACAAGGAACAGCTGGGACAATATCCTGTTTTATTGAGGATGTAGAACAACAGAAACTCTCATACCTAGCTAGTAAGGATATAAATCAGCATAATCACTTTGGAGAGTAAATTCAGTGTAACTAATAAAACTGAAAATTCATGCGCCCTGCTAGACTGCAATTTGTGCTGAGTTATATACCCTAGAGAAAATTCTTATATGTGGGCAAAAGGATACAAGACGTACACTGCAAAACTGTTTAATAGTGGGCCAAGGATTTAGCTTAGTGGTTTCGCTGCCTGGTGCACAAGCACAAGGACCCAAGTTCGATCCCCGCTCCAAAAAAAAAAAAATAGTGGAACTGATAGGGAAAAGTTTTAGATAGTATATTGAATATTAAGGTAGCTGTAGAAGCAAAATAAGTAATATATTCCTTTAAGATTTGTTTTCCCTGTAACTCTTGTTGTTTAAGATGACTTTAAGGTGATGGTTATCTGACTCTTTAACCAGTAACTTCATTAACTTAACAAAGTTGCAATGCCTGGGTGAATTTACAATGTATATGTGCTTATCTTGTGTCTGTGACTTGTAAATAGGAACTGGAATTGTATTTACACATCAAAGACCACTAGGGATGAGATAATGGCTAAAAAGGATATAAAAAGGAAACCAAAGAGGCATGCAGATACTGACCACACTGTTTTTTGGCAGTCCTGCCTGCTTGCAAGTAGAACTTTTATTATTTTACCCAAATTCTGTGTCTCCATGTATTTCTTTCCAAGATTTCCCGAACAACTGGAAACAACCTAAATGTTCATTAATAGGATGATATAAATACACTGCAAAATGTCATTCAATGGAATACTATATAGTGGTGAAAATAAACAAGGCACACTTCAACATCAATAAACCTCAAAAATGCAAGCAAAGAAAAAGAAACAGAAGTGTATGAAGGCCACAGATAGTAGGTAATTCAGGTACAGTCAAAACAAATGAAAGAATATTATAAACTATTTAAAAATTCATCTTAGTAATATTTAATTTGGCTAATTTTTAGCTAACATTTCACTGTTTATGCTTAGCTTTCCCAATAAAGCATTGCATGCCTTTCACAAAGTCCAGATAAATGGAAAACTATGACACTTTTAATTAATGACTCAGTGCAGTCTAAGGAAAAATGGATGATCATATCTAACAGACACAATGAAACCAAGAGGTGGCAGTGTACCTAAATCACTGACCAAGTACCCAGAAGGACACCACATACTATACCTCAACATGCATATGAAGGCTTTTTAGGTGATGTAATCCTGCAGAATTTTTCTCTATGATAATTACAGCAAACTGGAACTTCCAAAGTTCCACATCAGTGATACCCAGAATTTCCCAAGAAATACCAACACTGTAAGACTATCAGTGCGATGAAAGATCTCCAGTTTCTTTGTACTTGTCTTTCTAACCCAATCCCAATCTTTTCTTCACCCTGCCTCTTCCCCTGGTCCTCGGTTCCATTTCCCCTACCTTCTCTCCAGTCCCGCCTGCACCTCTGCACCTCTGGGTTACTCATTTGCTGCCTCTCAGAGAGACCACCCACAGAACCAGAGACCTGGTGCAGATGTGGGAAACAATGGGCTAGTTAAGAAACCATGTTGTACCTCACCCTTCTTTCCTGGCTATGTCTTTCCCTCCATCTTTCCAAACTTTTTTTCCCAATACCGTGGCCCCTCAAGTTATGACTGGCCTGACATACAAACAACTTGGGTTAATTAGGTTAATAGAAGATTCATCTGCCTCTTGTGCTCTATAGCATGTACCCAGGTAAACATCCAGATCTCAGCTCTTCTGATGTATAGTCAACCCTCCCTTGGGAACCGATCCAGTTCATAAATCAAGGGTCCACTGTACTATTTTTTAAATTAAATCCATTCTGAATGAAAGTTACTCTATATTATAAAATAGATGTTTCCCTAATAGTTCCCAAGATCTTTATGCAAACAAACAATAAAGAAAACTACAGCATTGCAGGGTGTGGTGGCACATGCCTATAATCCCAGCACTCAGGAGGCTGAGACAGGAGGACTGACACAAGTTCAAGGCCAGCCTGAGCTGCACAGTGAGTTCAAGGCTAGTCTGAACTACAAAGCAAGACCTCATCTCAAAAAAACAAAAAAAAACCCCACACACTATTGCTTAGTAATACTGTAAAACACATGCTGTTTTTAGTTTCTTCTCTTTCCCCACCCATCCCCTTAGACAGTTTGGAAGAATAAAGGCTCTCCTGACTTGTTACTGAGATTTAGTGGCTGAGGGAAGCTAATCAGTTCCAATACACTCACAGTGCCACACGATGAAGACCGGCCAACCCCAAATGCCCGCAGTATCACCAACCCTCCTCCCCATTCCTATTATGAAGCACTGGACTACATTCATTTAGCTAGATAACGCCAACTGAGTTCAGTAAATATATGGCTTATTTTGACATTTCCTGGTTTTTTAGGAATATGCAAAATTAACCATCTTAATTTGGCTTCCCAAATTCCCAAAACTGCATCAAATTCTGGGAAGGAGGAGGCAGGTGGTAGCACACACCCCACGTAGCTTGCGGTACTACCTGGTGTTTGAAAATGCTAGTTAAAAATAACTATATTTCAAGTTTGATATCAGTGTATTTTAGAGACTTCTTCACTTACACCTAACACCACACTATATTGAGCCAAAAGACTTACAGGGACTATTCTGCCTTGAAAACAAGTCAAGGCAGTTACACAACCCTCCGCAGGGATCTGTGCACAACAGCAGCCTCCAAGGTGGGAAGAGGGGAGAGGAGCCAGGTAAACATATCCCCCTTCACCAGTTCATGTCATAACCCAGATTCCTCCTGATGCACAAGCATTTATATCATATTAATTATTTTTGTAACAATCAACTCATTCTCAGGTTCGTTTTCCAGCTTATTTTGTCCCCAGAATTCTTTATCCTTCGCCTGCAATCTCTCCTCCCCACCATGTTGTACTATTTGTATGGGGGGAAAAAAAAGTTGCCTCTTGCCAAGTGTGACATCAACTCATTCTTATTTAGTGATGTCCAGCAAGAACTTGCTCTCCCAAAATGTTTGTTCAGTTTTGAAGCAACAAGATGACTAACTGAACTGTTTTCTCTGTCCCTTGTTTTTGATGCATTCATGTATCTTCTGAAACAAATGACACACTTCATGTCTATGACCCAACGCAATCTACACATATTCACAGATCTTTCCAAACAGCTTTGGCAAGGCAAAGCATTGCCCCTGAGTTACTAAGAGGGAAAAAAAAGAACATAACAGCATAACTTGATAATTTTTAACTTCCCTGAAGATATCTCTGCTTCTAGTAATAAGCAAGAGATAAAGTTATTAAAGAAAATGCAAGACTACAATTCTCTTCCTAACTTGTTTTGCTTACAGGGGAAAAAAGAAAAGAAATGAAATAACAAGACAGACATGTAATATTACTTCATACTTAACACTTTGGCAAGGCATTACTTAATGAATACTTCTGGAAAGCCAATAATTTTATTCTACACATAAAATAAGCTAAAATTCACAATTATTTTCAGATCACTTACTGGAAAAATTGGTGTTAGTATTCTTAAAACATGTTTAAGTATGATGAAACTACCAAACTATGTCAGGTACTAATCTTCACTCTGGAAAGTCTTCTTTAAATCACTTTCCATTCCATTCCTCTGCTAATTAAAATACACAAGTGGAAACATTATTATTTGACAGTTCTTCTTTCAGGGAACAAGAGCAACAAACCTGACTTAACCATCAGAAGGCAAAAAGAAACTAGCTCCAGTGTGGGCTGTTCTGAACACCAATGCAATTCAGTCACATTCCAGCAAGTGTGGATCAGGACGGCCCTGAGGAACCTAACCCCATACAAAAAGGTTATGAGTTGGCACTAACATATTCCTGGTTCACTTCCTAGGATGTCAAGGTCTGGAGTTTCCAGAGCTGCTCTGGAAGAGTCAGTTTAGATCCAACTGACACCTACTAGAAATGCTTTAGGAAGGGCCACTCAGAGCTCAGAAGCCAAGCAAGCTATTTGGGGGTTCCAAAGTTCTCAGAGATTCAAAGTTTCTGCCTAAGAAGGAGGATTGCTAGTTCAAGGCCAGCCTGGGCAACGTAGTGAATTCAAGGCCTGGACTACATAGCCAGACCTGTTTCAAAAAAAGAAAAATCAAAGTTCCAAATAAACCAGAGAAGGAGAGCAAGAAAACACCTTCCTGTGCAACTGCAACTACTTAACAAAAACAAATCCCCCTGGAGGTATAGCTCAATGGTAGAGTTAATGTTTAATACGAGTGAGGCCCAGAGTCTCATGCCTAGGACTACCAAAATTTAAATTAAAATCCAAAATGTCAATAGAGAAAAAGAAGAAAATTATAGGTTTATTTTGCTGCTGCTGCTTGTGTGTGTGTGTGTGTTTGTGTTAAATTAGCTTGAAAAAGACAAAGGGAAAGGCTTTGAAAGTTACAATTATAGAAAATTGCTCAGGTGACTTCATCCCACCCACATGCTTTTGATTTTCAAAAAGTAAAATGGTGAGGCTTTTTAAGTTAGAGTTCCAGAAAGACTGCAGCTGTTCAATGCAGATTTCACATGCTCAGTTAAGAACATTATTTTATCAACATAAAGGTTAACGGCTTCTAAATGAGGGTAGCAATTTCCAACATGAGTACCATAAATTCATATCAGTATTCACTATTTTTTTTTTTTTTTTTTTTTTTTGGGTACCGGGGATCGAACTCTGGTCCTTGCGCTTGCACAGCAGGCAGCAAAACCACTGAGCTAAATCTCGGGCCCAGTATTCACTCTTATTGTGAAGATTCAGGCCCAGAAGGATTAATTATTCCTCAGCATTAACAGTAAAATGACAGTATAAAGATTTATAATCCCTTATTTCCACTCCAGAGTTTTAGCTTGCCTTTCATACAACATTACATTTGTGTTAGGCACATCAATGTAAAGGCATTTGCCATGACTATGAGACTACATTCCATGAACCGTGGGAAAAATCAACTCAAGAAAACAGCAAATTTGGAAGACAGCCATTATTCCACCCCTATTACTCTTCCCCACCCACCTGAGTTCTCCGTGACTACAAAGGTGCAGGGGATACTCAGTGTGCACCCCTGAAACTACTCCTACCAACTGTGGTTTTGCAGGGCCAATTTAAAAAGTTACTCTCTTTCCAAATTTTGCCATTATAATATTCTGCTCTCCCCAGTCAAGGAAATGTACAGCTATTTTCTTTTTCCTTTACTTTCTGTACCCAAATCTGTCGAATCTTGTCATTTCTTTCTTGAGAATCCCTCTCAAAATTTTTTTCTCGAGATCTCTACGCCAGGCACCGCTGACCCTCCCAGCTCCATCAGGAACAGGTCCTTGGGCTGCAGCAGAGACTCCAGAAGGAAACACAGGAACGGAATGGAGGGAAGGTAGCTGAGCCACAGCAGAGCTGACTACCTTGGATACAGACCCATGCTGATGTCAGATGCAGGGGCACTGCTGTCTCGGTGATCAAAGAAATTAAACTCGAAACCAGTGTCAGGAAACACCGGAGAAACCTGGGATGTTATACATCCTGGGCAGTGTGGGGCACGTGGGAAGCCCACTGTGACCTGCTGTTGAACATGAGCCAATAACCTTGATGAGCTACAGATAAACAGACCCACTGTTTCATCACAGGAGCCTTGGATGATATACAAACCATTTGTCTTGCTGGAAGATGGACTCAACATACTTTCCTCTAATGATCAAGTAAAACGCGGCATTCTAAACGAACTCACTGCCCTGATTGGGATAGCAGAGAAAGCTGGGGACATGAAAGGTACCACGGAAGTCACAAACAGAAGAGGCGATCTCACAGTAGTACACAGGAGAACAGGGATTGTAAACTACATCACCAGTTTAAAGAATCTGACTGTGCCCCATGTGCAACCCTCTTGAAGCTCCGCACTTTGTTGAAGAGGACACTCATCCCAGTCATTATTTAGAAGCAAGGTCCTTGAATGAGAGAGATTATCAGGACCGGAGATATGTTGATGAATACAGAAATGACTACTGCGAAAGATATGTTCCTAGACATTATCACAGAGACATTGAAAGTGCTTATCAGATCCACTGCAGTAAATCCTCAGTCCAAAGCAGGAGCAGCAGTCCTAAAAGGAAGTGTAATAGACATTGTTCAAGCCATCAGTCACATTCGAAGAGGCACCAAAGGAAAAGATCCAGGAGTATAGAGGATGCTGAGGAGGGTCACCTAATCTGTCAAAGTGGAGAGATGTCCTAAGAGCAAGACATGAAATCGTGGACACTTTGGGTGAAGGGGCCTTTGGCAAAGTTGTAGAGTACATTGATCATGACATGGATGGCTTACATGTAGCAGTGAAGATTGTAAAAAATGTAGGCCGTTATTATGAGGCAGCTCGTTCAGAAATCCAAGTATTGGAGCATTTAAATAGTACAGATCCCAGTAGTGTCTTTCCATGTATCCAGATGCTAGAATGGTTTGATCATCATGGTCATGTTTGTACTGTGTTTGAATTGCTGGGACTTACTACCTATGATTTCATTAAGGAAAACAGCTTTCTGCCATTTCAAATTGATCACATCAGGCAGATGGCATATCAGATCTGCCAATCAATAAATTTTTTGCATCATAATAAATTAACCCATACAGATCTGAAACCTGAAAATATTTTATTTGTAAAGTCTGACTACGTGGTCAAATATAATTCTAAAATGAAATGTGATGAGCGCACACTGAAAAACGCAGATATCAAAGTTGTTGACTTTGGAAGTGCAACATACGATGATGAACATCATAGTACTTTGGTATCCACAGGGCACTACAGAGCTCCAGAGGTTATTTTGGCTTTAGGTTGGTCTCAGCCTTGTGATGTTTGGAGCACAGGTTGCATTCTTATTGAATATTACCTTGGATTCAGTCTTTCAGACTCATGATAGTAAAGAGCATCTGGCAATGATGGAATAAATACTAGGACAAATCCCAACACATATGATTCAGAAAACAAGGAAACCCAAGTATTTTCACCATAACCAGCTAGATTGGGATGAACATAGCTCTGCTGGTAGATATCTTAGGAGACGCCGCAAACCACTAAAGGAATTTACGCTCAGTCATGATGAAGAGCATGAGAAGCTGTTTGACTTGGTTCGAAGAATGTTAGAATATGATCCAACTAAAAGAATTACCTTGGATGAAGCATTACAGCATCCTTTCTTTGACTTATTAAAAAAGAAATGAAAGTCAATGGTCTTACTATATGCTTCTCTAGAAGAGATTTAAGACTGTGTCAGTCAACTAAACATTCTAATATTTTTGTAAACATTAAATTATTTTGTACAGTTAAGTGTAAATGCTGTACATTTTGTATCAGTAGCATAATTGCCTTAAGTATGGTCTTGATGATGAATGAAATATAAAAGTTAAAAATAATTTTTTTTCTTTTTGAGATTGCCATTTTTAAAGGCCTTTGGAATATCTTTGTGTCCAGTGATAAATGCGATTGATCTTGTCTTTTGTACATGGAAGTCAACTTTAAAGTGATATTTTCTTTTGAGTAAAAGAAAATCTTGACTATTAAAAAAAAAACTTTTTTTTTCTCATTCCACTCTTCCCAGTACCGCACAGACTTTAATCAGGTTATCACTAGAAAACTACAATAGCCTCCTAACTGGCTTGTCCATCTCTGGCTACCGTCACACTAATCCAAAAACTGTAGCTCTCAACATGTCAGTACTATCCTATTGCAACAAATAAAACTACAGTAGGTGTTATAGTACTGTATTATGGTATCACCTCCAAATTCCTTTTTCTAGCCTTAAAGAGTCTACATTAATAGTTTAGTCTACATTAATCTAGTTTTCTGACCTTGCTTATTTCTCCTGAGGATGCATTCTTTGCTTTGGTCAAGCAGTTTTCTCACTGTCCCAACCTCCCCATCACCTCCACAGCATACTCAGGCCCCTTGGCTCATGTGTTCCTGGTCTAGGAATTCCTTCCTCTGCTTTCCAGCCCAAGCCAACACACCTACTAAAATTGTGTCTGTTCTTTCAGGTTCAGCTCAGTTAACTCCTCTATACAGTCGTCTCTGTAACTGAGGTCCACCTCTTCCAGTGCAGTGAAGAGTTTGGCCTCTGAGATACAACAGACCTAAGTTTAAATCTCTTTGGAAGTTGGGTAAGTTCTCTAAACTGTGGATCTCAGCATTATATATTAAAATGAGGATGATGTTAGTATCTCCTTCCCAGGATTATTCTGAAGATTAAGAAGATCCTACATAAAAAGCAATTAGTATAGCAGTTGGCATATGGTATTATACAAGTGGTAGGTACAAGTAATATCATATGAATGACATGCTTGTAAAATCTAAGCTTTAATTCCCTACTAGGTTGGAGAACTCTTCGAGCTAAAAATCATGTCGCATCCAGTTGCATCCTATTTATTTAATCATTTCAACTCCTTGAACAGCCAAGAAACAGGAAAAAATTAAAAGGCTGAGTTATCATAAATCCTATATATTGTCTATATATTGTAGTCAGCAAGGGAGATGACAGAAAAACCCAAAAGATAACATACACACCGAGCAGCACAAAATTATAATCAAGCCTAGTACCTAAAACTTCTAACAGGGTATTACTTCCAAGACAAAGTAGTGTTAATGTTCATAAAGTTAAAATGATGGTGGTCTAAATATAATGATCATGACTGCTGAAGTTAGAATTTTTGCATATAGCAATTAAGAGTCCCTGATATATGCCAAATACTTACTTTGTACGTCACACTGCTCACAAAAATTAACCTCCCAATAGCCTTGTGAGGTAGGTATTTTATGGATGAGGAAATGAGAATACAAGAGGTTAAGTCACTTACACAAGTTAGTATGGCCAACGTGTTAACATTTTTCACTCCTTCACTAACTGCAAAGTCTGCTCTTCTCCTATTCCCCATGCTGCCCCTCCACACTTCTATGAATTGCAAGAACTGATTCTAACTTATGAAGGATGATCATTCCAATTCTGCTTAACCAGTTCTAGAAGTGAGAGTTTACCATTATTATGACTGAAAAGTGAAATGTCTCCCAAAGTCCTAGCATTAGCCCACTGGTGAGTTCACAGCTGAGTGGGCCCAGCAGGAGGAAGGTCACCAAGGACATCCCTTTGAAGAGAGTGTCTCTCCTCCTCTGACAATTTCTGCTCTCCCTCTGCTTCCTGGCTGCCATCAGGAAAGGTGTTTTCCTCTGCCGTGCAGTTTCTGCCTTGATCCCAGCCAACTGTGGACTAAAACTTCTGAAATAAAGAGCAAAAAGTAACCTTTTCTCCTTTGAGTGGTGAATGTCAGGTATTTTGCCTCAGCAATGGAAAGCTGACTGACACAACTACTTTGCAAGAGACCACAGGAGTTACAGACACAGGTTTTTGAGAACATTTATATCTCAGTTAAGAAGTGCTGTTTAGCCAGCATTTGTTCAGCAACAAATGAGTAACCTTCATGAGAAGTTCTTGGCTCACTATCTGACACACTATGACTGTATGATAAAAATCACCAATTAATTATTATAGAAAGTTATTTGTATCAAACCATCTCTACCTAATAACCTCTCTCTATTGGCTTCTTTCCTAATCACTAGGACTTTACAAAATTACATTTAATTCTGTATCTATTTGACAACTGTTTAATATTAGAACATAGTTGTGTTCCCAGAGTCATTTTTTCTCCAAACTAAAACTCTAATCTGCTTCAAGTCTTCTTCATGTGACAAGGTTTCCAGACAATGACCTTCTGGACTAGACATTTACAGTACTGCTTTTAAATGTTACTGTGTTCCAAGTCTTCTAAGATAATTTTGACCCTTGGTTCTGGAATCGTGTTAGATATTCCATCCAATATTTATCACCCACCAATATGATTAATATACATCTACCTCTTTTTTGAAGGTCAATCAAAGTCTTTCTTGATGTAAATACCAAATAGTTTCTCAAGTGTGAGAAACTGAAAGTGTAAATAAGGACTAAAAGGTATAATAGATGATGTGAAATAGGAAGAAAAGGGGCAAAGAGGAAGGGGAAGGGGAAGTGGGAGGGGTAGGGGAAAGAAAAGAAGGGAATGGAATTAAAATGAGAAAATGAAAAAAAGGCATCAAAGTCTTTGTAAATAGGGCAGGATGGAGGGGTTGGAGGGCAGGGGAATGGGGAAAAAATAAGAACCAAGAGAGTATGTAAAGGTGCATATCTCCAATGATGAATGCCATTATATTGTACACCTAAAATGCACCAAGAAAAGGATATATTAAAAAAAGTCTTTCTTGTGTATATAGTATGTCCAGATCCTTTGCTAAGTATAGTAGGAGTCAATTATATGATGTTGAATAAAGTTCAAGATCAGAACCTTGTAACATCTTGTGATCTTATTTTGAAAATTTTTAATTTATAAAAGGCAAGACTGGCTGAAAGCAAAACGTTCTATAAATATCTGAAAAAGGAGCAAGCTCTAAAGGTATAGGGTTGGAACCAAAGGATTTGGAATGTCAGTGATGCACATTTTGGTATCATCACCCTTCTTTCAATTGCCCTGCCCCTCCCCTTTTCTCAGTAGCCAGGATTAAACCCAGGGGATGCAGAACTACACCCCCAGCCTTGTGATTGGGGTGTGGTGTGGTGTCCTTTTGTTTTGTATTGTTTGAGGCAGGGTCTTGTTAAATTGCCCAGGTTGGCCTTCAACTTGTGATCCTCCTACCTCAGCCTCTTGCGTAGCTGGGTTTATAACCACATGCCACCATAATGAGCCCCTTCCCCCTTTTAGTGAAACTACTTTTTAATGAAAGGTGGGGATGGGTACAGTGGTGTGAGGAGACAAACACCAGAAAACAACGCTTTCTGAATAGCTAATTGCACTTAACAGTGTTCTTCTGAGATTTTAGCTACTTCTATGTCTTAACATTTCCAGTTATCACCTTTCTTGACAGTAAATATGGAAGCAAAAAGAGGTGTTAAATAGTTCTGTCAGACATTAACATGATCTCAGCCCCAAAACTGAGTACACCTCTTTATTTCTGCTTTTGTTTTGACCATACTTTCTCTAGTTTTAATTATCCTTTGTGCCCTTCACCTAAAAAGCCTCTATTTATTCTAGCTTTTATATAGCCTCACACCATTCATTTAAATCCATATCACTCTTTTATACCTGCTTTGGTTATATTTGCTTCACCTCATTTAGGACACGTAGTTTTAAAATCAGACATTTTGGAATCCTCTCTGTACAGCCACAGTGGTCACCTCAGGTACCTGAAGCCTTTTCCTCCTTCTTCATAATTTATGTAAATATGTTCATTGCCAATTTGGGGAAGGTCCAAAAGATGATGAAAGAGATGGGTTAAGAAAAACTTACACTCTAGTGTAGTGAACTACCAGAAGTAAGTTCTTTGAAAGCAAAGACGGTATATTTTGCTGTAAGTACATCTACTAGAACACACAGTGGCCCTCGCATGTTTGCTGATCAAGTGAGTGGCTGAGTAAAAGGCAAGGGAAGGAGAAGACCGTTTTCTCGCTGGAACAGCGTCAGCAAAGGCATGGAGGCAGAGTAAAGAAAAGAATCAGATCACTCTGGCTGGCTTGGAGCTCATGACACAAGCAAGGGGTGGGAAATGAGGATATAAAGACAGCTTGAGGTTCCTGTGTCCAGTGAAGGGCATACCCAAACCTGGCAGCAACCAAATATTCTAAGGAGGAATCGAATAACTTGAGAAAGCGTAAGAAAAATCCCTGTAGAGGTGTACAAAACTAATTAGAGTCTGAGGTATAGCTCAGTGGTACAGGCTGTCCTTAGCATGTGTGAAGCCCTGGGTGCCAATCCCCAGAACCAAAGGGGACAAAAAAAACTAATTAGAATTATAAATTTGCATTAAAATAAATTTATTTGTATAAGCCTAAGGGAAAAACTCTGGCCAGAGATAGCTAATCTTTCTATATACTTTCTAACTGAACTGACAGCATTTGCCTCAATAACCTGAGTCCTATCACCATGCTGGAATGACTGAGACTCAATGAGTGTTACCAAAATAAAAGGAGAGATAAAATGAGGCCAAAATAAATAGGCCCCAGAACTGTAGCTTCTTGCCAGAACTTTCTGCAAGTCAGAGGAGGACTGGCTTCAACTACTGGTGAAAGAATGGCTTAGTTGTCTAACTAAGGGGAGTTACACTCATATCCAGGAACATTTTTTTTTCATTTCCATCTAATGTTTTTAATGTGTGGAGCTGGGCTGATACTGTTTCAATCTCATCCAGTATACAGTCAGGAAATGGGAAGAACTGCAGAAAGATAGAGCCTATCTGGCCACAATGTCACTTAGCCTGTCTCTGGTCCTCTGAAAAGACTCTCAAATGGCTCTTACCTTTTTGTAATGTATCCCCCTTGTGAGTTTTGTTTCCTTTAATTAATTACTGATGCTGTGTCCTATTTTTCCTTATTGCATAATTACAGAACACTGCCTGACACAGTGGTTTCATTGGTATGTTTATCTACTACTGCTCAGTGACCACATCCAAAAGAAACAGTGAATGTCATGATGAGATTTATTTTACCTTCTTTATTTACAGGTACATTTCCTTTGCTTTTGGGTAATAACTGCCTTAGCCAGCAGTTCATCTTCATTGATTTCATGTAATTAAATTAGGAGCAGCCATGACACTGCTCTCCAATTTGGGGTTTGGGACAAGTCCTAAAATAGAATTTTTACTCTCTCTTCAATGGTGTGATTTCCATTCTTCTAGTCACCATCACACTATGTTTGGGAAGTGTGGCTGACAATGAGGTTTAAAGTCTCAGGAAAAAACAGCTCAATATTTTAAATAAGCACTTTGAGTAATAAACACGCATAGTGATAATATATAGTATATCTCATTAAATACTGCAGAATAAACATAGTGCTGATAAGATACCAAAAGGAATATAGATAAGTATAATAATAAGCATTACCTCAACCTAATTATATACAAGGAATAATCAAAATTTATGGTGAATGTTTATTAAAAAGTCAGATACATTTGCTATTAGTTCTAGTATGTCAAGAGAGTGGATTATTTTCTGTACGTAATATTTACTTTATCCTCTTAAACATATATTCCTTAAAGTTCCTTAGAACTCATTCAGAATTCAGAATTCCAGCTGGGCGTGATAGTGCACCCCTGTAATCCCAGCATGCAGGAGGCTGAAGCAGAAAAATCGTGGTGAGTTCGAGGCCAGCCTGGGCTACATATTGAGTTCAAGGCCAGCCTGAACTACACAGAAAGATCTGTCTCCAAATATTAAAAAAAAAAAAAAAATTTTTTTTTGGTACTGGAGATAGAACTCAGGATCTTGTGCTTGTGAGGCAGGTGCAGGCAGCACTGAGCTAAATCCCCAGTTCTTAAAAAATTTTTTTTAAAGCAAGGAGGAGTATTCTGAGTAAGTCTGATGACAATGTATCTTTTACTGTAATGTTTTTTAAAAATTAAATATTCACTGTATTTTTCAATCATGCCCAAATCTTTCTTCCCAAAATATTAAGTAGAATATAGGAAAAAAGAGTTCTACGCCTGTTGTCTGTGGTGTGATACGAACTCTCCCCAGCTCTCGGATCTGGGTTCTGTCCTGCTAAACATTAAGTGGCTTGAATAAAGCCACGCAGTATGTTCATGATAGAGATTTTAAAAAGCTTTAATAAGCTAGAAAGACGAGTAACATCTGACAATGAACTGTGAATGAATGCCAAGTCTTGCACTGAAGATTCAAAAACTATCTGAAGAAATACATGACAAGGAGGTTTGGCCTAACATAGTACATGTGAAAAAGGCTTGACAATTTTAGATGATTTAAAATAGTTTTAGATGACATAAGTAAATGTAGCCACCATAGTAAAAGGAATATAGCATGAAGAAGGAGGCAGAGGATTTCTGGAGGTCACACTCTAAAAGTGCAAACATGGAGTATGTTTAGGTTTTAGATCAGAGGCCTGAGTGACAATCATATTAGGAACTAAAACTGTTAGCTCAGAGAAGAAATTATTCTATTACTTTCAAATGAGTACATATTACTTTTAAAATCTAAGTAAAAGACATTCGTTTTAGAGGCAAAAATTTTCAACATCATCCAGGGTTGAAGAGGATATCATGAAACTGAAGTACTATAAATTGGTGCATGGTGGCTCATGCCTGTAATCCCAGCACTTGGGAGGCCGAGGCAGGAGGATTGCTGCGAGTTCGAGGCCAGCCTGGCTTACATAGTGAGTTCATTGCCAGCCTAAACTAAAAACCGAGACCCTGTCTCAAAAAAAAAAAAACCAAAAAAACCAAATTGGTTTATTAAATCTCTTGAAAAGCAATCTGGTCATACATTGTAATTATTATGAAACAGTTGTTATAGTGGCTTTGTGATCAGCAAATATTAGAAATAATCCAAATGTTCTCCAATGGTAAACAACAAGCTCTGGTATGTCCATAATATGGAATATTGGTCAGCAATAAAAGGGAACAAACTATTGATATAAACACATAAATGAATTTTGACTGCTTTATTCTAAGGGAAAGAAGCCAGACTCAAAAGGATACATACCATATGATTCCATTTATATGACATTCCAGGAAAGGCAAAACTATAGGGACAGAAAACAGTTCGGCAGTAGTTGAGGTTAAATATGAAACTGTCTACAATGGTGCACAGGAGTTTTGGGGAATGATGGAATTATTTTATATCTTGCTGGTTTTGAGTAGTTACACAACTGTATGGATCCACCATTCACAGAAATGTATATTAAATGGATGAATTTTACAGTATTTAAATTATATCTTAAAATTTTTAAAAGAGAAAAGAAAAACCCCAAAATATCTTGAAGTATGACAAAGAGAAACACCTTATATACACAGGACCAAAACTAAAAATCATGTTAAAAATTAAAATAAGGACTTCATCGACTAAGAAAAAGGAAAAGAATTCATTACCAGCAGATTTCTAACACAAAAAAATGTGAAAGGAAGATCTTCAGGAAGAAGGAATATGGTATCAAACAAAAACCTGGTCTAGCCAAAGAAATGAAAATCTCCAGAAATGGCTGAAAGGAAAATAAGTACCAAATACCTTTTTCTTATTTTCAGTTGCTCTGAATAATTCATTGTCTAAAGGGGAGAGGGGGTAACAAAGCATGGCCCAAGGGCCAAATCTCACTCATTTCCTGTTTTTGTAAGTTAAATTACACTGGAACACAGTAACATTCATTCTTTCTATATTTGCCTTCATGAAACAGGAGTTGAAGAGTTCTAACAAAGACCAGATGGCTACAAAGCCTAAAATACTATCAGGCCTTTTACAGAAAAAGTTTACCAACTCTTGGTGGAAAGTAAAAATAATAGCAATGTACCACTAGCTTATAGCATATGAAAAAGAAAATGCATGACAACAATAGCACAAAAGCTGATGAGGAAATTGAAGTACACTGAGTTCAAAAAAAAACATACTATATATGAAGTGTTACTAAAGTTGTACATTATAAATCCTAGAACCACTAAAAAATTTAAGATATAAATAATAAGCCAGTAGTGGAGATAAACAATGAATCATAAAAAGACAATCCTAATGCAATAAAAGGGGGGGGAAAGAATAAAGAACAGGGACAAATAGAAAATAATAAAAATAGGAAGACTTGTCCAACCACACTGAAACTACCTTAAATTAAGAGCAATAAAAAACAGATTTTTCAACCTGTATGTAAATAAGCAAGACTCAGACTCAGGGGTAGAGGTAAGACTCAGTGTATGTTTAGCTTGCATGAGGCCCTGGTTTTAATACCCACCACCACCACCAAAAAAAAGCAAGACTCAATTAAATGCTGGCTAAAAAGAAATCCAGGGCTGGGGATTTAGCTCAGCAATCCCGCCACCTGCCTCACAAGTGCAGGGTCCCAAGTTCGATCCCCAGTACCAAAAAAAAAACTTAAAAAAAATAAAAAGAAATTCACCTTTAATGTAAACACAAAGCTAGAGTAAAAGCAAATGGATGTGACAGATCTGACTTCTCACTAGATCCCAGTAAGAAGACTAACAAAAAGTAATTTATAAAGGTAAAAACTTCCCTGTTCACAAAGAGTAAGTATAAAGTTGGACAGAATTTATAAAAATAGCCATTTAAGGTCCAGGAAATCAACAATTTAGGAAAGGATTATGTCTTTAAAAACAGCTGAACTTAGGTAAAAATAGTAGGAATCTATGGCACTCAAACCTGGGGCTTCTCCTAGCCCCCTTGCCTCAAATGAACCAGACGCAATACCAGAACGGAACAGGTTATGAGAACAGGTATGTTCCTCCTGCAGTAGGGGAGGCTGGATTTGGAGGAATGAGTAACATCCACCCCCGCAGCATCATCAGAGGAGCTGACTGTCTCAGAGATGGGCAAGTGGGAAGTGCTAAACATGAATACCAACGTGAGGCTGTAGTCATTGTTGAAGCAACCTCATTCCAAGTAAAAGAGGGAGAAGACTTGAAATGGCCTGAACTCTGAATGTGCAACATTCCCAACACAGAGCTATTGATGGATGACAGAAGCCTTCCTGGATCCAAGTGATAACAATTTCTGTTTAATAACTGGCCAACTATTAACCAATGTAGACATAGGGATCACCCCCAGGAAAGCAAAATTAAAAATATAAAAACAGGGTTAAAAATTAAACAGACATATGAAGAGGACCATAAGAGGTGCCCAGATAGACCTCAGATGCTCCAATCCCTATTATAGCTCCAGCTACCAAACACTGACAGCAGCTACATAAGAGACAAAGGCAGAAATGCCTGGCTAAGCCTCTTCTAAGTCCTTGACCCACAGGAACCTAAGATAACAAAATGAATACTGGTTTAAGGAAGGGGAGTGTTAAGTAGCACAGAGATATCAATGGCCACAAATCACCAAAAAAGAAATATCACAAGTTTAGAAAACATGTCACTAAACAAAGAACAGTGAAGAAAAAGTAACAACAATAACATTATCTAAAATAACTAGTTCTTCACAAAAAATTACAAGATACACAAAGAAACAGGAAAGTGTGACTTATGAGGGGGTCTGTTAAAAGAAACTGCCTCTGAATGTTTGAACTACTAAACATGACAAAGAAAAATTTCAGAGAAATTATTATAAGTTAGAGAACTAATGGAAATCATAATGAAAGACCTAAATAACAGTATGACATTAATGAACCTACAAATGAAGATTCTCAATAAGGAGATACAAGTTTTATATATTATGAAAATCCTGGAGTTGAAAGTATAATTAACTGAAATGAAAACTTCACTTTAGCTCAATAATAGTTTGGGGCAGCTCTGGGTGGATTCCAGATGGACAACCTCAATGGATAAAAGATGAAAATGTTGAGTTTGACTCTGATGAGGAGGAACCTCCCTCGGACTGACAAGCTCTTTCTCCATTTGTTTCACAAATAAACTACAGTGGGTGCTAGGAGCCCAACTTTACTTAAAAAAAAAAATTGCATATTGTACTCCCTAGAATAGTCACTAAGGAAATAACTCCAGAAAAGTTTAAAAAATCAACGGAAGAATTAATAAAATACACTTAAAATATTTACCTAGTACAAAAAAGGTAATTACACAAGAACACTGAAACAAAACAGATAAAAATGTACGTAAAAGAAATAGCAAAATGGTAAATCTAAACAGACCAATAACATTAAAAGTGAATAGTTCTAGGCCGGAAATTTAGCTCAGTGGTTCCGCCACCTGCCTCACAAGTGCAAAGTCCCGAGTTCGATCCCCAGTACCAAAAAAAAAAAAAAAAAGACATACAGAAAGAATTAAGATGTGTTATGTACATGTACCAACTCCCCAAAATGAATGTAATCATGATGTCCCGTAAGCATGTATTAGTAAAAATAAAAATTTGGAAAAAAAGACACATACCATTGAGTACAAGAGAAATAAAGTAGCTATATTAACAACAGATGAAACAGACTAAGATAAAAAGATTACTAGAGACAAAGAACATTTCTTAAGGATAAAAGAGTTACTACATCAGGGAGATATAATTATTCTAAATATACACACACCTAAAAATACGGCCTCAAAACAAATGAAAGAAACTGACATAAAGGAGCAAAAGACAATTTAACAACAGGTAAATACTCAATGTTTCATTCTCAGTAAACTAGACAGAAAATCAATAAGGAAAGACAACTCAATGCTGTCAAATATAACTGATATAACTAACATATACAGGACATTCAACCCAATAACTGCAGAGTACATAATCATTAAAAGTGCACATGGTCATCTTTCACAAAAATTAAAGCAAAATGGGGCCAGGGATGTAGGCTCAGTGATAAGCACTTTCCTAGTACAAGGCCCTGCGTTCAATCCCAGCATAGCCAAAAACAACAACAACAACAAAAAAAAAAACAAGCAAGCAAAAAACCCTCAATAAGGATCACAGACCTAAAGGTAAAAGACAAAATAATAAAAACTCCTAGACAATAACATAAGAAAAAAAAAACTAGGCCCCTTTGGGTATGGTGATGACTTCTTAGATACAACACCAATCCATTAAAGAAAACTTGGACATAGTGATCAATGGAATAAAGAGTCCAAAAATAAATCCTACATTTATGGCATTTTTTTAGGGTTCCAAGACAATTTAATTAGGGAAAGTCATCTTTTCAACAAATAGTGCAGAGTCAACTAGACATCCATAGGCAAACAAATGAACACAAAAAGTAATCCAAATGAACCACAGACCTAAATGTAATTACTAAAACAACACTTGTAGAAGAAATCTCCATGAAAAGGTTAACTTGAACTTCATCAAAATAAAAAATGTCTGTGGTTCAAGATATTAAAAAATGAAAAAGAAAATTAGAGACATGAAAAATATTTGCAAATCATGTTTCTGATAAAGGAATTCTATCCAGAATAAAGAACTTCTTACAATACAAGTGAAAGACACATTTAACAACAAGCAAAAGATCTAAATAGCTATTTTACTTTAAAAGATATAAGAATAGCTAATGAGCACATGAAAAGAATCACAATATCGCTAGAGAAATATCATCGTTAAGGTTTAAATCTAAAATTTCCCCCAGAAGTCTCACGTGTTCAGAGGGGGCATTTTCAGAAAGTGATTGGATCTTGAGGGTTCTAACTTTTCCAGTGGATTAATTCATTGATGCGATCATAATGTAACAGCATTCTGGGAGGTGATGGTAACAAGAGTTATCACCTTGGGTAACTCTTGAGGCCTGATTGAACAGAGCAGATCTCGGGGCCATGACCTGGGGGACCATAACTGGTCTCTAGACTCTTCCTTCCTCACTAGCTAATTTCCTTTCTCTGTTTCCTGGCTGTCATGAACTGAGCAGCTTCCCTTTGTCAAGCCCTTCTGCAATGCTGTTTCTGCTTCTAGAGCAATGGAGCTGGCCAACCATGAACTGAAACCTCTTGAAACCATGAGCCAAAATAAATCTTTTCTCCTTTGTTGTTCTTGGGTATTTGGTCACAGGGACAAAAAGCTGACTAACACAAATATAAATGAAAACCACAATGAAATACCATTACACATCCACTCCAAAGGCTACAATCAGGAAGAGAATAAATGGAATTCTCATAACACTAAAAATAAGGAATATAAAATGGCATAGCCATCTGAAAAAAGTTTAAGTTTGGTAAAAGTAAACATAAATATAGAACGTGACCTACCAATGCCACTCCTAGAAACCCACTTAAAAGAAATTAAAACACATTCTGAAATTAAAACACATGACTACATGGGTACAAAGACTCATAGCAGTACTATTCACAGTAGTCAAAAATTAAAAATCAGAATTTTAAAAAATAGATATCGCTCATGGATTTTTTTACATGAGAGGTCCAGAAAATCAGATCCAAGGTTGCCTAAGAGTAGGATCAGGTACTAACTGGATACTTGAAGAATGTTGATATGGCCCTCTTAGTCACCTCTTTCACTCTTTACTTAGATTGAACCATCTTCCCCATATATCTTGTCTATTTTTCCTGCTTAGCCAACAGGCCACTACACTCTCAGGGTGGTTCTCCTGAATCAAAGCATAATGTGCTTGTAGTTTTTCTTATTGCTGAGTAGTATTTCACTGTGCAGGCATATGCTGTTTTGTTCATCCGATTCATCAGTTGATTGAGATCTGGACTGTTTCCAGTAAGCTGAATTATTTCTTTGAGTATAGTGATAGACTAAGGATAGAGTTTTCTCTCCAAAGAATTAAGGTCACTGTAAAGTTTCCTGTGGTAGTAAATTTTTTCCTCTTCCTGTCTTGATACAACACTAAAGTAAGATTATTAGAGTGTCACAGAACATGTATATTTTTCCAACTAGCTTATGGGTGAAATGAGATGTGACCTGGTTTTATAAGAAATCCAGATGCAAGAGCAAATGTTACTAAGCAAAAGCCTTTGAAAACACTGCCACTCGTTGGGATTTCAACCAGCTAATTGTTTTAGTCTAGTGACATCTAGTGGCGAAAGTGTTCCTAACACCAGAACGGCAATAAACTAAACTACATTAAAAGACCGACCATCTTTTGAGAAAATGGCAAAATATGAAAAAAAACACTACAATATTTATCAGCATCAAAGACCATTTTATCTTTGGCTGGCATAATTGTTAACTCTTCTGAATGATATTTATTTTCCTTTTCTTGTAGATAGTATATACTAATATTGATACAACAAAATTTACTGAAATAAGTATTTCTATTTTATAAGTTAGAGAAAAGCCTTTGTTTAAAAAGATTGAGTGAAGGGCCTGGCATTTAGCTCAGTGGCACCACCACCCGCCTCGCAAGCACAAGGTCCTGAGTTCAATCTCCGGTACCAAAAAAAAATAAAATAAAATAAATTGAGTGAAGAGCAGGAGCTATAGCTCAGTGGAAGAGCACCTATCTAGCATGCACAAGGTCCTCGGTTCCATCCCCAGCACAGCAAAAATGAAAAAAGACTGAGTAAAGAACAAAGGAACCCCTCAATTCTGATACCTGTTCCAAAACTCTTCCAACTCAAACAGCATTTTTGTTCACATAGATCTGTTCACTGATTCTTTCATAGTTGGTAAAAATGTTTAGAAACTTTTGTAAATGATTTTCATTGGCTCAAAGGGAAAAACAGTTCATTATCTATCCAATTCTTTTTTTTTTGGTACCAGGGATCAAACTCGTGACCTTGCGCTTGCAAGGCAGGCAGAACTACTGAGCTAAATCCCCAGCCCTATCCAATTCATTCTTTAAAATATCACTTTGCATTTCACTAGCTTTCTGTGAAACTAAATTTTTAAACATTTTTTTAAAACCTGTGATGTTTTTAACAGAGTCCTCTACAAACAATGACTTCTCAGAAAGTCCAAAATTTAATGTACCGGCATTAAATGTGAATCACAGTTTTAATAAAGAGTTTGTCTAAAAAGAGTAAAAACCTAGTAATAAATTCCAAAATACTCTTTCAATAACCACTTCTTTTTCTAAAAAAAAGTTTAAAATCATTTAATTGAACAATCTAACAGATATGTTATCTCAAACAGCTTAATATTTTCCAAAGTGTGATCTATGGACCCATTTCAGAATCACCTGGAATGCTTGTCTTATATCTGAATCTACTAATCAGAATATCTGAGGTTAGAGCCCATTTTTCAAAAAGTTTCTCCAGGTATGGCTTCTTTTGCTCAATAAAGTTTTGGAAATAATTATAGGTTGAGCATCCATAATCCAAAAACTCAAAATGCTCCAAAATCTGAAATTTGACCAAAAAGTTTTAGACTTCAGAGCATTTCGGACCTATGAAAATATTCCAAAATTTGAAAAAATTTGGAATCTGAAACAATGCTGGTGCTAAGCATTTTGGATAAGAGATGCATGAGCTTTACTGTCTAGTTAGTAAATATAAATTCTTTTAGGCGTTTCTGATTCTAGTCAACCTTTCCAGTCTCTCTCAGAGAGTAAGCTGTTCTTTCCTTTAGGTTCCCTAAAGGGTTATACTTTATAGTACTTACCATGTCGAACCACAGTTTATCCTGTTAACAATCTCATTTCCCTCAGCAGACTGAGCTCTTCATGGGAAGAAATCAGGTTTTCGTAGTTTTTATAGCCCTATTCTAACAGTATCTCACCAACAAGAGCTCAATGAATTTGGTTAAATGAATAAATGAATATTTAAAGTAGCACAGTTCTAAAATGACCACATGACTTCCACTTCTGCTCAGGAGTGAAGAACCTTACCTATGATCAATTCCAAATACTATAAAATTAGCATCAAAATATTCTGTCCGGTAATTGAGTTAAAATTAGGGGAGAGAGATAAATGGAATCTTTTTAAATTGTGGGAATACCTATAATGCCTCAGCTTTCCTAAATAAACATTATAGTCTCAAATGTTAGTGTGTTAAAAAATTTTTTTAAATGTTATATGGGATTTTTGGAAAAGTTGAAAATAACTGACAGAACTTTATATTATTCATCCATCCTTAGAATGTTTCCAAGCTATCACTCAGCAGAAACTATAAACTAGAAACTTCAAAATAAATACATACTGTACATCTATCTTTACTGTCATACTAGAGTAATCAGCTAGCCCAGACAGGAAATGATACTGCTTGTAAAAATGTCCCTGGGTTTAAAAAATGTCCCTGGGTTAATTTTGTTTAAATTCAGAATATAACACAAATTAAGTTTAGAGAAACAAAAATATAGTGAATAAAAAGTACCCAAACTAGCTGGGTGGTACATACCTGTAATCCCTGCACACTGGGAGATTAAAGAAGGAAGATCACAAATTCAAGCCATCCTAGGACACTTCATGTGTGCAAATGAAAAAAAAAAACAGTATGGAGGGCCTGGGGATTTAGCTTAGTGGCACCCCATGCCTGCCTTGCAAGCACAAGGTCTTGAGTTCGATCCCCAGTACCAAAAAAAAAAAAAGGTATGGGAATACAGCCCAGTGCAAAGGCCTTAGGTTCAAACCTCAGTACCACTCCCTTCACACTCACACACACACAGAGTTATGGATTGCATCTAGATAGCCCCATAAAGCCTTAAGCAGTCATAGGCAGGGCTTTTTGGAGGTAGCTGGATCTAGGGTGTGTGGTGCTGCAACTGATTCATGGCAGCCTAGCATTAAGGCTGCCCCACCCTGGGTGTGAGTACTACCTGCCTTAAGGGTGTGTAGCCTGGATAAGATGTAAGGGGAAGAAGGAGGGTCATCGCTTGTTGCTTGCTGCTTGCTACTTTGCTGCCTTCTGCCTGCCGTGAACCAGTTCTCTACAATGCTACCTTGCCTTGGAGTCAGACAAATATGGACCGCAACCTCTACAAACTGTGAGCTGAATAAAGCTTTCCTCCCTTAACTTGTGGGTGTTGGGCATTTTGTGTCAGCAATGAGAAAAGTAACTAAGACACACACACAGAGTACACAATCAGACAGTTATTCTAGTAAGTGAACATTTAACACTGTTTTAAAGTCAGAATTTAACCTCCATACCAACTGTTATCTAGACCAGGAAAAGAAAATCAAGCAGTACATCAAAAAATAATAATTCTGGTCAAGAATTCTTTTAAAATATTTTAGTCATATATAATTATATCTTTTATTTATGTAGAACACTTTTAAGCTAGGAATAGCCTCTGTATTCAGCTACTTCCTATTTATCCCTAAAAACCCAGCTTCCTCTGTGAAGCCTGCCTCAAATTTCTAGGTCAAATTAACAACTCTCTCCTCTACATAAGCCTAGTCTTTTGGGAATATAGCCAGTATTGCTCATATTGTATTATTACCTGTCTCAATTGCTCACAGAATTACATGAGCTCCTAAAGGGTAGCAATTGTGCCATATTTCTTGTGTCTTCACTGTCCTAACACTATCAGGCAATAGATGTTTATCAATATGTTGCAGAAATGAATCAAAGGCTGCTGGCATGAGGTTCTTAAGCAAAATAGAAGAAGTGTCACTGGACAAAAAAATATTGGTTACAAAACATTTCTGAAAAGATTCTGCTTCTGCACAAGAAGACATAACTGCTATTATGCCTTCTAGTCATAAATAACTAGAAAACCAGATGCAATTTATGAAACATTCTTTTTAGATATTGTACTACTGGCAGTACAAGACTTTATTTCCTGAGAGAAGTAAAATGTTCCACCATCTTCCCAGCTTATTGCCAAAGGCAGTTTCCAGGATGTAGACCAGGGAGGCTCTTAGTGTACTCAGGCTGCTGTAACAAGAATACCAGACTGGGTGGCTTACACAATAAAAGTTTGTTTCTCACAGATCCAAAGCCTGGGAAGTCCAAGATGTAGGCAGTGGTAGATGTGATATCTGTTCTGTAAATCACCAATTTCTCATTGTGTTCTTAAGTGACAGAGACAGGAAGCAAGCTCTCTCCATCTTTTCTTGTAAGGGCATGAGTCCCATTCATAAGGGCTCCACCCTCACAATCAAAACACCTCACAAAGGCCCCATCTCTTAACATTATCATACAAGGGATTCGAATTTCAACCTACAAATTTTGGAGAGGTAAAAAATACTCAGTCCATGGCAGGAATGGTATTCAGAAGCCCAGCTGCCTTACTGAGCTAGGGAGAGCAAAGTTTGGAGAAAAGAAAACGTCTAGAATTTAAAAACAGAGGATGGGATAAGCAGGAGCTCAGGAAGAGGGCACCCAGGAGATCTTCCTGAGGTACCCTCACATCACTGGCTGAATACTAATCTATGAATTTATGGAGTGAAATTCCATAAGGCTAGAGAAGCAACTACAAGAAAGCAGTAGGTCAAACCATTTTTGAAACTCACATGGAGTTAAGAATATTTCAGGCTTCTACCAGCCACAATAGAGAGACCTTGTAAAACATGGGTCAACAGAGTACTCAGAAGGGTATCACCTTAGTAATGAGAGTAAAGACTGCTTTGGCTGAGCCCTAACAAAATCTAAAAGAAAACCTAGAAAGAGTCAAAGTGATTCTAAGTAACTTGTAATTTATAACCCAGAACAAAGTCCAGATTCCTTTAAAGGAATGCAGCACCTAAAAATACAAAATATGTAAAATTTGGCATACAATAAAAAATTTCCAGGCCTGCAAAGAAGCAGGTAAATATGACTTGTAGCTGGGAGAAAGTTCAATCAATAAAAAACACAAAGTGATGAGCTAGCAAATTGAAAAAGTTCAAAAGGGTTATAAATATATTCCATATGTTCAAAAAGTAGAGGAAAACAAACATGATAAGAAGAGATACACATTTAAGTGGAGGGGAGAGGAGTATTTAAAGCTAAATACAATATCTGACATTAAAAATACATTGGACAGATTAGGAATAGTATAAACACAACAGAAAAAAAGAGATCACTGAATCTAGAAACACAGCAATAAATATTATCCAAAGGACAAAAAGCAAAAAGACTAAACATAATAACTGAAATGTGTCCAGTACTGCAAGAAAGTATCAAATAGGGTGAGAGAGGGTTGAGAGCAGAAAAATACTGGAAGAATTTATGGTCAAAATATTTAATGAAAACTATAAGGCTGGGCCAGGGATTTAGCTCAGTGGTTCCGCTGCCTGCGTCATAGGCACAAGGTCCTGAGTTCAATTCCCGGTACCAAAAAAACAAAACAAAACAAAACTATAAGGCTACAGGGCCGGGGATTTGGCTCAGTGGTTTCACCGCCTGCCCCAAAAGCGCCAAGGACCCAAGTTCGATCCTGGGTACCAAAAAAAAACAAAAACAAAACAAACTATAAGGCTACAAAGAACACGTGGTGCACATTAGTGTCAACCCATCAGTTTACATATACGTAGATACAGAGATAAACATGGGAATAAGTGTGTGAGTATATATGCAGGTGCACACATACCTATGCATTTCCTAGCTAATTCACTGCGGATCAGGGAGTGGCTTCTAAGTACCAGTCTCCATGAAAAGAACCAACATGACTGAGAAATGCCTGGTCCTACGGTGGGGGCCAGGGAAGAGGAGAAGTCTGGAATATTATTTTTCCCCAGAGACTAAAGACATGTTGAAAGAATAAAAGGAATATGTTAAAAGAACACAGGAAGCTAGACTGAAGGTGCTACCAATATACAAATTTGGAGCATTTTAATATTGAAAATAATAGTAACACATAACTCATTGAAAAACACCCAGCAGTCCACTGTTCCACACTGATTTAAATAATGAATCAATAAATAAGTGGGGAAAATAGAAAACTCTTCCTTACAGTAGAATACAAATTCAAAAATGTAGAAATCTTGATATAATTAGAAAAATCACTATTTGGCAACCATTATAGTATGATTAAAGCAAGAAACAACAGATATTTCAACTACAGAAAAAAAAATGGGGCTGAAAAATGAGATTGAGTCTCACAATATTTTTTCAAAAACAGTGATTATAAAAAAAAATAACAAAACTGGGCAAAAAAATGATATTTTCAGAGATAAAATCTGAGGGCTTTTTTTCCCCAGATGACCTGCACCACAAGAAATACTAAACGAAGTTCTCCAGACTAAAAATAAATGACATCAAGGGGAAATTTGAACCTACAAGAAGGGATTAAGAATTCTGGAAATGGTAACTATGTGGTACCATATACCACATATATATAT
>NW_004624752.1:25493737-25507938 GCF_000247695.1 Heterocephalus glaber
AAAAAAAAAAAAAAAGATATGCTTAAAACAAATACTAATATAAAAGCACTGTGGAATTTCTAACATATGCAGATGCACTACATATGACAGATACAGCAAAGTGCAGGTGAATGAAACCATGCCATTGAAAGGTTCTTACATTTTATGTGAAGTAATCCAATAGTAACATTAAATGAACTACCATAAATTAAGGATATATATTGTAATCCCTAGAGCAATCACTAAAAAATAATGCAAAGGAACACAACTAAAAAAAGCTAATAAGGGCCGGGGATTTAGCTCAGTGGTTCCAGCACCTGCCTTGCAAGCCCAAGGTCCCAAGTTCGATCCCTGGTACCAAACAAAACAAAACACAAAAAGCTAATGAACAGAATATGAGAAAGTATTCAACTGATCCAAATAAAGCAAGAAGAGTATAAAAAGGAAAACAGAAAATAACAGAAAATGAGGAGCAAAAATGGTAGACTTAAGTCAACTATATCAATTTACACACCAATTAAAAGGCAGACTGTCAGCTTAGATACAAAAACAAGATTCTACTGCTCACTGTATATACAGCCTACAAAAGATGCACTGCCAAGGCCAGCTATAGCTCAGCAGTAGAGTTTTGCCTAGCATGCACAAGGCCCTGAGTTAAATCCCCAGGACCACCAAAAAGAAAAAAGAGACAGAAAGAGAGAGAATAAGATGCTTGAACTGTAAAGATATAAATAGATAAAAATAAAGAATGGAAAAAACTATGCAAAAAAAAAAAGAAAGCTGAAATGGATATATTAAAACAAGACGAGGGCCGAGGATTTAGCTCAGTGGTTCTGGCGCCTGCCTCACAAGCACAAGGTCCTGAGTTCGATCCCCAGTACCAAAAAAAAAAAAAAAAAAAAAACAAGACGAAACAGACCATAAGATAATGCCATAAACAGAAGGACATTTTCATCATGATGAAAATTTCATCATGATGAAAATGATCAACATACTAAATCATTAATATGTATGAACTAATGATAGACTTCCAAAATAAAGCAAAAACTGACAATAGGCAAATTGACAATCACAGACAAATATTTTAATACTTCTCTTACAGTAAGTGACAAAATTAAATAAACAGTTGGCCATGGTGGGGCACACCTGCAATCTTAGCACTTGGGAGGCTGAGGCAGGAAGATTGCTGTGAGTTTGAGGCCAGCCTGGGCTACATAGTGAGTTCAAGGCCAGCCTGAACTACATAGTGAGACCCTGTCTCAAAAAACCAAAAATAAATAAAGACATATAAAATGTGAACACCATCCACTAGGACTTGACATTTACAGAGCAATACACCCAAACAACTGCAGAATGTACTCTTCAAGCATACATTCAAGTGTGCATATTCACCTAATTTTAAAAGGTCCTCAGAGAGGAATGGTCCCACATGCCTATAATCCTAGCACTCTAGAAGGCTGAGACAGGAGGATCACAAATTTGAGCCCAAGCCCTGTGTGACTGACTTAGCAAGAACCTGTATGACAATTTTTTTCAAAAAATTTCTTTTAAAATTTTTTCAAAGGGCTGGGGATGTAGCTCAGTATAAAGACCCTGGGCTCAATCTCACATACACTCACATACGCTCACATACACACATACACACACACACACACACACACACACACAGAGTCCTCTTTTTATTGCATAAGTGAAATGAATAAAACAGAGACATACATGAAAGATGAGGTATGTTGAATTTAAAATAACATGGCTATATTGACTAGTTTGTGGAGAAATAGGACTGGAAGGTGAAAATGATGTTATAGACTGACAATCTTGAGATCTTTGGAATGATATACTGAAAGCTCTAAGAAACTTGTCTCTGAAAGACTACTAGGAAATGTGCTGTACAGAAAAGAACAGACAGTAGTGAGCAGATACAAAGGCCTAATACAATGGTAGGATAGGTTATGAAGCTAAAAGAAGGAAGATTTTGTAAGTAGGACAGAAATCTATGTTAAATATGGAAAAGAAAAATCGCTTCTTGGCCTTTGGCTAAGATCAAGTTAAATATAGAAAAGAAAAAAAGAGAATGTGGACAAGAAAAAAATTTCCAGTGTGAAAAGAGAATACTAGTAATTCTCTAAGGAACCAAATATCAACAAAACCATGTAAAAAAACAAAAAACCAAAACAAACAAAAAAACAAAATCACGTACATGAGAGCCATATAAGAGCCCCAAGAATAGCAGAGATAGAAAGGACTCAGGGACAACATGCAGTGGCCATGTACAGTGAGCCTCAAAGCAGAGATTTAAAGAGAGAGAGAAAAGCATGGTAGCCAGGAGGGACATACAAGTCAAAAGAAAGTATTTTCACCTCCTCTCTTTTAAAGACAGAAAATTGGTAAGTCTCAATAAGAGAAGAAAGGTCTACAACGTTAGATGCTGGAAAGCAACTACACAAGCAAAGTCCCAGCAGAGGTCAGACGATGAAAAAGAAAGGCATTAAGTTTAGAGACGTCTGGAAACCTCCCCTGACATGTAATGGAAACAAGAATGGATGCCAGCACGCAGATCTACGTTTTGGAGTGAGGAACAGTGTGAGGCTGCTCTGGTGAGACAGTTTCACCTCCATCAGTTAAAGCAACCACTCACCTGGTGCCTCCCTCTTTCTAAGGAAAGTAACATTTTAGTACTGAACAGCCTTGTTTAGAAGATTAACTGAAGAGCTATATATACACACATAAATCTACAAAGTAATCAAGAGTAAGTCGTCAGTTTTGAAGTATAGCATTTCAGAGAAAATATACTTAAGATCAATCTCAGTTTAAAGGTTACTTTTCAGCTCTTCAGAGAAGATAGTGGCTCTGATTAACATCCATTCTCAGCCCCACCCTTGACACCATTTTCCAGTTCAATGACAAGGTCTGACAGCTGGTAAAGGCAGCTTAATGATGAATGCAAAGACTTTCCATCTTTATTTTGTCTAGAAGATGGATGAGTGACTGAGAAAGACATGAAGATAATGATTGTTTTCACACTCTCACTTTCTCTTTCTCACCCTTTCTTATTACTTCATTCCCCTACTACAGACTCAAGTACTAATTCTCACTGTTCCGCGTGATTTCAGATCTTTTACTACTGTTGTGTGAGGCTCCACCAAGAAAAGACTTAGCCAGTGAGGGTGAACAAACACCCTGCTGGAGCACGCGTACCATAAGTTGGCCTCCACTGACCAGGCCCCTTTAAATTACTGAAATCTACTTCATGTGCATCATGTTCCTAAACACTGAGAATACCCAACAAAGCTACTTAGTATCAAGCATCTACACTGTATGTGAATAATCTTCTCCGCTGGTGACAAGGACAGCCCTTTTCCTAGGCAGTAAGATGACCCCTTATGTTATATCCAAGGTCAGAAACAAAAACAGGCCAGTTAAAAGAATGTCATAGTTGCTTGTGTGTATGCACATACTCAGCTCCACCAAAAGTGAATAATTATTTTCATAACTTTTATATATTAAAAAACATCAATCTGTACATGGTGACACCTGCCTGTAATCTTAGTACTTGGGAGCCTGAAGCAGGAGAATTGCTGCAAGTTCGAGGCCAGCCTGGACTACATAGTGAGTTCAAGTCCAGCCTGAAGAACATAGGGAGACCATGTCTTAGTCTATGTACAAAATAAACATCAACAAGACTGCACTTCTCTTGTGAATATTTCATTTCTACAGAATGACATGGAGTGGGACTCATTAAAAAATATGTGACTGAATTTAAATCAAAACCCCCTCCGCTTTAATACCTTGGAATCTTACTAACTTACGTGAAATCAACATTTTTCTTTTGCATTCTGTGGTGGTCATTTACTGCTACTTTCCAATTTTCTTTCTTTTCCTATTAAGTGCTTTACGTGTCAAACTAAGTTGCTAATTCAGATTACCATGAAACAAATCTCTGTCTAAAAAAAAAAAAGAGGAACATGTTTTGACTATAAAGCATAAAGTATACTCTGGTACATTTACACAAAAGGTTAAGACCAAAGAAAGAATCTGCTTGCTTATTAAAAATGCGAACATTACCTCAGTCGTCCAAATAGCCCCAAACTCGCCCAGCCACTGCCTCTGCAGATCCCCCACCAGCACTCACATTACATATGACATTACGGAACAACAGTGAAATCTGTGTAATACTTGAAGATATTGCTTTGAAAGAATAAACTGTCATTAAGTTGGATAAAAGTTTTCTGAAATCAAACCTGGGGGTACAGCCTTCACTGCATGGCCTTTTTACGACTTTGAGAAACAGCCTCATCCTGAAAGCAGGAGAGGTGGAAAAAAAAAAAAAGATCAGAGCATAAAGGCGACAGTGATGAGTGGGCCTGCAGCAGACCAGCAGGCAGAGGACAGGGCTTCAAACTGCCAGGCAGAACAATGTCAAAGCAGGAGGCGCTGCAATAACTGCCGCACTTAAAACCCGACAACCTCACACTCAGCACACTACTCTTCCCCACTGTAGCCTAGTGATTTATATAAGAGGCTTAGTTAGAATTGGAAACCGAGTCTTGGACTATGTACAAAGTAACTAAAACAAGGTGTCCTGATGCCATCTTAAGACAGCACGTGACTTTAGGCAATGAATTTAAGCTCTCCAAGTCTCAATGCTTTAATCTATAAAATACAAAAGATAATAGCTCACATGTGGAGGTACAGAGGGATTCTTAGCTATTATCATCATCTTATTTCTAGCCAATTTCCCCCTTTGCCTATCTTTTCTAATCACTAAGAGGCTTCTTCTTCACAAGTAAAAAATATGCATCACTGTAAATGCTCCCTGGCTTTTATTCTTTAGAGCCTGTAGCCTGGTCACAGCCACAGGCTGCCATTCTAGATTCACGCCACTGTCACCAAATGCTTTCTCTAGCTTCCTTAGCCAAACTTCAAATAACCTCTTACCATCAGCTTCTCCTCACCAGCTTTCTTTCCTTCCAGAACTATTCTCAATGTCCTTAACAACCAAGACCCAAAAGAGAAAAAAAACAAGGCCAGGGCAACACAGTTGGTGGCAAAGTCCCATCAAAACTCAAGTATTGGCCGGGGATTTAGCTCAGTGGTTCCGCCGCGTGCCTCGCAAGCGCAAGGACCAGAGTTCGATCCCTGGTACCAAAAAATAAAACTCAAGTATCAGTGGGTGTGATGGTGCACACCTGTAATTCCAGGTACTTGGGAGGCTAAGGTAGCAAGATCAGAAATTCAAGGTCAGCCTGGGCAATTAAGCAAGAGACCCTGTATCAAAAAAAATTTTTTTTAATTTTTTTTAAAGGATTGGGGGTGTGGCTTAGGGGCAGAGCACCTAACTAGGATGTTTGAGGCCCTGAGTTCAATACCCTTCAAAAAACAAAACAAAAAAAACAAACCTATCAACGCAACCAAGTTCATTTGCATCACACTGTATTTCATTAACTGCATATATCGTTCACCTTTAGAGTTGATTATTTTAATGAATTAAAATCTGAAGTTAGCTTTCCTTCATTCCAAGTCTTCCCCAGATTCTACTTCTACTGGTCAGCTTTTTTTTTTTGTTTAACCATAAACTCTGAAGGATTTCAAATGAGTAAAAAACTAATCCCAGAAAATTACTAGTTTAGCTCAAAAGTTTTGTTTTTAGTATTTCCCTAAGAGGAAGGCAAGAATTGGTCACAAAAGGCCCAGGACTAGAAGAATTTGGGAGGTGAGAGGATAGAGATTTTTTTTTTTAATTTTTTGGGGGTACATTTTAGGTATACAATACATTTACATTTCTCATTGGGAACTTGTACCTGTACATGATGTATCTTCTTATTTTTTCCCATTTCCTGCACTCCCTTCACCCCCTCCACCCTTCCCTATTTACAAAGACTTTGTTTCCATTTTTTCCATTTCTTGTAATTTTTCCTTTCCCTTCTTTCCTTTCCCCTACCCCTCCCACTTCCCCTACCCCTTTGGACCTTTTCTTCATATTTAGCATTATCAATTACTCATTTTAATCATTGGTACATCTTAGGTATACAATATAATGACATTCATCATTGGAAATTTGCACCTTTATATCTCTCTTGGTTCTTATTTTTCCCCCTTCCCCTGCCCTCCCTTCAATCCCTCCATCCCTCCCTATTTACAAAGACTTTGTTTCCATTTTTCCATTTTCTCATATTAATTCCATTCCCTTCTTTCCTTTCCCCTACCCCTACCCCTCCCACTTCCCCTTCCCCTTTGCCCCTTTTCTTCCTATTTCACATTATCTATTATACCTTTTAGTGAGAGGATAGAGATTATAGAAAGAAAGGACATGAAAAGTGTTGACTATGGGCGGTACTGTGTTCAACTCTAAGTTTCTAAACATAAAGGCTGTCTTCTGATCTGATTGTAAAAGGATATACAGAGATGGAAATTTCATTAATGTTGGCTTTTTTGGAGAATCACATTATTCCTTGAAATAATAAAAACTAATAAGAACAGTAACAGGATGCAATGAGTTGGTTTACGTAAGTCAGAGTGCTTACCAAAGTCCAACCCTGAAGCTGTGGAGAAGAGACTGAAAGCATGTACTTCCTCATCTGTAAAACAGATGAACCATGGGGAAGAATATGATGATATATGGATCACCTAGAAGCACCACTCATTTTTATTAAGTTCAGCATGGAACAGTGTACCTGATAGGATCTGACATCAGTGAAGGTCCAAGTTCAATCTCTACCTCCCACTGTCATTTAAACACATTTGAACATATCATTCAAACATGTTTAATGATGTAAGAATTAAAGGGATGATATGTAAGTATGGGCAGGGGGGAGGAACTTTTTAATACAAACAGCAATGTAAGTATACGATGTTTTATATCACATTACACCAGGCTACTATGGTCTGGGTGTTTGTCTCCTGAAAAACTCACATTGAAACACAACCCCCAAAGTCACATGCCAATGGTACTTGAGGTGGGCCCTTTAAGAGGGAATTAGCATTAGATAAAGTCATGAGTATGGGGCCCAACGATAACATTAATAACTATAAGAGAGACAAAGTTAGCAAATTTGCTCTGTCTTGCCATGTATGTCCCCTCCCATGTTGTGACCCACCAGGAAGGCCCTCACCAGATGCCAAGCAGATGCCTGTGCCATGTGTTTGGACTTCCATAACTGTGAAGCAAATGAAACTCGTTTCTTTATAAATTACCTAGTCTATGGTATTCAGTAATAGCAACAGAATATGAACCAAGACATAGGTTAATTAACTGGGGTTTTACATTCATTATCTCCTCATTGAGGGGGAGGATGGGGGAACTGAGGAACTCTTATAGCAGAACTCCTGTTTGGCTAACAGAAAATTATCTCCATCCTTGAGACATGAAAACAATAAATTATGCCCTTTATATAAACTATCTCAAAATATGCCAATTAAGTGGGTACTCTCCCCTCTCATATACACACTCTGTTCTCATGCAAGATTAATTACAAGTGTACTAGTGGTAATGGAATTTTTCTATGGGTCTCAACTAGGCAAGTCATAGTCTAGATCAGCAGTAACAATCAGTCTTTTCATGGAAATAAAACAGAGAAGAGCCAAACACAACAACATTCACTCATTCATTTACTCAGTCCCTATTTTATATCAAGCTCTATTTCAAGTGCTAGGGATTAAACAGTGAACAAAACAAAAAGTTCTTGTCCTCCTGGAGCTCACATTCTAGTAGAAAATTACAGATAGTAAACAAATTGACAGTATGGCAATGGTGCCACAGAGAAAAGTAAGCAAAGAAAAAGGTACATTATATTTAAGACAAAGTCTTCATGGAGATGCCCTTGAAGGAAAAGACCTGCAGGAGATGAGAGAGTAAGGTACACAGCTATGTGGGGAGACCAGCAGGCCCACATAAATTCCTCCAGCAAGTTCAGATAAGACAAAAATGCAACCCCTTACCTTTCAAAAGGGGCTGGAAGGTTGGAATCTCTTGCAACTTGATGACGTCTGGATCATTGCTGACGTTCCGTGAGGCTTGAGAGCCCTGAGCTACAACCACAATATCATCCATCTTGGCTCTATGCTTGGCTGGAGAAGGAGTCACTGCAAATACAGTTACACTGGTGAGAAGCCGCATATTAGCCACCTCTGCCTCACCAAAGCTGTTTTTTCGTTAAAAAGAATTTTTATTTTGTGCTCATAATGTGTGAAATTTTTTTATTCTTTTAAAAAGAATATTTTTACACAATAAAATCTACTTTTTGGTGTTGGCTAGGCAGATGAATTATGAGGGACCTCTATTTTCTGCAGTATTAAAAAAAACTAACAGTACTGGAACATCTAACATGTGTGAACTCTTTCATAACTAAATATTTTTTATAATTCAGTGCCCAAAAGGATACACAAATTGTTTCTAAATTCTTAGATTCCTGGATCCTCCTGACATATATTGTTATTTTACAATGAGGAAAGGAAGGTATAAAATTTAGCTGTTGAGTTGCAGTATGTCAACAGCACTACAATTAGGGAAGGAATTGGAGCCTATGGGTTTTTGATGCGACGCTGGGGTTGCAAAGCTGTGTTTTCCCTATCACAGTTGGCCAGGTCATAAACGTGGCAAAACACTCTGGTTTCAACTCTGGATAAGGAGTCTATTCTCGAAGACCCAGGCCCCTCACTCTTAAAGTTACAGCATTACTACAAGAAGGACAGAAAAAATGGGTCCATTCTAGATCCTTCTAGGCAAAATTCAGAAATTTGGAAGACTGTTAGAGGCGGGTCAATTTCAGATGCTTTGGAAGAATATAATCCATTTGGAAATAAGCGATTCAAGCCATAAAAGATTTCCTAGACAAAGACATCTTTCTCCCAATACCCTGTGCGTTTAGGGCAATAATCCTCAAAGTGTTTCACACTCTACAACAGTGGTGTCCAACCTATGGCATGCCACCACAGCAAGCTATTTGTATCACTGAAAGCTCTGAAAGGTTTGCCATCACTACTCTAGAAGGTAGTAGTAGTCTCAGGCTCATCATAGTCACGTCTCAAAGGCCGATCCACAGATGCCACAGAACAGCACTGCCATCGCAAAGCTAGTTTCCTGAGGCTTGGCATTCATTCTTTTAGAAAAAATCTCTGCTACTGTGACTCCATTTCAAGAACGATTTCTTAACCTCTTTCGGAAATTTATCTAACGTTTTACAAGAGATGCCAGAAATCTTTCCTGCTACAAATTGTGATTTCTTTTACCCCAGAGACTGGAGAAGGACTTCCCCATATTCCAGCTGGCCTCCATTACCTTACCCAAAAGTGACAGTATATGAAGAGTAAATAAAAATATGTATATACAAAGCACCTGGCACAGAGGAACAGGCAAATTCTAACACCAGGTATAAACTTATGCTGTCGGTTCACCAGCAAGCATTTTTTTAAATGCCAAACCCCTTACCCCCAAACTATGCTTTTGACCTGACAGGCAAGAAAACAATCGCTTCTCGGCCTTTTGGCTAAGATCAAGTGATAGGCAAGAAAACAAGAGATAGCCGTTATTACTGTATTTGCTACAAAACATATATAATATTCTGGGCCTTTCAAGAAAATAAGAGAATGTATCTAAGCTAACTGATGTTCCTCACCACGAAAAGCTTTATCAATCCAGCCCCAGAATGCAGGTCTGAACTAGTCTCTTGAAGGACACCCTTCCAGGTGACTCACCCCTAGATCTGTTAGCTTCCACATATCTGAATGCCAAATTCTACTAATGGAGCAGTTCTAAGACCAGGTGCTCTTTCTAAGGCCCAGATTTAACCAAAGGCAAATTCTCAAGACCAGGACTCTACAGGCCTCAGATGTAACCAATTTGATTAACAACCCAGGGGCTTATGGAGAGCACTCTGAGCTGTCCTAAAACGTGGCTCACAAAAGGTTCGCAATTAAACACCTGCTGTTTCACTGAACGTTAACTATTCCCAGCACAATAACCCTCCCATTCCCTGAAATGCCGCAGGGAATCCAAAAAAACATGGGGAGGGGGGGCCGCCCAGAGCATGCCATCTGGTCAATTTGTATTTCAAACGGGACCTAGACACCTGAGGAGAAAAGCAGTCTCTGAAAACACTGGCATCCAAAAGTTAATCCAGAGCGCTTGCGTAGCTAGCACACATCTCCTCTGAACCCGATTTAGAGAAAGCCTGTTCTTAGAGATCCTATGAGCCATCCACTGTGTAAGACAAATCTCAATATGTCAGTCATGATGAGGGAGCCAAATTTTAATTAAGTCTTCTTTTAACGATCAGCAGAGGGAACAAACGGCTGTTTTGGAAACAAATAATGGGCATGGGCGCTCGCGGTGGCTTAGGGGAATCAAGGTCCGGACACTTTTTTTTTAAGCTCGACAAGGGTTTTCTCTATGTTGCCGCCGGCCGTCCCAGACACCGCCAGGCTAGGAGGCAGCCTACTCCGCTAGCAGACGGGCGGGAGGAGAGTGGGAGGGTTAAAGGACACCGACCTGAGGAGTTCAGATCGTTGGGTCGGCTCTCGGCCTCGGAGCTCTGCTCACTACCCATGGTGCCGGCAGCGGAGGAACGGCGGACCGGGAGTCACCGCTCCGGTGGCAGGGCGACAGGGCAGGGGCTGAGGAGGCTAAACGGCCGGCGAGCTCCGGGGAGCCAACACGTGGGGTGGCGCGCGCAGCCCACGCGGGGCTTCTGGGGGAGAGAGGGGCCCTGAGTGGGGAACAGACACGCAGCGAGGTCGCACAATGCTCGCCCTCTTTCCCTCAGAGGGCCCTAAAGAACAGGCGGGGGACACTGGCTCGCTGCATCCGCAGCCGGCGGGCGGCGCCGCCTTCACTCACTGATTCAAACGCCTCAAGCCGCTTCTTCCGGGACGCGTATTGGCGTGGTCGGCTACGTGTGACATCAGTTCCGGGTTGGGAGGGGCTGGGGGGGACCAGCCCCGAAGACCTGGGTGACGGCGCTTTAAAGGGCCCGATCACCTCAAAACCAGAGCTCCCTCAAACAGAAAGCCATTTGTAGTAATGATGCGTCACCTTTAAATACCCGTATATAATTAAGAATGGTAGTGTACACGTATTAGAACAACTTTATAAAATGGGTATTTTTAAGTGCTTCACAGATGAAGACGTGCTATATAGACCTTGGTTTCGAATCTGCAACTTTCTGGATGCAAACCTCCTTTATAAGTTCTGAAAGCTGGGACTAAGGCAGTGGACACCCATACAACAATGCTAGGAGATTGTGAAGGATGGGGCTGGTAATGGCCGAAGAATGAAGAAATAGAAAATAATGATTGTCGTAATTAGGGAGTGTGCATCTTCAGAGGGAAATGAATCTTGGAATCGTGACAATTATCCATAGGTTACTGTACTACACGCCCGTAATCCCAGCACTCTGGGAGGCTGAGACAGCAGGATCCATCACAAAGTTCTAGCCCACTGTAGGCAGTTTAGCGACTTAGTGATACTCTGTTTCTAAATAAAAAATGGTTATCTAGTTTAGTGCGAAGGCCCTGGGTTCAATCCCTAGTACCAGGGGGGGAAAAGTTATTCTAAAACTAGAAAAAAATCGAGGAAGAAGTGCCGATGCAAAAAAAGAAAACTGCTGGTTTGGACAAATAAAAAGATCCAGACCTAGCAGTGTTGTGCCATCAAGGAGTTAGGTGACTCAGGGCTTCTCAGAACTTTGCAATTTATATTGCCTGCTTCAAGAAACTGCAAGCAGGGTCGGGGATTTAGCTCAGTGGTTTCACCGCCTGCTGCGCAAGTCCAAGGACCGGAGTTCGATCCCCGGTACCAAAAAAAAAAAAAAAAAGAAATTACAAGCAAATACCTTGTGATTTTATATGTATAAATTAACTTCAGGAGTATCAAATTGATTAAAGTCCCCCTTCCTTTCACAGATATGTTCCATATTTTACCTTAATTTTCGCAACACTCCTGAGGCCAGTAGTAATTTCCTCACAGTGAAAAGGGGTTAAGTGGTGAAACTATTAAGAACTGCCTGATTTCAATACCATTGCAGTACAATGAGAAATACAGTGGACCCTTGACTTATGAACGCAATTGGTTCCTGAGGGCTGGATGTAACCAAGTAAATACAGCTGAGATCTGGATGTTTACCTGGGTACACGCTATAGATAATAAGAGGCAGATGAATCTTCCATTAATCTAATTAACCCAAGTTGTTTGTATGTCAGGCCCATCCTAACTTGAGGGTCCACTGTATGCATATGATGGAAGTTCAGCGTTCTGTGGAGATATGAAAATATTCCACCTAAATATGAAGGCTTGCTAACTAAAAACCTCCAGAGAAATCAAAGTCGGCTCCCAGAAGGTGGTGTTTGACTATATTTTGAGGCTTACATAACCCACCAGGCTGTTAGGACTGGGAAGGCCCATTCCCTCTTTGGTTCCCCTCCCAGATCTGCCCT
The DNA here is from genome assembly GCF_000247695.1 of Heterocephalus glaber. The sequence continues at coordinate 25,506,146 of NW_004624752.1, forward strand.
CTTTAGGGGTGAAGGGAAGGTAAAAGAAGAATGAGGTGGAGAATAACTCATTCTGGTTCTTGTCTCTCTCCTTCCACATCAAAGAATATTTGTCTTGTGCTCCATCCTGAATCGGTACTGATTTGGTGGGATTTTTTTTTTTTTAATGCTTCTCTTTGGATGAGTATTTCATTCTAAAAGGGAGTTCTATCCCATCAGCTGCTGAATGGACAAATAAAATGTGGTGTATCTATATAATGGAATATCATTTGACCAAAGGGGGGGGTGAACTGCTAGTAAGTGGTACAACATGGATAAAACTTGAAAACATGCTGATTTTAAAAGCCCATCACAAAAGAACACATATTGTAGATTCCATTTATATGAAATGTCCAGAAGAGGCATTATAGAGACAGAATTAGTGGTTTCTCAAAACTGAGAAGGAGGCAGAGGAGAAATGGAGGGTGACTGCTAATGGGATATGGGGGTTTCTTTCTGGGGGTGATGAAAATGTTCTAAAATTGGTTGTGGTGATCACTGTACAATTCTGAATATATTAAAAACCACCAGAGTGTACTCTCTAAGTGAATTGTGTGGTGTGTGAATTATAGCCCCATAAATCTGTATTCAGTAAAAGGATATCTGAAAATAAAGTGCCCTCGTTCACTGACTTAGCACTTCCTGGGAGCCTGTAATGTGCCGGGCACTTGTTAAAGGTTAAGGGTAAAAGATCCCACAAGACCGAGTCCCTATCCATAGAAAGCTTTCAGTCTTGGCAAGAAAATGAAATCAGAATTTATAATATAAGGGTACCACTGCAGAGGTTCTCACGGTAGAAAACATTTGGGATCCATGTCTCTCAGCACCCTTAGAATCACTTTCACAACCCTGGCTTGGTGCCTCACACCTGTAATCCCAGCACTCTGGAAAACTGAGGTAGGAGGAGCTCAAATCTAAACCCAGCTGGCACAAATTTAAAATTTTTTTTTCTTAAAAAAAAATATTTCAGGGGGCTCAGCGGGCGGTGGCAGCAAGAGCACGTCCTGTGCTGGTCTCCAGGAGCTGCTGCCGCCACCGCTCGCCAACATGGCGGACCTGGAGGCCGTGCTGGCCAATGTCAGCTACGTGAGGGCCATGGAGAAGAGCAAGGCGACACTGGCCACCCGCGCCAGCAAGAAGATCGTCCTGCTGGAGCCCAGTATTTGGATCGTGATGCAGAAATATCTTGAGGAGAGAAATAAAATAACCTTTGACAAGATTTTCAATCAGAAAATTCGTTTCTTGCTATTTAAAGATTTTTGTTTGAATGAAATTAATGAAGTTGTACCTCAGGTGAAGTTTTATGAAGAGATAAAGGAATACGAGAAGCTTGACAATGAGGAAGATCTCCTGTGTAGAAGTCGGCAGATTTATGATGCCTACATCATGAAGGAGCTTCTTTCTTGTTCGCATCCATTCTCACAGCAAGCTGTAGAACATGTACAAAGTCACCTGTCCAAGAAACAAGTGATATCAACTCTTTTTCAGCCATACATAGAAGAAATTTGTGAAAGTCTTTGAGGCAACATTTTTCAAAAGCTTATGGAAAGGGCAGAGGTGAGCCAATCCCAGCACCCAGGAGGACGTGAGCCACACGGGTGCCAGCAGCAGCCCCCCCACCCCACCCCCGTCGAAATGAGACACATAAACAAGCCCCCAAAACAGACTTCCAGATCAACTACAGCAACCCCAAAGGGAAACAAGATGGAACAATCTGATACTCAACCACCTGGACTCCCTGAACTGGCAACAAAAGAGGATCTGGACAAAATGAA